>JAQGDQ010002418.1:0-57506 GCA_030141605.1 Tubiluchus corallicola | reverse complement strand
TCCGATCACTGAAACCCTTTTGGCTCCGTTCAACATAGTGCCGGCTCTGCTGCTCATCCTCACCCTCCCGATACTAAACGCACTAATGCACCCCAAGGGGGATAAGATAGTCACAATATCCCCAAAATTGCTCGAAGAGGATAGCAAAAAAGAGGAAGAACTCGCCCCGAGAACCCCGGCAGAAAAGATGGACAGCTCAGTAATAGTCTCCATGACAATAGGCGCTATGGGGCTCGTGTACATCGTAAACTATTTCTACACAAAAGGCTTCAGCCTAAACCTCAATATAGTGATATTCACATTTCTGATACTGGGCATCATAACGCACAAAACTCCCAAACGCCTACTCACAGCCGTAAGACAAGCTGTCAAGAGCTCCACGGGGATAATAATACAGTTCCCCCTTTATGCGGGCATAATGGGCATGATGCAGGGGCTGAATGCCGACGGATTATCTGTGGCGTCACTTCTGACGGAGCTATTTGTCTATGTGTCAAACAGCTACACGTTGCCGTTCTTCTCCTTCCTTGCTGCTGGGGCTCTTAACTTTTTTGTGCCCTCAGGGGGCGGTCACTGGGTAATACAGGGGCCTATATTCATGCCTGCTGCAGTTGCTCTTGATGCGAGCACCGCAAAGACAGCCATGGGAATAGCCTGGGGAGATGCATGGACAAATATGTTGCAACCGTTCTGGGCACTTCCCGCTCTAGGTATCGCAGGTCTGGGAGCGAGAAACATCATGGGTTTCTGTCTAATATCGATGTTGTATTCTGGAGTGATTATAAGTTTGGCTCTGTTCTTTTTGTAAGACATATCCGGCCCCCGGGCAAAAACAGACCCTTGAGGCGCCTGGGGGTCTACCGCATCAGACCTTGCAACTGTCGCAAACGCCGGTAAGCAACACGTGAATGTCGGCAATCTCCTGATCTGAAATGCCGGAAAAATATCCGATCAGCTCATCACGTTTGCCAAAACTCACGTCGAATATCTTTCTACATACCGTACAGGAATAGTGCAGATGTCCGTCATTCTTTTCAAATTCGTAGATAGTTTTTCTACCGGGGAACGATAGTTCTTTAAGTATCCCGGCTTCCACCAAGATATTCAAATTTTTATAGACAGTAGCCACAGACATGGAGAGATAAAGATCCTGCACCTTCAAGCACAGCTCTTCTACATTGATGTGCCCTGACCTTTTGACCTCATCGACAATCAAGAGGCGCTGGGGGGTCACCTTGAGACCACAATCCTTTAGTCTTTCACAAACAACGGCATTCAAAACAAAATCTCCAAAAGCCCCATAAACCGAACCATCCCCCATTTTACAGGAAAGTATCTTTTTTCGCAATTATATATTCTTTCAGATTATTTATCGCCAGCTTAAAATCCCATTTTTGCTGTTCCTTCTCCCCGCAGTAGTTTGATATGGCTCTCAACTGCAATGCTCTCACCGGGAAATTTCTGACAACGAGTCCGACTGATGCACCCTCCATATTCTCTATTTCTGCTCCTTTTTTTGTGTAATAGTCGACGAATTTTTCGTTACTGGCTATTAGGGAGACCGTGTTTGACTTGACTTTTGGCAGATCCGTCACCGTGTCAAAATGCACCTCTCCACCATCTATTAAGGGGTGGCATGTGTCATCAAGCAACACCAATTCATCATTTTGCATAAATCCTTCATCTGCAAAACGTTCCGTTGCAACCGTTACGACATCCCCGACCTTCAGCTTTGACGACGGATAAGCGCCGGCAATTCCGACCAACACCACAATATCCGGCTCAAACTCGTAAAGGGCGACAGTCGCAGCATATGCGGCATTCGCCTTACCTATGCCGCATACTATGAGATGATCATCATTCCACAATCTGTGGGGGATATTCTTAAATGTTTTGAGCTGATCGCACTTTGCAAACAAACCGTTGTACTCGATCATACTGGGGACTATCCATAACGTCTTTTGGTCTTTTTTACCCATAACTGTCACGCTCCATTTAATGTTGCACTAACCGATCTTTGTATATACACTAGGATCTGTTCATTATAGTATAATCCGACGCGTGCAAGCAGGTATTGACACAATGCTTTATTTGAGGGACATATGAGCGATAGTAACAAGACTCTTATCGAACTTGCCAAAATTAAGCGGGACAGCGACCTCGAGACGACTTATAAAGCCTTGTGGGAAGATGTCCGCAACATAATGACTACGTATATAGTAAAAGGGAAATGGCGCATTTGAGAAACATATACTGCAATTTGCAAGACTAATACAGAGAGGGACAGCTGGAATTTGCTTCCATCGTGGACATTTTAGAAAATGTTGTAAAGGGTATGGACAGGTCAGTTTCGGGATATTCCCAACTGGATGACGCAGGAGTGGTTACAAGGGTCAATAAATACACCATGGTGGAGCTGGAGAAGCTGACGGGGGATCTGCTCTATTACAAGACAAATTTCTTTCCGCTCTACAAAGAGAAATACGAGTACGGCACTACAGAAGAGGCAGAAGCGAAAAACGTAATATTACAGCACACCATAAGGCGGTTAAAGCAGTACCTGGAACAGTACGTATACACATACAGACTCGGGATAAAGAATGACGCGTCAAGACAGCTCCACGACAAGTTTGTCGTGTGCAGGGATCACTTTGCCTCATTTGAATACAACTATTACAGGCTCGTAAAGAGGACAGAAGAGGAAAAGGTTCGCAGTAGAGTGAGCTATCTTGCGGAGATAAAGCTGATTTTGCTCCGTATGCGAAAGTTTCTCGAGGCTCTGAACGAGAGCAGTTTTGGCATCAGTACAAAGAGGATATTCAACTTAGGCAAGGAGTTTGGCGTGCACGCTTACGCAAGGCACTACCCTGCTCCACAACTCGTCATAACCAAACACAAGAGCAGCACTACTCCACAAGTTGTCCAGATTGCAGAGATATTGCGGGCATACAAAGCCGTCATGGCACCTATGATGTCTGCGGTAAACACCTACAAAGTGCTCAAAAGCAAAGCAGAACAGCAGCGGGACGGAACTCAGCCAAAAGAGGTGTATTGGAATGTTTCAGAAACGATCGACGCCTCCAAAAAAGATCTGGGGCTTCTCATAAGCGAGATATCCTCATCCTTGCCGAATGATGACAAGGTGTGTAAAAACTTCATATTCATGCTGCAAAACGTCCTCATACCGTACTACGGCAACAGAAGCGGAAAAGCGTGCAGCTCCTTCGTCTCAAAGATGGAGCAGACTGAGATGTTCTTCTGGGACGCCATATTCAGCATCATAGGGAGGACTATCGAAGCGGGCACATCTTATGAAGAGCTGTTGGGACTGGAAGTACGGGAGGAACAGGCAAAAGAGCTCATACCAGAGATGCAGAAGTAAATATCTGCAACTCAATGTGACAGGTGGTGTTTCTTTATCCTCTAAGCTTAAGCATCCCGTAAGTCGTGCACCTTAAGGGCAAAAAAAGAGCTTCCGTCGATGACGACAAAGCTCTTCCGTTTCAGTTCAATAATCACTTCACGCAAAAGGTCAGATAAGCACCTATTTACAAGTGAGCACTCCCATGCTCTCCGACTTTATGACTTTGTAGCCGTACACCTGCAGCCCTTCCAGTATATCGCCAAAATCCAGGGGGTTTGGTATTCTCCTATTCTCCACAAGCTGGGATGCAAATGTAATGGAGCTTTTGTGTCCAAAAATCACGTGAAAAACTTTGCCGGCAGTTTCGTCAAAGCCCACGTTGTTTGAAAGATAGACCTCAAATCTATCGATCATCCCTATTCTTCCGTTTCTCAAGACAGATTTGCCATCGCCGGTCATGGAAGCATCCTTAAGATCAGAAGATTTTATCCTCGCCGCAAGCCAAGCCGGTATCACAATCCATCTCTTCAGATCCGGTACATTCTGCTCATCAAGCACTTGGGAACACTCGACTATCTTGTCTATTACGTTCTCTTTATCTATCGTCACAGGCTTGTCTACGGTGCCCATGTTTATATTGCCGCTTATGGCGCCGGCATTTTCACCAATATTGTCGCTTGACGCCTCAAGGTGTATATTTGAAAGTATATCTTTGTCTATGGCGATCTTCAGCTGTTCAGATGCACTTTCTGCCCATTTATCCACAAAACCCGTCGTGGCTTGCTTCTCCTCCACCCTGTTGATCTCAAAAGAGTAATACTTTCCCTTATCGATCAGCAGCTCCACCTTGCCCGGATTCGGCTTCTGTCTTGCGAGCTCATCCCCTATGACGTAATCATTTATCTGCAATTCGGGCACCATCGTTATGACAACCTTGTCCCCCATTCTTGAGATCATTCCTTCATAATCTGTGTTGGCTATCGCGCCAAACACCGTCGTTTTATAAAAATTATCTAACAGTTTTCCCGACCATAAAGTGGGAATATAGTTTCCTGATTGGCTCGTGTGGCCATCTGCTGTTGGGTACATCGTAAATAAACCTCCTTAAAAAAAATTAAGCCTTTACCCTTTGATTGAGTATCGCATCCTCTATGTCCTTCTCGATCTCTTTTGCTCTCTTTTCAGAGCCTTTGTAATGTCCGCGCACAAGGTCACCGTAAAATTTGCCTATTTCATCGGACGTCCACATCTTTTTGTCGGGAAGGTTGCTGTTTGCAGCATTACCCGTCTTTACGGGCTCCACGGGCTGCTGTAGCGCCTTTTCCTTTACGGGCTCAGGGTCGGTAGTCGCTATCTCTTTCATAAACTGATCAAACAGCGACAGTATCAGATCCACGTCATTGTTCGACACTCCAAAATCGAGCAACTCCCGATTGGTGAGCCCTTTTTCCTGATCAAGTTGCGCTAGCCAATCGATAAATCTCTCATCCTCGTTGAACTCCCTCCATAGAGGGATCTTTTCATCGAGATCATTCATCAGATTTTGCTTATCTCCACCGGCTTGACGCCCCTGCTCAAAAGACTCAACTTTAGAGATCAACTGCTCGACAACACCCGTCAACATCTCCACTTTGCCCTGAAGCTGTTCATACTTAAGCTTTGCATCACTCACCCCACCTGCAACCCCGTCGGCGCTTACATCCTTGCCGGATGACAAGTCCGCAGTATGCAGCAAGCTCTCTTCACCACTAAAATTTTGCACAATAAAACCTCCCTTTTTGCACCAGAAATAAGCTTCATTTTGTGACTGATAACGGAAACCGTTGCCAGCCCTCTACTCGTCCTGAAGCATATCGTTGGCATTTTCTGCCAAATACAGCAACCTTTTGAGCAATGCTATACCACCCTGGTTTTTATATATCTGGGTGGGTTCAAATACAGTATCGTTCTTTATCCGAAACTCATCCAAACACTCCATCAAATAGCTCCTGATCACACAAAAATCTGAATCGTTTCTTAAATTGCAAAACGCTTTCAGAGTCTTTGCATCCGCTTTTTTCATCAATCCACCCCTAGACAGAATAGTCCGCGCCATTTGCAGCGGCTCCGGCTCCATCAATGGCATCTTCGATATTTTTTGAAGGTTGCTGCTGCATCAATTCAGACTGCTTACGGATCACTTCCCGTTTATCCAGGTCTATCTTGTCGGGTATAATATTTTCAACATCAAGATTGAGATCTGTAGCAACACTCCGCAATATCGAAGCTAACCCCTGTTCACCTATCAGACTGACGACCGCCGGATTTAGGATGATGTTTAAAAATTCATTCCTTCTCACCTGGAGAAGCTCTTTTGCCAACATCCCCTTGGTGCCTCGAGCATAGACCTTTACATCTCCTGCAAATTCACTCTTATCCCCATACAACAGCTGATGCTCCACCGTGCGTTGTACTGAGCTTTTGATCAGTTTGTCGATGTTTGAAACCACCTTCTTTATCCCTCTTGTGGCATTGTTCATCATTATGGAGATACCGGTTGCGGTGCTCAGAGCCGCCCCTCCGGCACTTCCGTTGCCATAAGAGTACTTCGGTACTCCGGATTTATTGTCCGCCTCATTGCTGAAAAACTCGTACACCTTCATCAACTCGTTGATCAAAGGATTGGGTTGAAAAAACCATATGGGCTGTTTTGAAGTGGCGGCATAGCTCATGTCAAATTGCCAGATCTTCCAAGGCTTTAGACTTGTCAACTTTTCATCCCTAGGGATAGCCCCCACATCGACCCCAACCTGGGGGCCGGATGACAGCGCCATATTGTTTACCAGGTTTCTCGCAGCAGAATTGCACACAAGCTGAATATCGGATATCAACTCCGGCAGACCTACACCCCAAAATGAACCGGAAACCTCCCTGAAAGATGCTTTGTGATAGGGTTTGCGACCGAGTGCATCCCCGTTTATTTCAGCCTTTATGACGTGCTCCCCGATAAGCCAAACCTCCACAGAGTAGTCAGCTAGCTCATCATGCACAATATCGCGGCTAAACCCCTGCTCTAAGAGAACCTTCCCGTGAATATTTCCCCAAAACTGCAACGCATCTATACGATCATCACCGGGGTCTTTAGTCTGTTCTGTAATACCATCAGAGAGCCAGTCATTGAGAGTGCCGTCGCTGTACTCGGACAATACCTTCCTGATTGCGGTCTCGCTGTAGCCTGGCACACCTATAAGCTCATAGAGGGAGCTTCTCGAAAGCCTGTGCCTCTGAAAAAGATAACCGTCCTCGATATCACAGCTGACAGGAGATGGATATATGTCAAAGGGCGACACCCTTTCAAACTCCGTAACTATGTCATACTCAACCACCGGACGGCTATCCTGCCATTTTAATACCTTCTTGTTTCTAAAGATGGGGCCCTTGATTATCCCCGTTCCCAAAACAATGTCCGGAATTATATCCCGAAGAGCCTCTTTCCACCCGGCCTCCACAAGAATATCCTGTAGTTCGCTCTCAAAAACGGTCTTGTTGTCCTGAGCCACAACTCTCATGGATTCCTTAATCTTGTTCACAACTTCAGCACTTCTCGCATTCAGCTCCAACGACGAAACGATACCACTCTCAATGCCTGCACGTATATCCCGCAGTACGCCATCTTCCACATAACCCTTTATGGCATCGGGCAGATTGGGAACCGGAGTATTTGCAAGAGCCCAAGGTTCATCGGCTTGATTTAACAACAGATCCTCTATCCAAGCCGCCGCCGCAGTGCATTTTTCATCCGTCAGCATCATGTACAGCTCGGTACCCCCCTGGGAACGTATCTCACTCAACGTCTCATCCCCGTATTTCCCAAGCCTCTGATTCAGAGAGCGGTTTAAACGCTCCTCGACATCCCTCTTTGCATCCTTTGCAAGCTCCCAACACTGAAGCACATATTCAGAAATAGAGCTCAATCTGGATTTCTGCTCCCTGCTTTCAGCATCGCTTATCTGTTTCTCTTCAAGTATTAACTGCTCATTTGATTTGATCACAAGCATATTTTCTATTCCTCCAAGCACCAAATCACGTAACCTGACCTACCATTTTCCGGATGAACAGACGGGTCTTGCGCCGTACTTGTTCCTTCTCTCAAAATCCATAAATGTGAATGACAAAGCATCTGCACTATCTACAGAGGACAAGCCCCGTTTCTTTAAATCCTCTTTCCGCTCAAGTTGCAGTTGCAACATGCTATTGTAGCCATACGTCAAGCAGGTCAATTCATCCCGCAATACTCTGTCTGATGGCAGATCGACATCTGACAATTCCAAAAACTCTTTCATCCTGGACCAAAGTTCCGCCCTCATATTGGCATATTGACGTTTATCGCTTGGGGTTGAGCCGCTCTGAACGTCATAAACCGGCAAATCAAGTTGGCTCAATCTATCAACAACCCCGCCACCGACGCCACAGCCATCCACAAATATCGCCTCAGCCCCGCTCCTCCTCCATTCATCGAAGATGTGCGCGGCAAAACTCATAGTGTCGATCCCCCTGTAGCGGATAGGTGTGTACACCTTTGCCCCGCAGCGCTTCACGATAACACTGCAATCGTCCCCATAACGGGCAACGTCCACACCCAAAACAACCGTATAACCCCTGTAATCCCTCTCATCTAGATTGCAAGAGATACAACGCTCCACAACTTCATCAGATATAAACTGATTCACCCCAGCTCTGGGGAACTCCCCCTTTACGCGAACCCTGACAAAATCAGAATCCTCACCGTAATCCTCCACCCAGCTGTTTATCTGTTCAAAATTTGCAAGATTTGTGTTTCTTGAGTCTATGTGATAGGTCTTCCATCTGTGGCGAAACTTGCCGAAACACTCCCAAAATCTGCCCGAATTTCTCGTCGGATTGCCAAAAACTACCCAACGGGCACCACCGCTCGTCATCGCCCCTTCCGTCACATCCCATATGGTGTCAGAAATAGCGGAAGCTTCGTCAAATATTATTAAAACATGCTCATCGTGAGTGCCGGCAAAGGCTTCGGGACTACGTTCGCTCCAGGGGATAGAAGCCACAAACCAGGTGTCAGGACTGTCCTTCAGATAAAACTTTGTGCTTGTGTAACCGAACCAATGACCGTTTAGAGCTCGTTTGTTCCACTTTGCCAGTTCACGCCAAGTTTTTGTGTCCAGTTGATTTTTTGTGTTTGCAGTTACAACACCTTGAAGATTTGGGCGGGTTGATATGAACCAATGAATGATAAAGGAAGAAAGTGCCGTTTTACCGACACCATGTCCCGAAGCTACGGCTATCCTGCTTGAGGTAATTAGGGAGTTTAACACATCCTTTTGCCAGTCGTCAGGCTCAGCCTTGAGAATATCCCTCACATAGCCTACAGGATCGTTATAGTACCTCTCAACTATGAAAAATCCATCCCCCATCTAAAGACCACCAACGTAAACTACGTCAATCCCATTCTTCAAGTCTCTTCTCGAGATAAAACTTCACGCTGGGACGGGGAATGCGCCATTGCCCCATTCTTCCCACCTTGATCGCCGACTCAAACTCGCCGGACCAACACATGTTCCGCACCGTTCTATCGGAAATACTCAAGAAACTTGCAACATCCGATGCAGCAAGAATCCGCTTTGTAGGCAAATATCTGTCAAAATCATCAACTATACTCATAAAATTGTGACCTCCATAAACAAACAAGAATATCAAAAGATAAAGAAAACATTAGAACTTCGAAAAAGAACAGAATACCGGATAAAATAAAAAAAAGATAAGAAGGTAGAGATCTCTCGACGTGTTATTTACACACCATAACCGAAGGATGATATTATATCTTCAAAATGAAGACAAGTCAACTGCAAATAAAGCGGCATTGAGAAATTTCAGGGACGGGTTGTATATGTCAGTAGTGCAAACACGCGGCAACTTTAGAAGCCGTGACGAGTTCGGCAAAAAGGACAAATCCTCACATCTCTCGCCACATCCAAATCAATTTGCCGATAATGGCGAAATCGTCAACGGAACTCATGGCGAGCGGAGGAAATTCAGGATTATTTGATACCAATACGAGGAGGTTGTCATCTTGGACATGTATCCTCTTCAACGATAAGCCGTACTCTCCGCTGGCGGGATCTTTTAGCCGCACGAGGTAGGTATCTTTCTTGCTTATTTCGGATAGATCCATCTGCTCCACAGACATTATCGCAACGATATCTTCATCCATGAGCAGGGGGAACATACTATCACCCCGAACACGAAAAGCGTAGAGGTCGCCTATGATATTTTTATCAAATCTGCTCGCATGAATGCATGCCCAACCTTCGACATTCTCATTGGACACTTCCATCACCGAAGGGGAAGCTGCAGCTTTTGATTCCATAAGGGGAATGAAGACGTAATCTTGGATGTTGCCATCAGAGGTCGGTCTCAACCCGTAATGAAGGACTACCTCCGGCACACTCTCAAAGTTTGGCTGCTTGACAACGTTTTGCTCTTCCCTCTTCTCTTTGCTCTCGAGTGCGGCAAGCTCCATATCCCCGAGAAAGTAGCCCGAAGGAACTCCTAAACAGGTTGCAACGTGGATAATCGTATCTAGTCTAGGATCTCGACGTTCCCTGACGTAGTTATTCAAAGTCTTGTTGTCAATATTTGAAATCTTGGCAAACGCAGACTGGCTCAACCCCCTGTCGTCAAGGAGCGCCTTAAGCCTCCTACCAAACATAAAAATTCCCACCTAAAAAAAGTGCATACATAGTTATGATACCAAGTTTACATCTGAAATTTAAAAAACCAACAACTTGAACAACACGTATGCAATATATGTGATATATTGACCTCATTCAACAAAAAGATATGATAATAAAGAGTTTTTTTAAAAAATGTTGAAAAAATTATGCATACGTAATATAATTGTTGAGGCTTGTTAGAGCCGTTTTTAGGAGGGTTTACATGAAGTCCAACAATCCCGTTATGAAAGACAGTGTTTTTAGGGGAGTACAAACTAAAGACGGGGAGGTTATGAGCGTACAGGGAACTATAAACAAGATAGCTCTTCTGCTCCTGATCGTCTTCGCTTCTGCATCATACACTTGGAAAATAACGATGAGCAATGCATACATGCCTGCTGAGATGGCCAGTCAGGGACTTGGCGTCTATTTGCCGATGATAGGTCTGTTTGGCGGTCTTGTGCTTGCACTCATTACCATATTTAAGCCCACTTTTGCAAATATTACGGCTCCTGCGTACGCAGCTTGTCAGGGTCTGTTTTTAGGGGGAGTCAGCTCCATGTTGGAGCTTCGTTTTCCCGGTATAGCTTTGCAGGCTGTGATGATAACATTCGGCATACTGGGCGGTATGCTCGTTTTGTACAAAGCTCGGGTCATTGTGGTCACCGATAAATTTAGAAAAATGGTGATATTTGCAACATTCGGAATATTTATCACATACGTGTTAAACTTGCTGCTAGGCTTTTTTGGCATGAGCGTCCCTTTCCTTCACGAAAGCAGCCCGCTGGGAATATTGGTCAGCCTCGCGATCATAGGGATTGCGACGCTTAATCTCGCCCTCGATTTTGACTTAATCGAAAAATACGCCGCAAGTGGGATGAATAAAAAGATGGAATGGTTCGGAGCATTTGCCCTCATGGTCACGTTAGTGTGGCTATATCTGGAAGTGCTGCGCCTGCTCGCAATATTGAAAAACGAATAAATTGTCTGGAATATCCGCTATAATCTGCTGATCAAGTCGGTACTTATCAGCCGGGGAATACTTCGGTCCCCCCCTTTGGGGGGCTCGTTCCTAACACAAGTGGTGCTTTTCTGCGCTTATGATGGCATGATCCCAGATTGAGCAAGTCCCTGACGCGCAAGGGTGCCTATGGCGCTGTTTCTTGGCATCTCCACCGGTGGTGGTTCGTCCCTGACGCGCAAGGGGTGCCATGTGGGCTGTATTGTTAGGCGTTGGGGCTCTCTTTCCGTTTTAGTCCGTTGCTTGCTTTGAGGGGGAGCGTTGTTTTAGAAGTTCGTCCCTGACGCGCAAGGGTGCCATGTGGGCTGTATTGTTAGGCGTTGGGGCTCTCTTTCCGTTTTAGTCCGTTGCTTGCTTTGAAGGGGAGCGTTGTTTTAGAAATTCGTCCCTGACGCGCAAGGGTGCCATGTGGGCTGTATTGTTAGGCGTTGGGGCTCTCTTTCCGTTTTAGTCCGTTGCTTGCTTTGAGGGGGAGCGTTGTTTTAGAAATTCGTCCCTGACGCGCAAGGGCACCATGTGGGTGGTGTGACAATCTCTACAGTAGTCTTGCTTTAAGCCCCTGAGTTCCGAACTGGCGCTTCCTTCCGAGTTGTGGGATATAAAGTACCTGATCTTGCTCAAGGTAACGTTGTAGTCTGTATCAAAGAAGTCGTGTGCCGCATCCCCATCATCGTAGTGGCAAGCCTTGCACGTGTCTTGCAGGGCGTCAAGTCCCTTGACGAAGTTTTCATATGATATCCTTGTGGCAATCCACCCGCCCCTGGCGATACCTGTAAATATGTCGAGATACATATCGTCCAGATCCCCCATATGCTCCCTGAAAGAAACATATCTGTCTTCAGTATGGTTTTTCACCATTATGTCATAGCTTCGGGGCACGTCATATTTCATCAGGACAACGTGAGCATAACTGTCGTGACAGGACGAGCACCTGCTCTCAAGGTAGTTGTGAGAGATGGCTAAGGTGTCACCGTTACCATTTCTGGCAGCGTTGAGCATGGACATAAGTAGACCCTCATCACCCGATACATCCCACTCAGGAACCATGTGACCAATACTCAAATAGTTGATCATTAAGCTCGCCAGCCACCTTTCAGCCTCCTGATAGTCCTTGGCAGCAAGGGCTTTTTTAAACCCGACATTTGCAATTCCTATCCCTTCCATCAGCATGATAAACTTGTTGGGCTCATCAGTCGAAGAATAGTACTGATCAATACTGGCGGGCAAAGGCTTAAAACCGTATGCAAATATATTAAAAACGGAAAAAGCAAACAACGCAGAAACTGATAGAAAAATGTATAAAACTCTCACATGATCACCATAAAAACAGCCGCACCACTATTTTATAATATCCTAACACAAAGTCAACAAACATATGGGTTGACATACTAAACCTAATGACGCAATATTGGGGAGGATCGAGGCAAATCGTTAAGAAGGAGGTCGCTTATGGTAAAGGTTGTGTTACTGCTTGCGGATGGTTTTGAAGAGATAGAAGCGACAGCTACTGTGGATATATTGAGAAGGGGCGGGGTAGATGTTGATGTTGCAGGAATTAATGGCAATATGCTCAATGGAGCGAACAATGTTATGATAGTGCCTGATCTGTTGCTTGATGACCTAAACGAGGATGCTTACGATATGGTAATACTTCCAGGCGGACATGACGGCATGGAAAATCTAAAAAGTAATGAAAAAGTTATCAAGATTCTGAAGAAATTTAATAAGGATGGAAAACATATCGCTGCAATATGCGCATCACCCACAATATTAGAGTTTGCCGGCATAACAAAAGGGAAGAATCTGACGTCATACCCCGCATACAGGGAAGAATTCAAACGTGCAAACTATGTGGAGGACCTTGTGGTAACAGACGGCAACATAACGACGTCCAGAGGCCCCGCAACCACACCGGCATTTGCATTCGAACTTCTCAACGTGCTGGGAAAACAGGACGACGTGAAGCAACTACGAGAGGGAATGTTGTATAATCTACTCTGATGACGTATGTTCTCGATGTGTTTAGCAAGCAGGAGACGACGTGAAGCAACTGCGAGAGGGAATGTTGTATAGTCTACTCTGATGACGTGTGCTCTCGATGTGTTTAGCAAACAGGAGACGACGTGAAGCAACTGCGATCTGATGACGTATGTTCGAACTTCTCAACGTGCTAGGTAAGCAGGAGACGACGTGAAGCAACTGCGATCTGATGACGTACGTTCGAACTTCTCAACGTGCTAGGGAAACAGGACGACGTGAAGCAACTACGAGAGGGAGTGTTGTATAGTCTACTCTGATGACGTATGTTCTCGATGTGTTTAGCAAGCAGGAGACGACGTGACAACCACATGGACTGGGCTCACGGACCAGCACAAGGAGCCTTAAAGAGTTCTCCCTTAGTGTTTGCCCATAGCTACACGCAAAAGACGCCCAACACAGCAGCTTACACCACTACAGAAGCCCCACAGACTCGAGCAGTTTTAGCTTGATCCTATCCGTTATGTATCCATTGTTGTGCTTGTGAACGAGCTTCTTTATCACTTCAGCAGCATATTCTTCAGGCCCGTCCTCTATCAATTCCGCTTCAGGTAAGATCACTATTCTGCCCAAGATATGAAAGTTCATACTAGAAAAATCTCCCTTCTCACCCATGCCCCTTATGGCATCCAACACCTGAGCAAAATCATCGATCGCCTTCGGCTTAGCCACAACCTTCTTCTTCACCAGCTTGATACTGTGCTCTTCAAGAGGGAATGCCTTGATAATCGCCTTAACGCTGGAACCGTCCAATGAGCCATCCTTAACCTTGTACAGGATGTTTATAAAGGTCTCCTTTATGCTGCTCTTGAGGTCTTTATACGCTTTTTCCTGTCTCTTGGCGTCATCCTTGATCATCTCAAGCTCAGATAGAACCTCTCTAACCTTCTCTCCAGTACCGGACTTGGCATTTAGCGCCTCGATCTCTTCCTCTTTTAGCCTGATACGCTCTTCAAGCTCCTCTTTAAGGGTTTTCTCTTTCTGTTCGTGCTTATCTGTAAGAGTCTCAAGCTCACCTTTAAGGGCTTCAAAAGACTCCCGAACACCAGAAAGCTCCTCTTTAAGCTCCTCGACATGCGTTTCTGATTCCCCTATCTGAAGCTTCATGTTGCTGATGGATGTGTCGTGATAATTTACAAGATTCTCATACAGCTCGTTGACAGAGTCGTGTTTCTCTTCAGACTCTTTAACATCATTCTTGAGCTGAACAATCTCCTCCTTGAACATCTTCTTCTCTGTGACGTCTCTCAATATGCCGTAGACCACCGTTTCTCCCTGCTCCATAAAGCAGGCTATACGGTAATCAAAATAGTTGAGATCCTTCTCGACTATGCCTATCTTGTCATAGACGTAGTCATCCTCATTTTCGATGCTGAAGTTAGCAGAACAGTTTTCACAAGGGTGATCATGGCCGAAGATAACCCGATAACATTTATCGCCAATAAGGTCGCAATCGTCACTAAAAAATTCGTGAAAAGCGGGATTATAGCCAACTATACCATAGTCCGCCTGGACTGCATATACGGGGAAATTGAGCACTGAAGCAAAATTCCACATATCGACTCTGTCCACGCCTTCGTAATTGGCCACAGAGCCGTCCCTCGTCAGCATGCTAAAAAAGGAGAAAATCAGATCTCTTAACGGGTTAGCCCCTTCAGAATCAAGGACAAGTATGTACAGCTCGCTGCTCAACTGAAATACGTGGTATCTAAACCCATTTATCTCAACAGCAGAACTCCCTCAGAGTGGCTCTTTGCGATCAGCTCCTTGATCCAATCGGGAGATTTGGTATGCAACAGACCATCCTCACCCACCATGGAAAGCTCCTCTCTGGGAACGTTGTACAGGTAAAAGTTGTGATGGAAGTCAACCCTCAGGTCCACAGCAAAGCTTTCGAAAATATTATGCATAAAAATCTAGCCCGCAAAACTATATATACTACCAATGCAATTCAAAAAGCGTCAAGCACCAACAGATGAATAAACTATACCACAGTTTAGACCATACCGCGACATTCAGCTGAAGTGCTCGACACCCAAAATCTAAGTCAAGAAGAGCCCCCGTCACTTGAGCTCAAGACACCCCTGACGCACAATGTCAAATAACTCCTCAACATCGCCCTTCTCAATGCACGAAAAAGCTATACGCAAATCCGTACTATCGCTTGCGATGGTGCCAACGCCATACTTATCCAACAAAAGCACCCGCAACTCTTCAGAATTGACGCCCTTCAGCTTAATACACATAAAGTATCCGGAGTTAAATGGGTAGCTCTCAAATTCATCGTCATATTTTCCGCTCCCCAGCACACTCTTAACGGCAAGGGCTCTCTCTTTCAGTATCTGGAACTTTTCCGCCTTCTGGGCTTCAAGCCTGTCATCCCCAAGAGCCTTCAACACAAATGTCTGAGACGGTGTGGCACAATTCGATATAGTGCCCCTGATGAGACCTGCAACCTTCTTCTCTAAGGCTGTAAACGTCTCGCTTTGAGCGCCGCCAGTGGAGCCAAAAGTGATAAAACCGACCCTAAAGCCCCAGGCAAACTCCTCTTTGGTAACGCCATCGAGCTTAATGCTGAGAAGATTTGACGAACGACCCACCAAAAGCCCAAATATGGACTCTTTACATACATCGTCTTCGTAAAACAACCCAAAATAAGCATCATCCGTCACGACTACCATCTTTATGCCGCTTTCAGCTAGAACAGCCAATCCATCCGCTATCTTGTGGGCTTCTTCGGAAGTTATGCTATATCCTGAGGGGTTGTTGGGGAAGTTTAACAAAACCACAACCTTGCCCTTGATGGTGCCGCACTCCTTGACCTTTGCAAGCAGAGCATCAACATCAAATCCGCCGGCCTCCGTAAAGGTGTTGTATGCCGATATTTCACCGCCGCAACGTACGGCAAACGTAAGGCGATAGTTGCCCCAATACTGATCCGGAAGAACTATCATGTCCCCCTCATCCACAAACAGATCCGCAACTATACTCAAACCATGCGTCAAAGCATTCGTCACGACAGGAGAGCTGACCTCTGAACCCTTTAAGTTGGGGTTTTCTCTATACATCTTCTCCTTCCAGGCATCCCTGAGTTTTGGATTGCCACTTGCCGGAGCGTAATTAAAAAGGTCTTTCGGTTCAAAAGCTTTCAAAGGCTCGTGAAGACATCCAAGATGCATGGGCACGCCATTCTCTGTGGCAATACCTATCGTCGCATTAAATTTGTGAGCCTTCTGGTTTGCCTCCGCAGTCTGTGTGAGGATCCCTTTTGGGAAAAACATACTCTTACCCAAAGATGAAAGCATTTCGTAAACAGCAGGATTCTCCCCTTTTATCATAGCGTTAAGCTCTTGCGCGAGAGCATTCATGAACCACCTCCAAAAGTATATAAAATCACGTTTAAGATAACATTAGACTTAAAAATCGTCAAGCACATTAAAAAATTCACCCTCCCTATCCAAAAACAATTCTATCTTGAGATAGGAGAACTTTTCCTTTATCTCATCAGGTATCTTCACAAAATCCTTCTCTGTTGTGAGAATAATATCTACACCCAAAGCATCAGCCTTCCCGACGACTTCCAGAAGATACGCAAGACTGTAGCTACAGTGGTCAAGATGAGCTTTGGCGTGCACAATATCCGCCCCAAGACTTTCCACCATATTAAAAAACCTCTTGTTAGAAGCGATACCGGAAAAGAGATAACACCTCAACCCGTTAAGAATGGAAACACCCTCACGATTACCGCCTATTGATACCCATAGAGGTTTTACAAACGCAAAAAAGTGCGGTTTATCCTGTACATAAGGTTTCGCTCTTTCCGGAATGACATCCTTATCGGAGTTTGTAAATACAAAGACATCTCCCCTTCTCTTCAATGCACTCGGGAGCTCCCGCAAATAGCCGAAAGGGAAGAGAAAACCCCAACTAAACGGATTTGCATAATCCAACAAAACGACATCAACATCCCTCTCCATAGCTCTATGCTGAAAACCGTCGTCAAGTATGAATATCTCGCTATTGTACTCCTCTCTGCCTATTTTGTAAGACGCACTACGGTCTTTACCCGTTATCACAACTGCCCCTTTACAGTTGTCTGCGATAAGGTAAGCTTCGTCCGGAGCTTCAGGAGGACTGTAATGTGTGGTTGAGCCATCGCTCAAGACTATATTCTTCTTGCCGGTAACCTTCTCAAGGCGGCCTTTGTAACCTCTGGATAGGATACAGACCCTCCTATTGTCATCAAGATATTTTTGGGCAATCTTGACGGTCATGGGGGTTTTCCCCGTACCACCCAAAACTATGTTGCCAATGGAGATAACCTTACTGTTATTACTCGTCACGATCGTTCCTTTCAATTTCCCACAAATAGATGTACTTCATAAACAGATGTATAAATCCGCTGAACGCCGCCACAGGCCCAGGTACCCAATGAAGAATGCCATATTTGACGCAAAATCCTATGCTCAGCGATATTGTCCTCTTCATTGTACGATGTGTAGGCAGCCGTTAGAGGTAGCTTCATAATTTCACCAACCTCCTGTAGAGTTCCAAGTATTTCATCCCCATGGCCTCAGCAGAAAAGAAGGAAGCTTTTTCCCGCCCCTTTTTCCCCATTTCCTGGCGCAGCTCAATGTTCCGGCTCATAGTCTTAATATGCTCACCGAGCGTATAAAAATCTTCGACATCGCCGAGAAGCCCATTCTCCCCATCACCCACAAGCTCAGGCAACCCCCCTATATCCGTGGCAATAATCGGCAACGACATGCTCATGGCATCTATTACGGAGGTGTTGAGACCCTCCTTATTGGAGGAAACCATATATATGTCAAGGGCAGAAAGTATGCGATGCACATCCTCCCTAAAACCGGTAAGTATCACCTTATCAAAACACTTCAACCCTGCGGCAAATGAACGAACGTCATCGAGAAGAGGACCATCTCCAACGACGATCAACCTAATATTTGACGATGCGTCACAAGCTTCGTTAAAAGCCCGAAGCATAGTGTAGTGGTCTTTGTGTGGGGATAGATTCTGTGTCGTACCTATCAAGACTTCATCTTCAGAAACGCCAAGCTCCAGACGCACAGCCTTCGCATCAAAAGACTGATCACACAATCTGACTCCAGAATGTATGACCTCAATCTTATCAGGGTGTATACCGTCATTTGTGAGTATATCCTTGACCCCCTGGGATATGGCAACCAAGCTATCTAAGTGGCGATTATCGTATTTCAGTGCACCCAAAACCGGCTTCTTAACGCTATAGTCGGTTCTTCTGGTGGCTACAAATTTTGGTTTGCCATTAAAGATCTTTGTGAAGAGCAAAGGCGTAACGGTATGGGCACCGTGAGAATGTATTACATCCGGATCATACTCTTTTATTATCTTGAGAAATTCAAACACTGTAGAGATGCTAACTTCACTTCGCCAAGAAAAGGGGATGAAGTTCCCTCTTTTCAGCAATTCGCCGCCTCTCTCGCAAACTATATTACTCTCAACCCCAAGCTTTAAAAGCTCCTCATGCAAAAACAGCGCCTGCCTCTGTCCGCCGCGCCATTCTCTGCCTGTATCAAAGTGCAGCACCTTCATGTTTTATCAAACTGCATCTGATAGAGCTTCTTATACAATTCAGATGTCTTTAGCAGGTCACTATGTTTGCCGATGGAATCGACAGCTCCGCCATCCAGGACGATTATCAGATCACTCTTCAGTATAGTGCTCAATCTGTGGGCTATCACAAAACAGGTCCTTCCCTTCATCAAGTTTTCCAAAGCTAATTGTACAATTCTTTCAGACTCCGTGTCAAGGGAGCTGGTAGCCTCATCGAGGACGAGTATGGGAGGATTGCTCAATACAGCTCTTGCTATGGTCAACCTCTGCCTCTGACCGCCACTCATCCTAACGCCCCTTTCGCCTATCAGGGTGCTGTATCCGTACTCAAGCTGGTTTATAAACTCATCCGCATATGCGGCAATAGCCGCCGCACGTATATCCTCGTCGGACGCTTCATCCAGCCCATAGCTGATATTGTATTTCACCGTATTGTCAAACAAAAACGGATCTTGGGCAACTACCCCTATATTCTTTCTCAGTGAAGCAAGTTTGTAATCCCGCAAATCTACGCCGCCTATGGTTATTGAGCCTTTTGTAACATCGTAAAATCTATTTAGAAGATTTACGACAGTACTCTTACCGGCGCCGGATGAACCCACCAGGGCTATGGTGGAGCCGCTCTTTGCGGTGAAGTTTATACCCTTCAAAACATCGCCGTTGCCATAGTCAAAATGCACATCTTTAAAGACTATATCTTTGCCCACGGCGTCACAGTCCAGATCACCGTCGTTCTCAATTATGGCGTTTTCTGTATCCAGCACTTCAAACACCCTATCTGCTGCTGCCAGCGCTTCCTGTATGGCGTTGTTGCTGTTTGCTACCCTCTTGACGGGCTCAAAAATAGCACCCAAAGCTCCAAGAAATGCAAAAAACTCACCCGGCGTCATCGCGCCGTTAATGACGTGCCGCCAAAATATATGATAAGACTGATGCCCAAGATACCGACAAACTCCAGCATGGGAGAAGTGGAAGCGCTTGCGGCTACAACCTGCAGACGATATCTGACATCCTTGGCGTTCTCCTTTGCAAACCGACCGATTTCATATTTTTCCATAACAAAAGACTTCACCACACGGATACCGCTGAATGTCTCCTGGATAAATGAGCTTAAGTCCCCCATCTTTGCCTGTCTCTTTGCACTATACTTACGTATATATTTACTCACCCGAATTACGGGAGATACAAAAAATGGATAAAATATCAGCGCAATGATGGCAAGCTTCCAACTCATGTAGAGGATTACACAGGAAAGACCCAGAATAGTTAACACATTTCGGATGATGAGAGCAAAGACCGGAACCGCATTTTGCATGGAGTTTACATCATTCAATATCCTGGAGATCAACTCTCCGGTCGATGAGTTGCTAAAGAAGTCTATCGGAAGGTGAACAATCTTGCCAAACAGGTCGTTGCGCAAAGCTCCCAAGACCTTCTGACCGACGCTGCGCAAGATATAGTTCTGGAAAAATGATGCAATAACTTTGACAAAATTGACACTGACAAACAGAACAGGCAACAACACCAAAAGGGTCTTATTCTTATCTATGAAGATACCGTCCAAGGTAGGCTTTAGCATATAAATGCTGACGCTTTCGCATATTGCGACGATGACTGACGCAAACAGGGCAACAGCAATAAGAAGCTTGTACTTCTTAAAGTAAGACAGCAGTCTCGAAAAAGTTTTCATCTAATAATGTATTCTCCGTGCAGAAAAAGTTAACTCATTATTGCGCTAATTTCAAGCCCGTTGATCTTAACGAGACCTACTTTTCGTGACACTCAACGCAAGTCTCGAGTGGTTTGTGATAACTGTCTTTAGGGATCTTCCTGTGACAATCGAAGCAGTTTGTACCGCATCCTCCGCCGCTAGTGGGCAAAAAACTTACCCTTTTCTCCATGGAAGAGTTGTGGCAATCTATGCACGTCTGTAGCGAAAGATGCTGCTCCATATTTACAATGTCGGCGTGACATGTGGAGCAGTCGCCAGCACAACCGCCATCTCCCATGGCAATAGCGTTGCCCCCCAGGGACCATATAATCAAAAATCCCATAAATAGTCCGAAACAGAGTCCAGCAACAACCTGCCTGCGTCCGTTAGTGAAAGTTTTGTATCTGTCCATTGGGCTAAACCATCCTTTTCTAATTTCGATATTTTGCGGTGCAGCAGATCATAATCTAACACACTCTTAAGAGGTAAGAAAGACTGAATAGTGCCAAAATCCACACCCTCATCCATCCTGAGCCCAAAAATAATCGTCTCAAGCAGTTGCGGATAGGGTTCAAGCAGCTCTACCTCCTCATAAGCAACAGGGTTCTCCATGTAACGGTTTATATCCACAGGATTGCTCATCCGCAATCTTCTGTTGGCTTGGTCGTAAATGGATGAATGGGCAGACGCCCCGATACCGATATACTCCTTCATCTCCCAGTACAGTTTGTTGTGCACACTTTCATGACCCGTCAAAGCATAGTTTGATATCTCGTATCTATTGTAGCAACTACTCCGCAAAATGCCCCCAACGGATATATACTGCTGAGCATCATCACAATATTCTGAGTGAGAAGATAGGTGCTCTGTGTCAAATGTGTAAGAATAAGCTGAAATATGCTCAGGCTCAAGGGAGATAATATCCTCTAATGTGCGATATATCTTGCTTTGGGGCACTGTGGGAATGTCAAACATTACATCCAGATTCACAGCAAATCTGCCGCACCTCAGTGCATCATAAGCTTTCAGGGCTGTTTTGACAGAATGCTTCCTTCCGAGTAGCCTCAACACATCATCATCCAAGCTTTGGAAACCGACGCTAACTCTGCTAACCCCACAATCATCCAGTATCTTCACGAGCGATTCATCTACGCTCTCTGGATTCACCTCAACGGTAAACTCCACCTTTTCATATTGAATCCGGCTATAAATGCCGTCGATCAGCTTAGAAATGAGGGAACACCCCAAAGAGGACGGGGAGCCGCCACCTATGTATATGGTGGAAAATACCTTATTCTCAATCGATGCTATCTCTTCAAGCAAACGATCGACGTACATCAATTTTAACTCTTCATCCCCGACAATGGAGTAAAACCCACAATAAGGGCATTTCGAATGGCAAAACGGGATATGAACGTATAGACCCCTGCTCAACATAACACTCCAGATGCGCTAACTTACCATAAACAAGATCGCCGTGAAAAGATGGCGAAACAGGATACAAACACATAGACCCTGCTCAACGTACACGCAGACTACATCAACGTCAGATGGTGTTGGGTTTATCGTTTTCCTTCAAGTTTGCACAGAAACCAAGCGGCAATCATCATACCGTGATAAATTTTTCCTTCGATGATCATCCTTTCCAGCTCTTCCGGCGATACTTCCACAACCTCGATATCTTCAAACCTGTCCAGGTTGAGCTCAGAAACCGTTTCGCAATTCTCTGCTAAAATTATCCCACACCTGCTCTTCACAAAGGCGGGGTTTGGGTTAATCTCCTTTATGAATGAGATTTCTTTAGATACGCACCCCGTCTCTTCCAAGAGCTCCCTCTCGCCGGCATTAATAAAACCTTCACCAGGAGCAACAGCACCACCGGGAAACTCGTAGCTAAAATCACTCCTGCCAGCGCGAAACTGACGAACCAGCAACAGATTGCCGTTTGACAACATCGGAACCACTATCACCAGAGAGAACATATTGACAACGCTGAAACAGACGCTCCCCTTCTCCCTCTCATAATAGTAGTTGTGGTGCTCGACCTTGAGTATATTGTCTTCATACACCCTCTCAATGTCGAGAAGCTTCCAGCGTTCAGACATTACAGCAGCAATCCACTATCTCCACCTTGCAGAGAACCGAGATCTTTCTCTATCCGGATACTGCTGTTCATCTCAATATACTTATCAATGAGCTCCTGAGAACACTTCTCAAACTCAAACATAACGTTCTTCATCGATATCTTCCCGCTAGGCTTGTCTTCAAAAGGGAAACCATAAGGCAAAACCGATATTTGTGCACCACTGGTGCTAAGATTTACCTGAAGAGATGCCACCTTCAACAAACAGTCCCCCTTCTCATCATACTCACCAACAACCGTCTCTCCAGATACAAGCTTCACTAGCCTCACATCACCATAAGCCATCGTAAACACCTCATAAAATACTAAATTACTCAAGTAATATACATATAGAAAACGACAAAAAAAGCAACCACTTTAAAATCAACACAATCTTCATAATGACGACTTTTTACCATTGACATATCTTCATTATGAAGATATAATTCCCGGTACATTGATAAATTCTTTTGGGAGGTAGTTTTATGATTTCAAGAGATGTTGAATATTTGGCTGACAGGGCGTCTCTTCTGAAGGTCGCCATAAGGGAGAAGCAGGAAGAATTGAGGATGATGGAGGATGAGTTGACAAAGTTTTTAACATTTCCGAACGGATCGACGACTTGCCACATATTCACCAAGAATACAAAGGTGAAGGCAAGAGCAAAGATGATAAGAAAGTGGGACGCAACAAAGATGGAGGAGCTCCGAAACGATTATCCCAAGGTATTTGACACACTGTTCAGCGCAAACTACAGAGTTGCCAATCGTTCCCTTCTGTCAAACATCAAGGACAAAGAATTGTCAAGGAGGGTTGCAGATGCCACGTATTACAAAAAGGCAAAGCCTGTGTTCTCTTATGAGACTTTAAGCTAGTGGCAATCGCGTATTATTTTTTAAAAATTTTTAAGGAGGGAGATAGATGGCTGTTATAAACCTAGACCTGTCAAGGATTCAAGAAAGCGGACTTAAGATCTTAGAAAAGGGGATTTACAGTACAAGGGTGTCGGAAGCAGAAATGCTCCAGAATCACCGTGGCAATTGGACGCTTATGCTAAATTTTGTCATCAATGGTGAAAACTACGATGAGTTTGTTGTCAGTGATGAATTCATTTTGGAGTCCACCCTCGATAAAGAGAGGCTGAAAGGTGCCCTGATCGCCCTTAGGCATCCCAATCCAAACTATCTGAAGCTTACAGAAGAGCTAATAGACCTGGAGTGCAGGATATCCGTGGACAGAATAACGGACGATACGAAAACGGAAATAAACAAGATCCGCGAATACAGACCTCTCCATCTAAATCATTAACCAATCAAGGGGGAAAAGATGAACACAAACTATTTTGATGAAGAACTATACAACGAAGATTACGCAACCGACATAGATGACGAGTTAAGGGAAGCTGCAGATCAGGTATCTGAGGAAGCCATATCATTTTTCACGCAACTCGACAGGATTGCGGAACAGAACGATCTCGATCCCAAACAACTACTATTCTATATGATGGAAAACATCTAAAGCAAGCTTTTACAAAAAGCCAAGAGGGGGAGTTGTTACTCCCCCTTCTTCATGCAACGTATCGCAACGGAATTTTTGTGAGCTTCAAACCCTTCCCTTTCCGCCATGAGCATTACATCACCCATATGACGCAGAAACCTCTCCTTGGAGTAGCTTATAACGCTTGAGTGCTTGACAAAATCCCTGACGCTCAAGGGAGATGCAAACTTTGCGCTGCCGTTCGTGGGCAGTACGTGGCTAGGGCCAGCGTAGTAATCCCCCAAAGCTTCCGGGGAGCACTCGCCCACAAATATTGCACCAGCGTTTCTAATCTGTCCTAACACATCAAAGGGCTTCTTTATCATGAGCTCCAGATGTTCAGGAGCAAGGGAGTTTGCCACATCGATAGCCTCGGCGAGATCTTTTACCAAAACTATGGCACCGTTATCTTCGATGGACTTTGACGCTATATCTTTGCGGGGCAGAGCCTGTAGTTGTCTATATATCTCTTTTTCGATACGCTTTGCGTACGACTTATCCCAAGTGATCCCTATGGCTGACGACAACTCGTCATGTTCTGCTTGACTCAACATATCAGCCGCCACAAAGCTAGCCGGAGAGGAGCCATCCGCAATAACCGCAATTTCGCTGGGCCCTGCAATCATATCTATACCCACATCTCCAAAAACCATCCTCTTTGCAAGAGCCACGTAAATGTTGCCGGGGCCAACTATCTTCTCCACTCCAGGCACGGTCTCTGTGGAGTAGGCTAGAGCCGCAATAGCTTGAGCACCACCGATCTTGATCAACTTAGTCACTCCCGCAATATAAGCCGCTGCCACGACGGATCTGTTTATCTCGCCATTCACAGCAGGGGTAACACCTATGATCTCTTCAACACCGGCAACTTTTGCGGGAACGACATTCATCAGAACGGAAGAGAAATAGGTAGCGCTGCCACCTGGGATGTAAACGCCAACCCTTGAGAGAGGAGTAACCTTGCTGCCAAGGACGGTACCATCGTCCGAGAAGTCCAGCCAGCTCTTCTCAACAGCTTTTGTTTGATAGTCTACAATGTTCTCTTTTGCCCCAAGGAGCGCTTCCCGCAAGGGAGCGTCAAGCTCATCAAAACAGTCCTTCATCTCAGAAGCTTCCACCACGGCATTGTCGAGATTTATGTCAAATCCGTCAAATTGACGGGTATACCTAAATAGAGCTTCATCACCCAATGTGCGAACATCATTCACAATCTTTGAAACGGTATCAAGATGCTCCTTATTCACACCCCTATCCCGTGACGCTATCTGTCTTAGCTTGTCAGAGTCCTTAGATATTATCATAAAACTCCCCCTTAAATTCTTATCAGCAACTGTATCTTAAAGACCTGCAAAATGACCGACATGGACGTTTGCAGCCTCTCTCATCTTTAGATGTGCTTGGGATACGATGTCGCTGCAACTTCTCACATTTTCAACAGTAACAACGGAGCCCCGCAATCCAAAATTTTTACTCAAATCGTACTTTTCTCTAATTTCATCTATGCAGACCTGGAGGTACTTGGCAAAATACCTGAGGGTTTCAACATCATTTCGTCCATTTAAGATGTAAAACCTGGTACCCCCAAAACGACCCAAAATATCTTCTTCAAACACACATTCAGAAGCCTTTTTGCAAAATTCCGATAGAATAGAATCGCCGGTATCGTGCCCATGAGTGATATTCACCTCATCAAAGTTGCATATATCCACAAGCATAAAGGCAAAACCGACACCCCTATTTTCCAGCTTCTTCATATAGATATCCATAAATGCACTGAGCATATTTTTGCCGTATACGGGGACTAGACTGTCCAGTTTTTTCTTATTTTCGAAGCTGTATCTGACGTATATGTTCCGCAAAGATATGGCTGCGGTTTTTGCCAGCTCCTTGATGAAATCGAGCCCGCCACTCATGCTGAGCCTATCTTTCGTAGAGCTGTACAGGTTTAGGCTGGCGACGACTTTGCCATTCTCTACTATTGGTATGAACATAAACGAGTTCGCGCCATCGTACAGATTGAACTCTTCAATAAATAAACCCAGACCTTCCCCTAGATAAGGGCGTTTTTCGATATAAGCATACTTCATAGACTCTTCTGATATCGCAAAGATATTGTCATAATCTGCTATAAAGCTCTCCATAAAACCGTAATGATCCGTATTTATAAAGAGGGTGGCAAAATCCACTTCAAATATCTCCTCTATATACTTCAGAGTCATATTGGATATGGAGTCCAGATCCTGGGCAAGGAGAAGAGAATACTCTATGGTTCTAAAACATTGAAACTTGACGTCATTTTCATTGACGAGATGTATTAGGGTATCCATATTGTCTTTCAATTCATCAAAGTCTTTTAAAATATTTGTCAGTTTGCTCATTTACTTCAACTCTCCCCAGCTTTTGCTCTCAAAGGCATTGACAGAAAGCGGCACATCGAGACTAAGCACATTCTCCATGACGCTCTTCATCACCGTGATGAAGTCTTCTGTACAATCTTCGGCAACCTCAAAAATAAGCTCGTCATGTATCTGCAGCAGTAGCTGCCCGTCAAATTTAGATTCCTCGAGCTTTTTTGAACAATTAATCATAGCGAGTTTGATTATATCAGAAGCACTCCCCTGTATCGGTGCATTCAGCGCTATCCTGGATGCTCTCTCCGCTTCATTTTTGTTCCTGCTGTTGATAGATTTTATCAATCTTTTTCTTCCCAGTATAGTCCGGACATAGCCGTGCTCTGCGGCAAACTCCCTGGTGTAATCCAGATAGCCCTTGACTGCAGAATAGTGGGCAAAATATTTCTCTATAAAGTCGGACGCCTCCGCAACGCCAACTCCGATGCTCCGGGAAAGCCCATAGGGGCTCAACCCATAAATGATTCCAAAGTTGACAGCCTTTGCTATGCGTCTCTCCTCCTCAAAGATCTGATCCTCATTGACATCCAATATCCTCAAGGCTGTAGCTGCATGGACATCTACATTTTGCATGAAACTATCTATCAGGTTTTGATCTTTGGACAGATGGGCAAGTATACGCAGCTCTATTTGAGAATAGTCAAAGCTCACAAGCCTATAACCATCCGCTCCCACAAAAGCCTTCCTGACAGCTTTTGACATCTCTCCCCTCGATGGAATATTTTGCAAGTTCGGATTGCTGGAGGACAGTCTGCCTGTGGCGGTGCCGGTCTGATTAAAGTCGGTATGTATCCGACCACCTTCATCTGCATAAGAGGGCAAAGGACGAGCATAGGTGGACAATATTTTATTCAGTTCACGATACTTCAAGATCGGTTCAATGACGGGCGCCATATGCGGATTTCTGTTGCAGATTTCGTGCAAAGTCTCTTCGTTTGTAGAGTAACCGGTCTTAGTCTTCTTAATCGGCTTTATCTTGAGCTTATCATACAGATATTCAGACAGCTGGATAGGGGAATTTAAGTTAAATTCATAACCTGCAGCATCCATCACATCCTGATAAATCTTGGCGGATTCTGTGTCCAAAAATAGTTCAAGCTCCTTTATCCGGGGAGCATCTATCAATATCCCGACACTCTCCATTGCAGCTAACGCAGCGGCAACGGGCACTTCAAGGTCAAAATAGAGATCCTCAAGCTCATTCTTCTCCAAAGCTTCCTCAAGATAAGATGACAACGATATCACTCTCTGGATAAATGAGGCGTCATCTTCACCCTTCCCCTGTTTTATGCCGCCACTATCCGGGTCTATCAACCATGAAATCAACAGATAGTCATAGACCTTCACAAAGTCCTGTTTTATCCCATACTTGACGATCTTTTTATAATCATAACACTTGAGCTCAAACCCAAAATGACCGTCATACTCTTCATATGCGGAGTAACAGCTATTGTCAGCCACATATAGAGCGTCCGAAGTTGCAACAATATATTCGGCTTTTTTTACAAAACCCTTCGGAAAGCTCGGGAGTTTTGCCTCTCTCGGGGCAGAGCCGTGCAATTTGGCAAACCTTGAAGCAATCCCTGTGAGGTTATGCTCATCAAAGAAGCTATTTAGCAGTTCCCGGTCAATGTCAGAACGGGCAGGCGCAGGCAAACCCTCCACATGCATAAGGCTCACAAGCTCTCTACTCAAGAAAGCGCTCTGCTCACCCAAAACGAGATATTCCCGTAGCTTGCCCCCGATATTGTCTATATTCTGATAGATATTCTCCAAGGTGCCGTACGTTTGGAGAAGTTTTGAAGCGGTTTTATCCCCTATTCGATTGACGCCGGGGATGTTGTCAGATTTGTCCCCCGTAAGGGATAGATAATCCACAATCTGGGAAGGAGATACCCCAAATTTTTGCAAGACATCATCTTCGCCCGTATATAGATCTCTCTGATAGTCGTAAGCCTTTACAGAACTGCCAACCAATTGCAACAGGTCTTTGTCCTTCGTGATGAGCTTGACATCCTCTTCAGCTGTTGTCTTGACAATGGTATTTATAACGTCATCAGCCTCAACACCCTCGACACAGTAGACAGAAAGACCGAATAGCGGCAAACACTCCTTAAGAGCATCAATCTGGGGGCGCAAATCTTCGGGCATACTGCTTCTGTTAGCTTTGTATTCCTCAAACAGCTGGTGCCTTCTATTCTTCCCCTTTGCATCAAAAACGACGGCGATCGTCTCATCTTCAAACTTTTCAAGAAGAGAGATGATCACAGACAAAAATACGTGGATGACACCTGTCGCAACACCGGATTGGCTGTGAAGCGGTGGAGCCTTGTAATATGCGCTGTAGCTGACAGAGTTGCCATCTATCACTATCATTTGACGTATGTCAACCAATGGGAGAACTTTTCATATTTGCCATTTATCGCATCAAAGAATGCGTTCTGAAGCTGTTCTGTAATATCGCCTCTGCTCCCTTTTCCGATAGGTCTCCTATCCAGCTCTCTGATGGGGGTAATTTCAGCCGCCGTACCTGTGAAGAAAGCTTCGTCCGCAATATACAATTCATCCCTGCTGATCCTGCGTTCCACAACCTTGTATCCCAAATCAACGGCGATCTCCATTATGGAATTTCTGGTTATTCCGTCTAAAATGGAGCTCAGCGGCGGTGTATAGATAACTCCGTTCCGCACCATGAATATATTCTCTCCACTACCTTCGCCGACATAACCCTCGCTGTCAAGGAGGAGGGCTTCGTCATACCCATCCAAGATAGCCTCCCTCTTTGCAAGAACGGATGTGGTATAATGTCCGCAAGCCTTTGCTCTGGTTGCAACAGTATTCACATGATATCTGACAAATGAAGAGGTGCATATCCTTATTCCGCGCGTAACCCCCTCTTCACCGAGGTAAGCTCCCCAGGGCCATGCGGCAATAACCGTCTCAATAGGCATGTCATCCCCGACATATATCCCCATACTCTTAAAACCAAAAAAGGAGATGGGGCGAATATAACATTCCTTGTAGTCGTTCGCCTTAATCACATCCATCGTAGCCTTTACGAGTTCATCCTCTGAATAGGGTATATTCATCATGTATATCTTTCCGGAGTCAAGTAGCCTCCTCATATGTTCGCCAAGCCTAAATACACAGGATCCTTTTTGCGTATTGTAGCATCTGATTCCCTCAAATACTCCCACTCCATAATGCAAAGTGTGCGTTAAAACATGTACATTCGCATCTTGAAAATCGATAAGTTTTCCATTCATCCACACCTTTTTAACACTATCAAACATGTCGTCTCTCCTACTTCATAAGGTATAAGTGCCGAGCCATACACACAGCCAACATATACTAATTCAATCTTGAGTGGCTGTAAACAATTCTTTACACAATAATATCTTGTAATGTATACTCTGTCGAGGAGGGGCTCCTGTAGATTGGTCCTCGTATCTTTGTGGTATAATAGATAGCGTAAGTTTCTTTAGAGGTGATCGGTTATGTCTAAATTTAGCTTCCTTGATATCGAGCAGTTGAAGAATATTAACGAGCGAAGGGTTTGGGATCAGATCGCTCAGTATCTTGAAAATAATTCAGATGACAAAGACATATGCACCTGCAGCATCTGCCTGATTGACATTGCAGCTATTACACTTAACAACATACCTTCAAACTATCAAGTGTTGGATATGATACAGAGGGACAATATCTCTCACAATGTAACAGATCTTGCAATAATGAGACAGATAAAGGTTGCTATAGAAAAGGTCAAGGCCGCTCCCCACCATTAGCTCGTGCCTTTAGGAGTTTTTGCGGCTGTTCCCTCTTGCTACTCTCGTGGTTTTGTCAAGCTTTACACCGGGCTCCGTGGGTTTTATAGAGACCCCACCTTAGAGAGGTCGATATTTCAAACCTCTTAAGCGTCATGAAATACACCTAAGACCCACCTTAATAAGGGGACCCTGCCCGTAAGAGGCCGCCTATAACACCGCAACTCCATCCACGCGTAGCTCGCCGATACGCACCCCCGTCTCTTCCAAGAGCTCCCTCTCGTAACTCCATCCACGCGTAGCTCATCGCCCATCCATCAGGTGGATATACTGCCAAGTGAACGCAACTCCATCCACGTGCCCCGACCACTAGTCCCTTGTGCCCAATCTCCAACAACCCCAAGTCACTATCAGCTTTTTGGGGTCAAGGTTGTTTTATAACAGCGAGAGCAGCACGTTCGGCAAAATACCGGTAATCACAATGGCAAAAGCGGATATGGATATACCCACGTAAGCATTGATGCCACCAATCGAGGTCAGTTTTTCGTCATTGTCCATGAAGTACATATAGACGCACACCCGAAGGTAGTAGTAACAACCGATAACGCTATTAATGGCAGCGATAAGGACTAGCAGATAAAGACCGTCGTTGAAAGCTGCGCCGAACAGATAGAATTTTGCAATGAAGCCTCCAAAGGGCGGCACACCGGCAAGTGACAGCATAAATATGAGCATACTCAGGGCAACGAGGGGGTAGCTCTTTGACAGCCCTGCAAAATCCTTGAAGGATAACGCATCCTCTCCATTACTCTTCCTAAATATACTGAGGATAGTAAACGCCCCCATATTCATAAACGCATAAACTATCATATACAGAGCTATGGCAGAATGGGAGCTTGCACAGACAGCGAGCAATACATACCCCGCATGGGAAATTGCGGAATAAGCCAACATCCTCTTTATGTTGTCCTGAACGATGGCGATAAGGTTCCCCACAGTCATGGAGAGCACCGCAACCACGCCGAGCGCATACAGTATGTCATATCCCGTTATTTCAAACATCCTCCAAAGAGCTACAATAGCGGCAGTCTTAGGAGCAACAGACAAGAAGCCCACAGCAGGAGTGGGAGAACCGGTATAAACATCCGGAGCCCACATATGAAACGGCACCGCAGCTATCTTGAATGCAAACCCGACAAACACCAGAGCAAAGCCAAACTTGAGACCAAAAGGTATTCCATCGGCATAATTCGTCTGCATGACATCATATATGGCAGAATAAGAGGTAGATGCAGTAAACCCATAAATAAAGCTAAATCCGTAGAGCATAATGGCACTTGCAACGATTCCCATTATGAAATACTTTATCCCGGCTTCATTGGAGAATCTGTTCTTTTTTTCATACCCTGCAATGACGTAGAGGGATATTGCCATGGTTTCAAGACCTGTGTAAAAGACTGTAAAATCAGCCGCCCCAACCATAAACAGCATCCCGACAATGCTAAAGAAGAGCAGTATGTAATATTCCCCTTTCTCCACCCCTTTTGCTTTCAGATACTCAATGGATCCAAGGGCGCACAGCACAAAACTTATGGCAAAAGCGACAAAGAAAATGTAGGAAATATTGTCAAATATAACTAACGAGCGATCTTCAAAATAATCAAGCCTGAGGAAGTAAGCGACAACCACCGCAACAACGATGAGCAGTATTGCAAAATAACCTACCCCCGCCTTTCTCTCTTTCACGGCAATCAGGTCCACAACTATCAACAGCGCTGCAAATATCACCATAAGGGCAGCAGGATAAATCGTTGCAAACGAATCTAAACTCGGCATGTAAGGCATCAAGATCCTCCTAAAATACTCCAAAACTGTTTAAAAAACAGAAAATTACAGATCAAATTATCGTTAAATTTAAAAAAAATACAGGTATACTCAGCGGGCCAAAGTAATAAAGCCCACCAAATGTTCCACACTAGCATCCATATAAGACAGGAAGAATTCAGGATATATTCCTGTCCAGAAAACCAGTATCACAAGGGGAAGCATAACAACATGCTCCCTAGGAGTGATGTCCGAGATACCGCTCCATTTCGGGTTGGGTTCCTGAAACATAACCCGTTGATACATCCAAAGCATATAAAATGCTGACAATATAATTCCACTGATGGCAACGATCGTCATATATTTGTAAACGCTAAAAGCGCCGATAAACACCAACAATTCCCCCACAAAAGCACCCATTCCGGGCAAGCCCAGGGAGCCCATGGAGAATATCATCAACAGCACCGCAAACACGGGCACATGCTTCGTAATTCCACCATAGTCGCTGATAAGTCTGGAGTGCGTCCTCTCGTAGATAATGCCCACGAGCAAAAAGAGCGCCCCAGTGATAATTCCGTGGGTGAGCATCTGGTATATTCCGCCTTTAATGCCGACCACGTTCATAGAAGCAAAGCCCAAAGTGACAAAACCCATGTGAGAAACGGAAGAATACGCGATGAGCTTCTTCACATCCTCCTGAACAGCAGCCGTAAAAGCCCCGTAAAGGATAGCAACAACAGAGATAAAAGCCACATAAGGCGCAAACGCCACAAAAGCGTCAGGGGTTATCGGTATACAGAATCTCAATATGCCATAAGTACCCATCTTCAGGAGGATACCGGCAAGTATCACAGAACCGGCTGTGGGTGCATCAACGTGGGCATCCGGCAGCCACGTGTGAAACGGAAACATCGGAACCTTAATGGCAAAAGCGATAAACATCCCGATAAACAGAAATATCTGTAAAGCAAACGCATACTTAACGCTGCTCAACTCAATAATGCTGAAGTTTGGAACTCCCATAGCCTTGTAATAGGTAATAAGGATGGCGATAAAAGCCACAAGCATCAATACGGAACCAAAAAAGGTATATATAAAGAACTTGACAGCGGAGTATATCCTTCGCCCACCTCCCCAGATACCTATCATGAGGAACATAGGGATAAGCATAGCTTCCCAAAAGATGTAGAAGAACAGCAAATCAAGGCACAAAAACACACCTATCATGGTAGTCTCAAGGATGAGCAAGCTTATGTAAAACTCTTTTTCCCGAGTGTTGATATATTTGTAAGAGCCCAAAACCGACACAGAGCAGAGCAGTGCAGTGAGAAAAACCATCAGGATAGATATCCCATCGACACCCACAAAATAGCTGAAGTTAAAGGGTGAGTAGAGGACAATTTGCTCCACAAACTGCATACCAGCCACATTCTTATCGAATATTTTCATAAGGTATACGGCAAAGACCAATTCCACAACACTCGCCCAAAAAGCTACATGTTTGACAAACTTTTGATCCTTGATAAAAACAGCAATTATTATGGCCGCCACAAGGGGGAAAAATATCAAAAATGAAAGTATGGGGAAACTAAGCCCGACGGAACTCATACCGCTGACGAATATGGGAGCACTAAGCCCGGCGGAACTTGCGCCACTAGCAAACGTAGGAAGTAAGGGAAGTTGAAAACTTATCATTTAGCAGCCTCTTAATATTTGTAAAAGAAGGTAACTACAACCACGCCACCGATAGCCAAAGCGTATAGGTAGGTCTCAATGTTGCCTGTTTGAGATCTTCTCAAAACAGAACCTGCGGACTTCATCATATTTGCATAAAGGTTCACAGCGTAGTCAATTACATTCACATCTATCGCTTTCCATAAAAACACAGAAAATCTTATGGTGGATCTGACAAACAGGGTATCGTAAAGCTCGTCAAACAGCCATTTTTTGTACACAAAGCCGTGTACGGGACGAATCTTCAACACCACCTTTCCAGGTAAGGAAGTATCCTTCACATAGAACAGCCAAGATATAAAAACACCTATACCACCGACGATAACGGACAGAAGCATCAGCGAATATTCCAGGCTATAAGAGAGGTGCGGGATATGCACAAACTCATTAGTGAGCACAGGGGTCAAAAATTTGAAGAATAAGCCCTTCTCCGGGGGGAAACCCAAGAAGCCCACAGTAACGCTGAAAAACGCCAATATCACAAGGGGGACAGTCATGCTACGGGGCGACTCGTGAGCATGATCAAAGAGATGCTTATCTCTAGCCTCACCGGTAAACACCATAAACCACGACCTAAACATATAAAAGGAGGTCATGAGAGCGATAACCATACCCATAACCCAAGGAAATATATGCCCCGAAGCAAACAGGCTGGCCAATATGGAGTCCTTGCTGAAAAAGCCCGCAAGCGGTGGAATACCAGCTATTGCGATACAACCTATTAAAAACGTAATGGAGGTTACAGGCATCTTCTTTCGCAATCCTCCCATTTTTCTGACGTCCAGTTCATTCTGCATAGCATGCATAACAGAACCGGAACACAAGAATAGCAATCCCTTAAAGAATGCGTGAGTAAAAAGATGAAACATTCCCGCAATGTAAGCACCAGCTCCCACAGCCATGATCATATATCCCAACTGTGAAACGGTGGAGTATGCGAGGATGCGCTTAAAGTCAAACTGCGTCATGCCTATGGTAGCACCGATCAGTGCGGTGATGAGACCGATATATACGACGATAGTGCCTGCAAGCGGCGCAGAGCCGAAAATCATGTTGCAACGGGCGATCATATAAACTCCCGCAGTAACCATGGTGGCAGCGTGAATTAACGCCGAAACGGGGGTTGGACCCTCCATGGCATCCGGCAACCATGTGTGTAGGGGGAATTGTGCCGATTTGCCTATGGCTCCGCAAAACAGGAATAGGGCAATAATGTCCGTCATCGACAAGGTTATTCCGAAGATATGGTACTTCATGCCTGCAACGGAGCTGACAGCCGATTCGTCAAACACATCCGCATATGTCAAACTACCAAAAATGACGACTATGAGCAGCAGACCGATGTAAAAGCCGAAGTCGCCGACCCTGTTCATTATAAAAGCTTTTGTAGCCGCTGAGGAAGCGCTCCTCTTCTGGTACCAAAACCCGATCAAGAGGTATGATGACAATCCCACAAGCTCCCAACCTACGAACATCAGGAGGAAGTTATTCCCCATAACGAGCATTAGCATGGAGAATGTAAACAGGGACAGATATGCGAAAAATCTGTTAAAACCGTCATCGTGATGCATATATCCAATGGAGTAGATATGAACCATGGAACTGACTATGGTAACCACCATGAGCATCACGCATGTCAAGGGGTCGATCAGGATTCCGAACGGAATGCTCATACTACCCGCATTAACCAGGAGATAGACATTTTTATCAATAGTGCCACCGGTCAAAACGGCAAAGGAGAGGTAAAGGGAACCCACAAAGGATATCAGTACGCCACCTATTGCCACATAATGGGCATAATTTTGAAAGTATCTCCGGGAAAATATTCCGTTTGCCAAAAACGCAACCAAGGGAGATAGCAGAACCACAAGTTCCATCATAATTTATCCTTCCAACGCATTTATTTCATCAACATTAATGGTCTCTTTATTCCTATACAGACAGATAAAGAGAGCAAGACCCACAGCAGCTTCTGCGGCAGCCACCGCCATGACAAATATCACAAATATCTGTCCGGCAACATCTCCGTGGTACCTTGCAAAGGCGGCGAAGTTGATGTTGACGGCAGCAAGCATCAGCTCAGCAGACAGAAACATCGTAATGAGATTTTTCCTAATGATGACTCCCGTCAAACCTAGGCAAAAAATAACTCCGCTCAGTAAGATATAAAAAACTAAATCTAATTCCACAAGCAAATACCTCAATCTTTTTGGGCCAATATAATGGCCCCAATCATAGCGGCAAGCAACAGTATGGAGACTATCTCAAAAGGAACGAGATATACAGTGAAGAGCGTTTCCGCAAATGCAGCAACGCTGCCAAACTCCATACCCATCTCAGCAAGCCCCGGAGCAGCCGCGATAAATCCCAGCTCCGGCAATATGAACAACAATAGAAAAAACAGCAAGAAGCTACTGCCAATGCCGTACAGCGTATGTCTGGTAACCTTTTGCACTCCAACACTTTTAGGGTTAAGAAGCATAACAGCAAATAGATACAGCACCAGAATAGCACCAGCGTAAACGATCAGAAGCACAGCCGCCAGATATTCCGCATTAAGCTGCACAAAGAGCCCCGCAACGCTAAGAAAGAACAGAAGCAAAAAGAGGATGCTATGAACAAGGTTAGTACTAAACAACACCCCAAGACTGGAACTTATGCAAACGGAAGCAAAAAGGGAAAAACCGAAAAGGATCAGTATTTCATTCATTAGAATCTCCTTCTTTAGCGGGGTTGACAATCTGTCTATACCTCAGGCTCAAGTCGTCTATATTGAGGATAAACTTACTTCTATCAGAATTCACGGTTTTGTAGTCTGTGCTCAGAATCACAGCGTCAACCGGGCAGACATCCTCGCAAAAGCCGCAATATATGCAGCGTTCTATATCGACATCATAGGTCGTAACGACCCTTTTCCCCTCTTCATTCTTTTCCGCTTTGATGTTGAAGCATGAAGACGGGCAATGTTTCTGGCACATCATACATCCGATACAGGCGGTAACCCCTTCCTCTTTTTCGACAAGGTAATGTATCCCCCTGCTCCTCTCGGGCACAACTGCGGGCTTGTATGGGTATTTCTCCGTAACCTTTTTCTTAAAAAAGTGCCTTAAGGTCACGCCCAAACCCTGGAGCAGTTCCGTAAAGAAGATCGTATCAAAGATGTTTCTGTTATTAGTCACTCGTTTTTTCATTTAAGCCAACCTTAAGAAATAAGCCGCATAAGCAGTTATTAGTATGTTTGCAAACCCTAAGGGGATTAATATCTTCCATCCAAAGCTCATCAACTGGTCAAATCTCAAGCGCGGAAAGGTCGCCCTGATCCAAAGGAACATAAACATAAGCGCATAAACCTTGATAAAGAACCAGAGTACGGGAGGAAGTAGCGGCCCAGACCACCCACCTAAGAATACGAGCACACATATGCAGGATACCAAAAACATATTGGCGTATTCTGCCATGAAGAACAGGGCAAATTTCATCCCCGAATACTCGGTATGAAAACCCGCAACGAGCTCTGTCTCAGCTTCGGGCAGGTCAAAAGGGCAACGGTTCGTCTCAGCTACCGCCGACACGCAAAATATGAAGAAAGCCACAGGTTGAACCAAGACATACCAGACCAGATCTTGCTGGGCGTGCACTATCTCTCTCAAGTTCAGGGAACCAGCCAGCAGTATGGGGCTGAGAAGGGAGAGCACCATAGCTATTTCATAGCTGACCATCTGGGCGGAAGTTCTGATGCTGCCAAGCTGCGAATATTTTGAGTTAGACGCCCAACCGGACAGGATAAGCCCATAAACGCCCACGGAAGCAAGAGCCAACACATAGAGAAGGCTGATATTGATGTCAGTGACGTAGAGACTGATCTCTTTGCCAAATATAGTAAAGCTGTCCCCAAAAGGTATAACGGCAAAAGCCGCAACAGCGGGGATAAAGCATATTAAAGGAGCTAAAACGAAGACCCGTTTATCCACCATGTCGGGGATAATATCTTCTTTAGTAAACAGCTTCAAGCCGTCGGCAATAGGCTGGAGCAGTCCCCAGGGGCCCGCGTAATTGACACCTATCCTAACTTGCATAAAGGCGATAACCTTTCTCTCAAGGTACGTCATGTAGGCAACGGCAAGGAGCAGCCCCCCCACAACGACACCTATCTTGACGAGCGTAATAAAAATGTCTAACAACATCATATCCTCAAAAATCTAAAAAATAATATAAGGCGCACAAGCCACAAAAAGCCCGCACAGATCAAGCCTATAATACCAAAAAAGCCAACAGCAACCGCAAAACCATCCCCAAAACACTAAAACATCTAAAACGATGAATATTTAGGAAAAAGACGGTTTAAAATAATCTACTTGTCGATCTCTCCAAGGACAATGTCAACGCTCCCGATGACCCCGACAAGGTCTGCGAGCATCTCCCCCTGGCACATAACCGGAACCGACGCAAGGTTTACAAAAGACGGGCCTCTCACCTTCAGTCTGTAAGGCTTCGTCTCCCCCGTGCTTATTATGTAATAACCGAGCTCTCCCTTGGGAGCCTCCACACATGCGTATGTCTCGCCCTCGGCAGGTTTCATCCCCCTGCCTGCGATAATTGTCCTAAGAGCTTTTCTATCTTGTGCGACGTAATCGGTGTCGCCCTCGGGGATAGCACCAGCCAAGACCCGTCCTTCAGGAATGCCATCTATGGCTTGCTTAACTATCCTGGCGGACTGTCTCATCTCCTCTATCCGAACGATGTATCGCGCATATATATCCCCATCGTCACAAACGGGGATGTCAAATTCAAATTTTTCATATATTCCGTAAGGCTCGTCACGACGAAGATCAAAGTCAACACCGCTGCCGCGCATGGTAGGGCCACTCCCCCCATAAGATAAGGCGTCCTCTCTGGACATCTTACCGACATTTATAGTCCTAGCCTTCCATATTCTGTTATTTGAAAGTAGTTTTTCATATTCGTCAACTCTGCTCTCAAATATCTCCAAAAACTCGTAGAGCATAGTGGTAAATTTTGGGGTAATGTCCTTCCTTACTCCGCCTATGCATATCCAAGAAGACGTCATTCGCTGACCGCTGACCTCCTCAAACATATCAAGCACAAGCTCCCTTTCCCGAAAGCAGTATAAAAACACGGTCATGGCGCCAATATCGAGGGCGTGGGTTGCAAGCCAAACGAGATGTGACGCAATCCGCGCCAACTCTGCCAGGATAACCCGAAGATATTCAGCTCTCAGGGGAATCGTCAAATCCGGCAACATCTTCTCCACAGCCAGACAAAAACCCCAGTTGTTGGACAACGGGGCAAGGTAATCGAGCCTGTCGGTCAACGGCAAAAACTGTTGATAAGTCCTATCTTCCGCCATCTTTTCAGTACCCCGATGGAGGTACCCCACATCCGGGCGAATATTAGATATAGTCTCGCCGTCAAGGTCTAGGACAAGACGCAAAACACCGTGAGTCGAAGGGTGTTGAGGTCCCATGTTGATACTGATGACCTCTCCTAGCTTCTTATGATCAGTTCTTTCTTCCATCTTCAGCCACTCTCCTTGCCGGTATCTTTGTACGTAATTCCCAAAGATTGCTCATCGACGTCGTTAAACCAGCTTCTATCCTTCAGGCCATACTCTTTTTGCAACGGGTGCCCTTCAAAGAAGTCAGGAAGAAGTATCCGCCTAAGGTCGGGATGACCTGTAAAGTTAACACCGACAAGATCGTACTGCTCCCTTTCGAGAAAGTTTGCAATACCGTAAAGATCCGTCAAACTGTCCACACTGTCTGTTTCAAGCTTCACCTTGACGAATACTCGAGATTTGCTCTCAACAGAAAACAGATTATAAATAACCTCAAACTTCTCCTCCCGACTGGGCCAGTGGGATGCTGCAATATCAACCAAATATTCAAACGCAAGCTCGCGCTTGAGAAGAGCGATGGAATCTTTTAATATCGATCGGTGCACCTCGACGATATCTATGCCGAAGCTGCTATAGCTATCGACCTTGTCGCCGTGCACATCCTTTAGCGTTGTCACTATCTTTTCAAACATATTTCAAACTCACCTGCGCAACAGTTTCTCTTTCTTAACCTGCTCCCGCAGGGCATAAATAGCGTCAATAAGGGCTTCAGGCTTTGGGGGGCAACCGGGGATATAGTAATCCACAGGGATAATCTCATCAATACCCTGCACAGTGGAGTAGTTGTCATATATGCCGCCGCTTGTAGCACAACTGCCCATGGCAATGACCCACTTAGGCTCAGGCATCTGGTCATACACCCGCTTCACCACGGGAGCCATCTTCCTGGTGACGGTACCTGCAACTATCATCAGATCCGCCTGCCTTGGGGTGGCTCTGAAGATAATCCCAAATCTGTCCAGATCGTACCTGGATGCGCCTGAGGCCATCATCTCGATAGCACAGCACGCAAGCCCAAACGTAATCGGCCACAACGACCAACTGCGAGCCCAACCAAATACACCATCAACAGTGGTAGTCAATACGTATCTCGGGAGCTTCCATCTATTTATCTAACATCGCCTATTTAGGCATAAATATACCCGATTATGAGGATAACAATAAATATAGTAACCTCTATCAATCCGAATAAACCAAGCATGTCAAAATGAACAGCCCAAGGAAGCAAAAATATAGTCTCCACATCAAATATAACAAAAAGAAGGGCTATTATAAAATATCTGACATTAAACTTCCGCCTAGCGTCGTAAAACTCAGGGATACCACACTCATAGGAGCCGTGTTTTACCTTGTCATATTTCTTCGGTCGCAAAATATAACCAAATGTAATTGTGACAACTCCAAGAAGCGTCGATATTATCAACATAAGTATAATGGGCAAATAACCTGTCAAAGCGATACTCCATCAAAACTACAATATTTCAGTCACTGAAACTGACCATCAAAAATACACATAAAGGAAAATGATGTCAAGCTCCAACTTGACACTCAATGATGTTTAGTCTCCATCCTTTTCCAATTTTGAGACTAGATTTTGAATATCATCCGGTAATGGGATATCCAATACGATCTTTTTCTCTTCGAACGGATCCACAAACTCTAAAAAATATGCGTGCAGCGCTTGTCTCTCGATGCGATATTTCAGGCTATTCCTGCCTCCATACACACTATCCCCTATTATTGGACAGTTTATATGGCTCATGTGGGCTCTTATTTGGTGCGTTCTTCCGGTATTTATCTTGGCTTCTCCCAGGAAGGACTTCTGAAATCTCTCAACGACGGTTATCTCTGTGGAGGCGTATCTGCCTATGGCGCTCACAGCCATCTTTTTGCGATCTTTGCTGCTCCTTGATATTAAGCCCTCGATATGTTTAAAATCGTAATTCGGATTGCCCATTGCCACAAACATGTATCTTTTTTCTATCTTTCTCTCTGAAAAGATGGTGGAAAACTTCTCCTTAGCTGCCATATCCTTCGTGACTATTATGAGACCTGACGTATCCTTATCCAGCCTATGCACTATTCCGGGGCGGAAATCCCCTTTTGTGGTCTCTATCATACCTTTGCAGTATCGCGTTGACGAGTGTATTATCGCAGTTTCACCGGAAGACTAAACCACCAGAACCAGAGGCTTATTCAACACCACGTACTCCATTTCATAAACGCTCTCGATCAGAATATCCACAGGAGCCAGACTTGCTCTCTTCTCCTCCGGTATCATGATCTCCACCTTGTCATCTTTGTTGAGTTTTTTCGATTTTTTCACAACGCGACCATTCACCTTGACAAGCCCCGCATCTACGAGGACAGACAAGGCGTTGCGGCTCAGACCGACAGCTTTCGGCAAAGATGCGTCAAGCCTCTCCCCATCGTTGTCAATCGTGATCACTTTCGTCTCAACTATTTTGCCGGTAACGTCAAACATCGCAGCTTTTCCAAAAACACTTAAAAATAATTCAGAAGGCGCCAAGCATGAATGCACCCCTTTTTACGTTGTAATATACAATAAATGAATTTATCATGGAACTTGTAATGTTTGAGTTTTTGTATGACACCAACAGGCTGGCGACCTTTTTTTTGTGTTTCATCAGGATAGTGGCGATGTTGTCCACCATGCCGTTCTTCAGCAATCCGGCTTTCAAGCCGGTCAATCGCATCTTTTTCAGCATGCTTATTGCGACATTGCTTCACTGGATAGTAACCCCCGTTGATGTCGAGGGGATGGACGCCCTTCTCATCATACTGATTACCTTGAAAGAGGTGTTGATAGGGATATCTGCAGGTCTTCTCACTCACATCCTCTTCACGGGCATCCTTTTTGGGGCGCAACTCGTGGGTCTTCAGATGGGCATGATGATGGCAAATATGGTGGATCCTGCAACTCAAGGTCATGTCACAATCATAGGGCACTTTATGAATGTGCTGATGATACTGCTCTTCATCTCGATCGGCGGGCCCCAGTACATAATACGGGCAATTGCGGAATCGTTTGTCATACTCCCTTTGGGGGTTTTTGACTTTGGGGCGAATTCATTTCTATTCCTTGTGAAGACGTTTGCGGGGATGTACATAATAGCTCTTAAGATTCTTGCTCCTGTGATCGTAAGCCTTTTGTGCACACATCTGACCATGGGACTGATGGGGAGGCTCGTTCCTCAGATCAACCTGCTCATAGTCGGCCTCCCACTGCAGATAGGCATAGGTATGCTCGTGCTGGCGTTATCTTTGAGCTATTTTTATACGGTATTTGAGAAGCTCGTAACCCAATACTTCATACATCTGTTAAACTTCATGTATCTCGTGGCAAACTAAAATTATGCTAACATACTTGCAGCCGAGCAAAGCGGCTGTCTTGTGTTTACAAATCTTTGAAAGGGTGCAAATGGCATGGCTGCAAATGACAGCGGAGCGGACAAGTCGGAACAACCGACCCACCGACGAAAAGAGAAAGCAAGAGAGGAAGGAAACGTCCCAAAGAGCAAAGAACTGAGCTCTGCCTTCATCATTTTAGCCGGAGCAATGACGCTATACGGCTATGGGCCCTATATGGCGCGCAACATCGGCAAATATTTTACAGAGACTTATCAGTTTCAGAATATCATCTTAAATCAGAATAGCCTTCTGCACGTGGTGCAGGGTACGCTGAAGTTTTTTTACATCACGATATTCCCGGTTTTCATCATACTCTTTATTGTGGCGATTATGGGGAATGTCATTCAGACAGGGCCCGTTTATTCTCCAAAAGCGATCATGCCAAAACTGGAAAAGATAAGCCCCCTCAAGGGATTTAAAAGGATATTCTCCAAACGCAGCGTCGTGGAGCTTGCAAAATCGCTATTCAAGATATTCGTCGTGGGCACCGTAATATTTCTTACAGTAAAGAAAGAGGTGGGGATAATCCTAAGGCTCGGGGATGCTGATCCCATTGATACGATAACCTTCTTCTCAAGCCTTGCCCTTGAAATATCCATAAAGGTCGGGATAATCATACTCGTTTTAGCTCTTCTGGACTTCCTCTATCAGAAGTGGCAACACAACGAAGATCTGAAGATGACCAAGCAGGAGGTCAAGGAGGAGTTTAAGCAGATGGAGGGGGATCCTCTCATCAAGCAGAAGATCAGAAATCTCCAGCTGGAACAGGCGAGAAACAGGATGATGGAAGATATTCCAGATAGTGACGTTGTGGTCACAAACCCCATACATTACGCCGTTGCAATCAAGTATGACGCCAAAGATAAACAGCGCTCCGGCGGTCACAGCAAAGGGGCAGAGCTTAGCTCTAAAGATAAATGAACTCGCAACAATGCACAATATCCCGGTAGTTGAAGATCCGCCGCGGCTCAAGCGCTGTTCAAAACGGTTGACATTGGAAAATACCTGAAAATTTGTACAAAGCTGTGGCGGCAATACTTGCGTATATCTACAAACAGAGGAACAGAACGGTTCAATAATTAAATGGCAAACTTAAAAACAAGGATAATTTCCGGTTTAACAAACTTTTTCAAGCACACAGACGTATTCTTAGCCTTGGGAATAATGCTGATCCTTGTTGTGATGATTCTTCCCGTTCCAGCACCTGCCCTCGATATGCTTCTGACTGCAAGCATCACCTTTGCCATAGTTATCATAATGGTTTCCCTTTACGCGGAAGAGCCTTTGGAGTTTTCCATTCTTCCGTTCATTCTCCTTATCGCCACCCTCTTCCGGCTGTCTTTGAATGTTGCAACGACCAGGCGCATCCTTCTTCACGGCTATGAAGGGCCTGGCGCTGCTGGGAATGTAATCTCCTCATTTGGCAACTTTGTGGTAAGCGGCAACTATGCGGTCGGTTTAATCGTATTTTGCGTGCTTATCATCATAAACTTTATGGTAATAACCAAGGGTGCAGGACGAGTGGCGGAAGTTGCAGCGCGCTTCACCCTTGACGCCATGCCGGGCAAACAGATGGCTATCGATGCCGACCTCAACGCAGGGATCATCAATGAGATTGAGGCAAAGGAACGACGGGAAAAGATAAGGAAAGAAGCCGACTTTTATGGAGCCATGGACGGAGCGAGCAAGTTTGTCCGGGGAGACGCCATCGCAGGTCTCATCATCACTGCAATAAACATCCTAGGCGGTCTCGCCCTCGGGATGGCTCAACACTCCATGGAGCTGAGCACCGCAGCGAGCACCTATACGATACTCACAGTGGGCGATGGCTTAGTCACCCAGATACCGGCTCTCATCATCTCCACAGCCACAGGTATCGTGGTTACAAGAGCTGGAGGAAGCGACAACTCCTCTCTACACTCCCAAGTACAGCGACAACTCACCCCAAACTTCAAGGTGCCCCTGTTGAGCGGGGCTATTTTGCTCTTTTTTGGTCTTATACCTGGTATGCCTAAGTTGCCATTTTTTGCAACTGCTGCACCCTTGCTGTTGTATGGGTATGTCATGATGAGGCATGACAAGAAGGGAGATGCTGCAGGTGAGGAGGAAAAAGAAGAGACCAGGGAGCTCACGGAGGATGAGGAGCTCAACGATTTGATGGAGATGGACACCATGGAGCTTGAGATAGGATTTGGGGTAATCCCTCTGGTGGACGTCAGCAAAGGGGGTAGTCTTCTCAACCGCATCAAAGCCATAAGAAAACAGATGGCGGTGGAGATGGGCATTATCGTTCCTCCCATCAGGATTAGGGATAACCTCCAGCTTGATCCCAACTCTTACTCTCTGCTTCTCAAAGGGGTAAAGGTGGCTTCAGGCTCGGTGTATGTCGATAAACATCTGGTAATGGATCCGGGGGGAAATATCAAGGATGTTCAGGGGATAGATACAAAAGAACCGGCTTTTGGATTGGATGCCAAGTGGGTTGACGACAGGGAGAGGGACAAAGCGGAAAGCATGGCTCTTACCATAGTTGATCCCACAACCGTCATCGCAACGCACCTGACCGAGATTATAAGGAAAAATGCTGCGGAACTTCTCGACAGGGAACAGACCCAAGGCATCCTGGACAGAGTCAGGGTAAAGCATGAGAAGCTTGTCAGCGACTTAGTGCCTGGAACTCTCGATGTCAGTATAATAAACAGGGTATTGCAGAACCTGTTGAGGGAACAGGTCTCCATAAGAAATATTCAGACAATTCTGGAAACGCTGGCATCTTTCGGCATGAGCAATAAAGACATAGAATATCTCACGGAAAAGGTCAGATATGCACTGAGGAGGCAAATCACGGAAAATCTTATCTCACCGCCGGATGACACCGTATACGTATTCACTCTTCCGGGCAATATCGAGCAACTCATGGCCCAGAGTTTGCAGCAAGCGGATGACGGCAAAGAAGTAATCATGGATCCTTCAGTCGCCCAAAAGATTCTAACAGGCATAATAAACAAAACCGAAGAAGCCACCACAAGGGGAGTGCCCCCTATCTTGGTAATATCTCCGCCCATAAGGTATGCTGCTCATCGATTTGTGTCAAAGTTTATACCAAACATACACATAATATCCCACAACGAGATAGGTGAAAATGTAAAGATACAGTCCATGGGGATGGTTGAAGTAACGGCGTAAATCGGTTAAAAATGTTTTGAATAGTATACAATGGAACGTACTGTTGATATACTGCTTTACTGGTGAAGTTTATAGAATATTTGGAGCGGTTCTTAAGAAGATGATAATAAAACATTATGAAGCCAACAACATCAGAGACGCCCTTGAGATGGTCAAGAATGAACTCGGCCCCAACGCAATAATCCTGTCCACAAAGAAAACCACCAAAAACAAAGGGCTTGGTCTCTTCAACCAGCAAGTTGTCGAGGTTACAGCAGCGATAGATACCACAAAAGGACAATCGCCTTCAAATACTGAAGCGGACGTTAAGAGCAGCACAGAAACAAATATTGCCAGCACAAATACGCCATCGGATGAAGAGATCATCAGACAAATTCAGAAAAGCCTCAATATAACCCCCACAAAGCTCAAGATAGACCGGGAGCAAAAAACCAAAAACTTCTACAACAGAGCTTATGAAAAGAACGATGCGAGCTATTCTCTGGACAACTATGATGCTCTAAAAAGTATGGAAGAACCGGAATATTTTACCCCGGAGGATATGACGCCTGAGCCTGACGAAGTACACACCGAGAAGAAAGATAAAAGAGTGGACAATACGGCAGAAACCATAAATAAATTTGGTGTAGAAGGGTTTGAGAAGCTGCTCGAAGATATCTGCAACATAAAGGAACAGCTGACGGAACTGCAGTCAAAACGGACGGATATATACGCATCGAGCCTGTCTTCATCTCTACAGGAGCAGTTTCACGTTATGGTAGAGAATGGTGTGGAGGACATCATAGCGTATCAGTTTTTGAAGCAGATAGATAAGCAAGAGAAGGGCAACTTAACCAAACGCAGCGCCAGAAATCTCATATCAGAAACTATAGAGAACCTCATACCCACACAGGCAGACTATTTTGAACAGACGTCAGGAAAGAAGGTGATCGCTTTAGCCGGCCCAACAGGGGTTGGCAAGACCACCACCATCGCCAAAATGGCGGCGGAGATCTCCATTAAACAGGGCAAAACCGTTTGCCTCATAACCATAGATAACTTTCGAATAGGCGCCGTGGAACAGCTCCGCACCTATGCCAAAATAGTAGATATTCCGATATTTGTGGCTTCAACTCCCGAGGAGTTGTCGGAAACGCTGAATAAGACGGAAGATTATGAATACGTGTTTATCGATTCTGTGGGTAGGAGCCATTTTGATTCAAAACAGCTCGACTATATGAAAAATTTTCTCAGTGTCAGCCCAGATATCAACGTCGTTCTGGTACTCTCCATGGCGGGCAATCATAGGGAGCTTGGGGACTGTTTTGACAGCTATAGCCCACTCAACCCCCAGGCTTTAATCTTCACAAAGCTGGATGAAACCAGGTATTTCGGTCCACTGATAAATATACCGATAAAGAAAAAACTTCCTCTACTGCTCCTTACCAATGGCCAAAACGTCCCTGATGACCTTGAAGTCCCGAATGGCAAGAAAATTGCTAAAAAAATCCTCAGTGAGATACCTATCATGTGGAGAGAGTGATGACAGATCAGGCTTACAGTCTCAGAAAGAGCGCTTGGCAGAACAACAGAAAAGCCACCTACATTACCGTATCTAGCGGCAAGGGTGGTGTGGGCAAGACGAGCTTTGTTGTGAATCTTGCTTATCAGCTTTCTAAGTTGGGCAAGAAAGTTTTGGTTTTTGATGCTGACTTGGGCCTTGCAAACGTTGACGTGCTGCTCGCCTTAACTGTGACATCGTCCATAAAGAAATATTTGCATGATGAGATTTTGATTGACCAGATAATTAAGAAGAATGTCTACGGCTTTGACGTATTGCCCGCATCTAGCGGCGTGGTTGAGATGACTGCGATTGATGAGGAAGAGTTTGACAAGATAGCTGAGATATTTATCAAGCTGGACAGTAACTACGACTACGTGCTTTTTGACACCGGCGCCGGCATATCTGATAGCGTCACGAGGTTTTCAGGGATTGCCGATGAGCTGATAATAATCAGTCAGCCGGAGCCTGCTGCCATAACGGATGCATACGCATTTATCAAGGTTGTAAGCCAACGCTACGACATAAAGAAGGTGTCACTCGTCTTTAACAGGACAGATAGCGTTGAAAACGCCAGAGGTATGTACAGCAGTTTAAAGATAGTGACGAACAAATTTCTCGGAGTAGATCTTTCAAACCTTGGCTGTGTGATGGATGACAAGAGCGTGCGAAAAGCTGCACAACAGCAGAAGCCGGTCTGTGAGCTCTTCCCATCATCATCTTATGCAAAGGATATAAAGCGGATAGCCTCACAAATTGATGGTAGGGAGTGCGCAGAGCACGCGCCCCAGAACGTTTTATCTATTTTCAGGAGGTTGAAGAGATGATATCATCCTTAAAATACATCCCTCTTCTCATTTCGGTAATAGTTTATTTGACATCGACCATCTACAAGATCATGGCTCCTGAATTGCACTTGTTGATGTTGTTCAAAGATTTTGCAGTTTTCTTTATATTATTCTTCGTTTTGCGTGTATTATTTGGAAGTGTGGAGAATATCTTTAGAAACTATTGGAAGATACTCTAATGATATATGAAACTACTAAAACAGAAAAATTTTCTGAACAGGAGCGCCAACAGATAACGGAGAGCTTTATCCCGCGGATAAAGTTTTGGGTTATGCGGATCAAGAGGACGTTGCCTGAGTTTGTGGAGACTGACGAGTTGTATTCATCTGCTAGTCTCGGTTTTATCGAGGCGTTGGATCGGTTTGACAAGAGCAGAAATGTGGCGTTTGCGACATATGCAGAGCGCAGAATAAAAGGCGCCATCATGGATAGTCTTCGGGGGATGGATTTTCTTCCTCGCAATGTCCGCACAAAGGTAAAGAGCTTAGAAAGCACCATTGCAGAGTTGTCTTCCCGTTTTGGCAGGCAGCCCACGTATACAGAAATTGCACAAAATAGCGACTTTAGCATCGAAGAAGTATATAAGCTGCTGGATGTGCAGGAACAGGAGAATGTACTCAGCCTCGACGAGAAACGGGGAGATGAGAACAACAGCCTTATAGACTTCATCAGATCGGCAAACTTATCGCCGGAAGACGAGTTGTTGAGAAACAGCGCCATCGAGAAACTGACAGCAGAGCTTGACAATCTACCCGATAGGGAAAGGTTGATATTGTCGCTCTACTACTATGAGGAGCTCACGATGAAGGAGATTGCGGAAATTCTCGATCTCACTGAGTCTAGAGTGTCCCAGATACATACGGATGTTTCAAAAAAACTAAAGTGGAGGCTTGCTAGTTTATATGGATAAAATTAGAGTGGTTGTTGTAGACAACTCTGTTTTCATAAGGAAAGCTATCTGTCGCATCATTGAAGATCACGACGATATGGAGGTTGTAGCCACAGGAGTGACGGGTATTGACGCCGTCAAGCTGGCAATATCTCACAGTCCTGATGTATTGACACTGGATGTCGATATGCCGGAAATGGACGGTCTCACCGCATTAAAGAAGATAATGGAATCAAAACCCACCGCGGTGATAATGGTGAGTTCACTGACTAAAGAGGGCGCTGACACCACAGTGGAAGCTTTGAGCAACGGTGCGTTAGACTTCATCGCGAAAAATTTTGAGGCATCCAAAGACACTCCTTATGCCGGCTTGGACGACGAACTCGCCCAAAAGATCAGAACCCACGCCGCAACAGGCAAGAGTCTCGCTTTGAGGAAATCCCCTTCAACAGCTGCAAGCAGTGTCTCTAAGATGGTTCACGATCTCTCTGCAAAGGTAGGCATATCGCCGACCAAAACGACGCGTAAGGTAAATGCTGTTGCCATAGGTGTTTCCACCGGAGGCCCCCAGGCTCTTCAGAAAGTTATACCGAAGCTGCCAAAGGACTTGGGAGCTCCCGTGTTTATAGTGCAGCACATGCCGGAAAACTTTACCGCTAGCTTGGCTGCACGCCTTGACAAACTGAGCCACATAAGAGTAGTAGAAGCAAAAGATGGGGATAAGGTCACGTCAAACACCGTCTACATAGCAAAAGGCGGCAGACACATGGTATTAAAGCGGATCGGCACAGAAAACTATATATCGCTGCACGATAAGAGCAGCGTGAATACCACGCAACTTCATATACCGAGTGTCGACGTGCTTTTTGGCTCCGTTGCGGGTCTGTTTGGACCAAAAATCCTCGGAGTAATAATGACCGGAATGGGTAATGATGGACAGAAGGGCTCTGAGTTGTTAAAACTTAAAGGGGGACAGATCATAGCACAGGATGAGAGCTCGTCAACTGTGTTCGGTATGCCAAAAGCGGTGATAGAGGCTGGTCTCACTGACGAAATTGTGGACGTTGAGTCTTTGGCAGCAAGGATAGAGGCTCACTGCAAATAGTTTGTTTGCAGAATAACGTGCTGTTTCGCGGTTTTTATTCAGATCTGTAGCCGTTCGAAATAAGTAAATATGGTGTGTATAAGTGGCGGATATTTTAAGTCAGGAAGAAATTGATGCGTTGTTGTCTACGGTTTCGGAAGCCGATATCACGGAAGGTTCTATCGAAAATATGGATCTCGTTCCGAAAAAGATATCTGTGTACGATTTCCGCAGACCCGATAGGGTAAGCAAAGACCAGCTACGTTCCATACGCAACTTGCATGATAAATTTGCCAGAAATTTCTCTTCGCCCTCCTCTTCGTTCTTGAGAACCATCACGGATATATCGCTTGTGTCGGTGGATCAGATGACTTACGGGGAATTCTTGATGTCCCTGCCCGATCCGACGAGTTTCAATATAATCAGCTTGATTCCGCTCCAGGGGAATGCTGTTCTTGAGGTTAACCCTTCCCTCATATTTCCGATAATAGACAAACTGTTGGGCGGCCCCGGAATGCCCTTATTCCACGTTAGAGAGCTCACTTCCCTCGAACAACACATAATAAACGGCATAATCGGCCTGATCATGACAAATCTTGAGGATGTTTGGAAGCAGATTATCCCCAACGTCCGCTTCAAGAAAGAGGTCTCCGAGAATAGCCCTCATGTCATACAGGTAGTAGCTCAAAATGAAGTGGTTGTACTTATAGTGTTTGAGGTGAAGTTTGGGGATGCCACCGGTATGATCAACTTGTGCATCCCTGCAATAGTTTTGGAGCCTGTACTGGGCAAAATAAGCTCCCAAGACTGGCTGATCGGAGCAAAGAAAGGACGCTCTGGAGAGTATGAATCCCGCATCATAGAGATGATAGAAGATATGTCTATCCCTCTCTCCGTGGAGCTTGGAAGGATAAACTTGAGCGTCAACGAAATCTTGGATCTCAAAGAGAATGATGTGGTGCTCCTGCCCAAGAAGAGCAACCGCCCTTTTAACATTTACGTAAACAACAAATTGAAGTACTATGGGGAGATGGGGCTGTATGGCATCAAAAAGGCCATCCGCTTCACCTACATGTTAACAGGAAAAGATAATGAAACAACCGATTGATCTAAGTTCAGACAGCAATATGATCGAATTTGCGAATGCCACGTCCGAAGTATTTTCGTCAACCCTCGGAGCCGTGTTGAATGTGCCGGTAAACCTCAACGTGACAGAAGTATACTCATCAACCCCCGATGCTTTTTTAGCCGAACCATTTGGCAAAGCAATCGTCCGAGGCGTTGAGAGCAACAACTCTTTTGAGGCCGGTTTTTTATTTAACACATCAGACGTCACAAGCCTTGTGGATTTAATGCTTATGGGGGAAGGCGTACCTTCTGACACCATAGACGCAGAAAGCGTCGATGCCATAAAAGAGTTCTCCACCCAGATGCTTGCAGCTCTTTCTAGGTCTGTGTTTGATCGGATCGGTATCGATAGCAACATGAGCGCATTTGACGTCTCTGAGGTGACTGAAGCAGATATCTTGCCAAATAATTCATACTGTGTATTCACGATCAGTGGGAACAGAGGCGGTGTTCCGCTAGACTTTAGCTATTACATGTGCAGCAACCTGCACAATCTGTTCTCGTCTTCTGCCCATCAAGCTGAACAACAGCTTCCGGAGGAAGAAATTTCCCAACCCGGCACCCAAAGACACGCCAGCGGAAGCAATCTTGACATGCTGCTCGACGTCGACCTGTCCATAGGCGTGCGGATGGGAAGCGCAAAACTTTTTCTGAAGGATATATTGGGACTTGGTCCTGGTAATATAGTCGAACTGGAACAGAACGCCGATGAACCCATAGAACTCACGGTAAACAATAAGGTTATTGCCCGGGGAGAGGTTGTTATAGTGGATGGATACTTCGGTTTCAGGATAAAAGAGATAGTCAGCAAAGCAGAAAGAATAAAAAAATTAAAAGATTGACACTAACCAATTTCATACTAGAATTGTTTATATACTTCACAATTAACCATTGTGATATGGAGGAATTTACATGAGTTTTTCACAGGTCGTTATCACTGTAGACGATTCGTCTACCATGAGGAGAATAATTAAAAACACCCTGATTAAGTTTGGCTTCGACAACGTATTGGAAGCAAGTAACGGGGTAGAAGCTCTTGAAATCATGGCGGAAAACGATGTTGATATGATTATCACCGACTGGAATATGCCAGAGATGGATGGCTTGGTGTTTGTCAAGAATGTCCGTGGCCAAGATCAACATAAAGAAACTCCAATCCTTATGGTCACCACAGAGGCAGCCAAAGAGGATATAATAATAGCGTTGAAGAGCGGAGTGAACTCCTATGTTGTAAAGCCTTTTACGCCTGAAACGTTGAAGGAAAAAGTGGTCAGGCTTTTGGGAATAGAGGCGGGGTAGTTTGATGCCTGATAAGTGCAACGACATTAATGAGTTGCTTGCCATTGCTAAAAAGATTAATGAAGGAAGATACGACGTAGACTCAAGCACCATAGAACCTGAGAGTGGACTGTTTGAGATAGCGGAGTATTTTAATGAATCTTTGAAAAAGCTTCAGGAGGTATCCGTTGCGATTGAGGACTCTTGTGAGGACTTGCCTTTGTTTGAGCAGGTGCTCAACGGCATAATATCGGAATCCAAACACGCATCAGAAGATGTCCTTTCCCTGGTGGACAAGATAAATTTCAATATTAATGATATGATAGAAGATATGGCTTCGTTGGAGACATCCATAGAGGGTGGCAACAAGCTGAATGTACACGGTACTGTAGATAGGCTGAAGGATAAATCTAGCAAGGGCCAAGAGTTGTGCTTTGATATAATTGCCTCGCTGGAGTTTCAGGACATAGTAAAACAGAAGATAAATAAACTGATCCAGGTCGTGCATGGGTTGGAAGAGAGACTTGCTCACATAATAGTGAAGCTTGACATAGATGGCAAAGAGATTGCCGATAACGACCCTCCCGAGAAGGAGATAATGCAGAGCCAAAGTCCGATAGATAAACTTCTGAGGGAGTTGGGTCACTAAGTTTAGGTAGCGTGGGAGAGATAGATGGGTTTTGAAAATGAAGAAATCTTGCAAGATTTTATCATAGAGGCGCTGGAGCTTGTGGAGTCCCTTGATCACGATTTTGTTGAGCTTGAGACTCGCAAGGATGACTTGGATCTGTTGAATCAGATATTCAGAGCTGCTCATACTATCAAAGGTTCCTCATCCTTCTTGGGCTTAAACAAACTGATGAGTCTAACCCACGAAGCTGAAGAGATACTGAATAAGCTTCGCAAGGGTGAAATGAAGCTCCAGATGGAGACGATGGATGTGTTGCTGGAGTTTGTTGATCTTACCAAACATCTCTTGGCAGACGTCCAGTCCGGGGAAGATACCACGGACATTGATGCCGTTGTCAAGAAGCTAAAGATATTAAACGAGGGCAAAACCCTGACCGGACAAGAAGAACCTCCCGCTGTTGAAGATCAGCAAGCTGAGGAGGACAATGAGCCGCTGGAGAATGCCAACACTCCCACCAATGTCAAGAAGGTCACCGCTGTTGAGCAGACCATACGGGTAGATGTTTCCCGTCTTGACGCGTTGATGAACATGATCGGCGAGCTCGTCTTGAGTCGCAATCGTCTCACTCAACTTTCCCATGAACTTGAAGGTAAATATGACAACGATTTTTTGGTGGAGTCCCTTCAGGAGACCACTTCTCAGATAGGTCTGATCACAACGGAGCTGCAGCTTGCGGTGATGAAGACCCGTATGATTCCGATAGGCAAGGTGTTCAACAAATTTCCAAGGATAGTCAGGGACATCACCCGCTCAAATGGTAAAGAGATCGATCTCATAATAACCGGCGAGGAGACGGAACTTGATAAGTCCATAGTGGAAGAGATCGGCGATCCGTTGATCCATATGATACGAAATGCTTGTGATCACGGCATTGAGAGTCCACTGGAACGCGCTTCAAAAGATAAGTCCTCCCGGGGAACCGTAAATCTATCAGCATATCACGAGGGCAACCATATAGTGATAGAGATAGCGGACGATGGCAAGGGGCTTTCTCCTGAAAAGCTCACCAACAAAGCCATCGAGAAAGGCATCATTACAGCTGCTGAGGCTAAAACTTTGAGCAAAGAGGATACCTTTGCACTGATATTCAAGCCAGGTTTTTCGACGGCCACGGAGATTACGAGTGTTTCCGGTCGCGGCGTTGGGATGGATGTGGTAAAGACGAATATAGAGAAGTCCAACGGTATCGTCACTATTGATTCAGAAGTAAATGCGGGTACAGTCTTCAAGATGAAGCTGCCCCTCACTCTTGCTATTATTCAGGCGCTTTTGGTTGATGTTGGCGGCGAGACTTTTGCCATACCTCTTGTCTCCGTAATCGAGACCGTTCGGATAGAGGAAGAGAGCATACACACATTTGAAGGCAGAGAAGTCCTCAAGCTGAGGAACAACGTGCTTTCTCTCATCCGCCTTGACGACATGTTTGAGCTTGAAGCTTCCAACAATAAAAATCTATACGTCGTCGTCGTGGGTTTTGCGGAGAAGAAGATCGGCTTCATCGTAAACAAGCTTTTGGGGCAAGAGGAGATCGTTATAAAATCCCTAGGGGAATACCTTGGCAATAACGAGGGCATTGCTGGCGCCACCATAATGGGCGACGGCAAGGTTCGCCTTATATTGGATGTGGCTGGCGTCATAAATCTCGCCCAGAGGAGCAATTCTACCCCCAGACGCAAACATGGTAGTGACCCTAGGACGAGCTCGATGCGCGGAAACATGGAAGATGCTAAGCTCCGCATAGCCTTAGTGGATGATTCATCGACGGATAGAAGAATATTGTTGAAGATGCTAAGCTCCGCAAACCACATAGAGGCAATATCTTATTCAAACAGCAAAGACCTGGTGAAGGACTATAATGATCTGAACGTAGATCTTGTAATTACAGACATAATGATGCCAGGGATGGATGGACACGAACTTGCCAAGACTTTGAGGTTGAACGGCTCTCAGGTTCCCATAATCGCCGTGTCAAGCAGGAACGATTTTGAGGAACAGAAGAAAGCAAACGCCTCAGGCATCAATCTTTTTCTCATAAAGCCCATCAGAGCTGATGTGCTACTAGATAAGATTAGTGAACTTACCAATCACGCTGTTGTCAGCTAGTCTGTTTTTTTTGCTGTCTTTTGACTGCTTTGGCAAGTTGCATGTCTATGAAGTGGCCACCTCTGACAACAGGGGCTTTATAACCGTTTCGAAGCTTGCACCCCATGATTATTTGAGTTACAACGGTGGCAAGGATGTTGTGCTGGGTCTGAAGTTGTTGGCGGTGTACCCTGATGAGGACTATGAGAGAGCACTTAGGGACTACAATATTGATGAAGACAACAAAAGGTATATCAACAACGTACCGCCTGCGGATCCTCCTGTTTACCCTCCTAACTATTGGTGGCGTTAGCGCTTCCGGTTTTGCCGAGCGCTCGGAGTATGAGGTTATTGCAACCAAGAGCAGCGAATCGGGCATCAGTACTACATTTAATGTCATGGCAAATAGCCCGAAGGAAGCCATGGATTTTATTACCTTTAACGGGTGGACGGTAGTTAAGGTTGTGGAGCAGGACACCGGAGATGCCGAAGACTACGAGGATACAGATGCTTATGTACGCCCTCCACTCATCGCTGACACGACTATAGACAGCGTCTCTATATCTCCGTCGCGCCTGGAACAGGAGACTACCGTCACCGAGCCCTACCCTTTCCCTTTAGATGGCAAGATGGAGCATCTGCTCACGATACATTTTGGTTTGGGCGAATTCACCACTGTATTGTCCCAAGAGGCAGAAGCGACGCTCAAATCTCTGCAGACAGACAACAAATACATAATAATAGGGCACACAGATATCGTAGCGGTAACACCTGAAAGCCAGCTCTACAAGGGTAATATTGAGCTTTCGGAGAAACGCGCAAGTTTCGTAAAAAATATACTGTTAAATAACAGCATCAGCAATTACAATATAGTCTCATTCGGCTTAGGCTCTGCGTACCCGTTGATAGCAGAAGCAGCAGACAGCACAGGCAATTATAAAAATAGAAGAGTAGATGTGTATGGAATCACAAGGTAGTTCGTCCCTAAACTATGAAGCTTTATCGACGATAACCCTGGCAAACTTTTACAGGCACGCCGTGGGCATAATGGCGGATTTTCGCTACTCTCTGCACAGGACAGTCCTGGAGGTTGGCTCCCAGCGCAGGATAGAGATTTGGCAATCTCAGATGAGCAAGGGCATGAGTGCTCTGGTTTGGATAGAGATTGTCCATCCCGAAAAGGATTACGACCCTTATCTTGCAACGGACGTTTTGAGGACTATGAATGATGAGGAACAGACTAGCCTGTTCTTTTTCACCAATACTGCTCTGAAGGATGAGGATATTCAGGTGCTTGATTCTGACCAAAACTACGTATTTACGGCAGATGAAATAATAACAACCCTCTCCACCAAGAAGAGAAATTTCTGGCAAATTTATCATGCAAGTTGCGTATGGAACGTAGCTGGTCTTTGCTTACCCTATCGGGTCTGCGGAAATCGTACACAGATATCTTTTTCGGAACGAGATCCATATTTTCGATAGAACCTTCCGTGATATCGGCTTCCGAAACCGTAGACAACAACGCATCAATTTCTTCCTGACTTAAAATATCCGCCACTTATACACACCATATTTACTTATTTCGAACGGCTACAGATCTGAATAAAAACCGCGAAACAGCACGTTATTCTGCAAACAAACTATTTGCAGTGAGCCTCTATCCTTGCCGCCAAAGACTCAACGTCCACAATTTCATCAGTGAGACCAGCCTCTATCACCGCTTTTGGCATACCGAACACAGCCGACGAGCTCTCATCCTGTGCTATGATCTGTCCCCCTTTAAGTTTTAACAACTCAGAGCCCTTCTGTCCATCATTACCCATTCCGGTCATTATTACTCCGAGGATTTTTGGTCCAAACAGACCCGCAACGGAGCCAAAAAGCACGTCGACACTCGGTATATGAAGTTGCGCGGTATTCACGCTGCTCTTATCGCAGCGATATATAGTTTTCTGTGCCGATCCGCTTTAATACCATGTGTCTCCGCCTTTTGCTATGTAGACGGTGTTTGACGTGACCTTATCCCCATCTTTTGCTTCTACTACTCTTATGTGGCTC
>JAQGDQ010000218.1:0-370705 GCA_030141605.1 Tubiluchus corallicola | reverse complement strand
TTTTTACCATTATATTTATCATTATTTTAGATTGTGCTAAAATTGCATCAACTGATTGTCAAACTAATCTATTTTTATATAGGTTCTGATAATGATATTGAATACTATGCCAGAGAATGCGGAGAAATATTGGACATTATGAGCAGCTTACCGCAAGACAAGCGAACAGCTAAACACATTTTAGAGTTTGTGATGTCACAGCTTGTTGAGTTTAAGAAGTTAAATCAGGTATGTTGGTTGATATAAAATAGCATTGCACATTCTTGCTTGTTGTTCTACATGCCATGCATTAACAATGTACAGTAAAGAAATGCCTAATTCTCGTTAACTTTGAAAGAATAATGGCTACTAATCATTAACACATGTGATGAATAATATATTCGTAAGTAAATATAACCATTTCTTGTGTCCAACAGAAGAGTCATAAAATGATACGAAAAAGATTGTAGTATAAGCATTTCACAGATCAGGTACTGTACTATTTGCTTTATTTGGTTAAATGTGATTTTTTGTAATATCAAATTCTTCTCAGTGGCTGCTTATTTGATTGATCGATTTGGTTTGTTTTGAACAATAGTTTTGATTTAGTAACAGAGGTTAAAATGTGTTCAGCCTACTTTTGCTTGCATAAACCATAATCTTATGCAGATTTGTTCTTTAAATGTAGTAACCACAAGCATTGTGTAAGTAAAACGTGTTGTGTGCTGTGACTACTATAAGAAAATTTATTTTGCTCTCTAAACAATATATCAGTAAACTTTTTACTTTTTATGAATCTTTGCACACTTTTACTTTATTAGACATGGTATTGTTAATAAATCATGAAAACAATGCAGTTGAACCAGCATTAATTACAGCGGTTTTTCACTGCATTGCTGTAATTGCAGTGTATAACATACTTGATGATTATGCAACACCTTGATATATCTTATTTCTCTTTGTTAGCATTTTCTTCCTTGCAGATGCAAAAAATTGAGCCTTTTAAATTTAATCACTTATGCCTGACAAATATGTATTGTAACATTTTTGGTTATAGCACGTGAAATGTTATTTGAATTATGTTTTTTCGAAATTCTTGTAATGTTCTTCGAGTATTGTGTTTGTTTTTAACATTTGTTCTCTTTATCGCTGTAGTGTGATTTATTGATTTACTGTCGAGGTTATTATCAATGTGCTATATCCTGCACATTCGTTAAAACTGTAGAATTTACTTTTATTCATTAGTTCAAACTACACATTCGGTAATTTAACAAAAAGAATACTATTTTTAATTAGCATTATGTAGTCAATTTGAAATGGCATGTAGATTTTGTGCTAAATCAGTTATAACGTTAACCAGCCTGTCACCGGGTGACGGCCATAAATATTGATTGAAAAATCATATTTGGATGAAGTAGTTTGTACCTATAAGAATGTGTAACAGTACTTAGAACTATGCTGCTAGGGCAGCTGGCTGTACTTTTACCATTAATTTATTTTAATGAGCCCCGCAGTGCAGACTGTTTTTGTTTTTTTACTTTTCCGTTATATGATTTTTTGAAGGTGTGTTTCTCAATTTTGTTCTAGTGGCCAGATGCACCAACTATGAATTTCATTGGTGATAATACTGGAAGTGATGCTGATAATGCATCTTTGCATTCATCTGTTCCTTTACATCATATAACATTTTCTTGAAAACAAGAGAAGTGAGGCGGCTGTTGCCATGGCAACGTCGGGACAATGTCGAGCATCAAATCAATTTGTTACAAATGCAGTCGAGCATCTTTGTACCGTCCCACTTTAGGGCGGGAAAGAATAGATGTTAGAATGAGTTTCGCATTAAAAACTGATGGCTAATCACAAAAAAATTAGACAAGTGTGCACAGATTATAGTTCACAATTATCATCAAGGTTAACTAATTAAAAGAAAATTATTAAATTAATCATTTGTGAAGTAATGATTCACTCAAAATGAAGAATGTTTTGTTTTGTTTACATTAACGTGTGTTGCACTCAACTATGCAATAGACTGTAGGCCTACTTCTCTACTAATCATTTGTATGTAAAAAAAAGTTAAATCATAACTACAAATTTCTTGCTAGAATTTGCTTACATGATTCTTAGAAAACAAGCAAATAATATATTTCTCGTGGCAAAAAGGAACCATTTTTTTGTCATTTGCTATTAAGACTGTGTGTAAATAATACCATAGCTATCAATCCTTTATTATTGCGAATGTACGATGTACAGTACAGCCTGCAAACAATCAAAACATGATAACGTGCATTATTTTATACAACACGTGACGTCTAGTCAGTGTCTACGAGCCAGCGGAGCGTATAGTAGGGGTGAGCATCGAACGTTCGAACACGTGACGTCTAGTCAGTGTCTACGAGCCAGCGGAGTGTATAGTAGGGGTGAGCATCGAACGTTCGAACACGTGACGTCTAGTCAGTGTCTACGACCCAGCGGAGCGTATAGTAGGAGTGAGCATCGAATGTTCAAACACGTGACGTCTAGTCAGTGTCTACGACCCAGCGGAGCGTATAGTAGGAGTGAGCATCGAATGTTCAAACACGTGACGTCTAGTCAGTGTCTACGACCCAGCAGAGCGTATAGTAGGGATGAGTATCGAACATTCAAACACCTGACGTCTAGTCAGAGTCTACAACCCAGGGGAGCGTACAGTAGGGATGAGCATCGAACGTTCAAACACCTGACGTCTAGTCAGTGTTAGCGACCCAGGGGAGCATATAGTAGGGGTGAGCATCGAATGTTCAAACACCTGATGTCTAGTCAGAGTCTACGACCCAGCAGAGCGTATAGTAGGGATGAGCATCGAATGTTCAAACACGTGACGTCTAGTCAGAATCTACGACCCAGCGGAGCATATAGTAGGGGTGAGCATCGAACATTCCAACACCTGACGTCTAGTCAGAATCTACGACCCAGCGGAGCATATAGTAGGGGTGAGCATCGAATGTTCAAACACCTGACGTCTAGTCAGGGTCTACGACGCAGCGGAGCATATAGTAGGGGTGAGCATCGAATGTTCCAACACCTGACGTCTAGTCAGTGTTAGCGACCCAGGGGAGTGTATAGTAGGGGTGAGCATCGAATGTTCAAACACCTTACGCCTAGTCAGGGTCTACGACCCAGCGGAGCATATAGTAGGGGTGAGCATCGAATGTTCAAACACCTGACGTCTAGTCAGTGTCTACGACCCAGCGGAGCATATAGTAGGAGTGAGCATCGAATGTTCCAACACCTGGCGTCTAGTCAGAATCTACGACCCAGCGGAGCATATAGTAGGAGTGAGCATCGAATGTTCCAACACCTGACGTCTAGTCAGAATCTACGACCCAGCGGAGCATATAGTAGGGGTGAGCATCGAATGTTCCAACACGTGACGTCTAGTCAGTGTCTACGACCCAGCGGAGCGTATAGTAGGAGTGAGCATCGAATGTTCCAACACCTGACGTCTAGTCAGAATCTACGACCCAGCGGAGCATATAGTAGGAGTGAGCATCGAATGTTCCAACACCTGACGTCTAGTCAGAATCTACGACCCAGCGGAGCATATAGTAGGGGTGAGCATCGAATGTACCAACACCTGACGTCTAGTCAGAATCTACGACCCAGCGGAGCATATAGTAGGGGTGAGCATCGAACCCAACACCACCACACACACCCACACAAAAACACAACCCAACACCTGACGTCTAGTCAGTGTCTACGACCCAGCGGAGCATATAGTAGGGGTGAGCATCGAACGTTCCAACACCTGACGTCTAGTCAGTGTCTACGACCCAGCAGAGCGTATAGTAGGAGTGAGCATCGAATGTTCCAACACCTGACGTCTAGTCAGAATCTACGACCCAGCGGAGCATATAGTAGGGGTGAGCATCGAATGTACCAACACCTGACGTCTAGTCAGAATCTACGACCCAGCGGAGCATATAGTAGGGGTGAGCATCGAATGTTCCAACACGTGACGTCTAGTCAGGGTCTACGACCCAGCGGAGCATATAGTAGGGATGAGCATCGAATGTTCAAACACCTGACGTCTAGTCAGGGTCTACGACGCAGCGGAGTGTATAGTAGGGGTGAGCATCGAATGTTCCAACACCTGACGTCTAGTCAGTGTCTACGACCCAGCAGAGCGTATAGTAGGAGTGAGCATCGAACGTTCCAACACCTGACGTCTAGTCAGTGTCTACGACCCAGCGGAGCATATAGTAGGGGTGAGCATCGAATGTACCAACACCTGACGTCTAGTCAGAATCTACGACCCAGCGGAGCATATAGTAGGGGTGAGCATCGAATGTTCCAACACCTGACGTCTAGTCAGTGTCTACGACGCAGTGGAGCATATAGTAGGGATGAGCATCGAATGTTCAAACACGTGACGTCTAGTCAGGGTCTACGACCCAGCGGAGTGTATAGTAGGGGTGAGCATCGAATGTTCCAACACGTGACGTCTAGTCAGGGTCTACGACCCAGCGGAGTGTATAGTAGGGGTGAGCATCGAATGTTCAAACACCTGACGTCTAGTCAGGGTCTACGACCCAGCGGAGTGTATAGTAGGGGTGAGCATCGAATGTTCCAACACCTGACGTCTAGTCAGGGTCTACGACCCAGCGGAGTGTATAGTAGGGGTGAGCATCGAATGTTCCAACACCTGACGTCTAGTCAGAATCTACGACCCAGCGGAGCATATAGTAGGGGTGAGCATTGAACATTCAAACACCTGACGTCTAGTCAGTGTCTACGACCCAGCGGAGCGTATAGTAGGGGTGAGAATCGAACGTTCAAACACGTGACGTCTAGTCAGGGTCTACGACCCAGTGTAGCATATAGTAGGGGTGAGTATCGAACATTCAAACACCTGATGTCTAGTCAGGGTCTACGACCCAGCGTAGCATATAGCACCGCCTACAGCTGACATATTGTCAAGGTCACTGTCCAACTGGCGTGGTTGCCGGTATTTCCCCATTGAACATATATCATTTTCCTGACCAATGACAGGTAACAGGTGGCGGTACAACGGGTCATTTTTATATACAGTTTAATACAGCCGTTTTGTTTCTTGCCTTTTTGCAGGCGATAAACGAGTTTGGTGGTATAACGAGGTTTGACTGTAATTCATTATATAATTAATGTAATTTGTTACCTTATTTTGACAAATAAATATTAACGAATGCACAGGTACTAATGACATAATTGACAACGAATTCATACATTACCTTTTCCAAATACCAGCCCGGTCCTACACCCGAGTTGTCATGACCAATGGTCAATCTTGATAAAGGCACGAGATCTGCTGCAACGTCGACGTTGAACACGTCCGTTCTGCCTCTGTGAAATTTACCTGCAAGAAACAAAATCCACTGCTGAATAAATGTGTGAAGATCTTCGGCAGTGACCTAGATACCAGTCCTACTACAATCAGTTAAAAGCAAAGGAAAGGAAATTTAAAATATATCCCAGAAACTTTTCTTACAAAGTTATATTACTTATGCCTACATGTTTGAAAGACTTATGTAAATGGAAAAGAAAATTCTTAATACATATTCAAAATGGCACCCGGTAAAACAGCACTGCGTCGACAATTGGCAATCCCAGTGTGCACCACTGGTTCACCAAAAACACATTATTGATTTTAATGACAATATAAAGTAAATAAAGCTTTTACTTAGTTAGTGAAGAGTGCACTACGAATGCCCTGATTATTTTTTCAAACTTTATGCAATGTTATCTAAACTTGATTCAAATGACTTACCATTAAAATGGCTGCATTTGTGGGAATTCAAATTTACAAGTTTTAATAATAATAATAATAATGATAATAATAATAATAATAATAATAATAATATTAATTATAATAATAATAATAATAATAATAATAATAATAATAATAATAATAATAATAATAATAATAATAATAATAATAATAATAATAATAATAATAATAATAATAATAATAATAATAATAATAATAATAATAATAATAATAATAATAATAATAATAATAATAATAATAATAATAATAATAATAATAATAATAATAATAATAATAATAATAATCTTTATTTAAAGTCGGCTTTTGGGTCAACAATTAACATTAGCTCAAAGAGCTATTATCGCTGACTGTAAATAACAACCTACAACTACATAACAGAAACTATTATTATCCCACTTTTACCCTAAATACCACGCGTCAGGCAGGGAAACAGCGTTACCACTTTTAAGGTCTATGGTATGACCCGGCCGCTGGTTCGAACTCACGACCTCCCAGACGGAAAGCAGACGCATTACCACTAGACTAAACCGTCTGGTCGCAAATTTTATACAGCGTTACTACTGACACAAGCCTTGTATGCAATAAGGCAGTATGTAAGAGGTATAAAAGTTCAAGACAATTTTTTTAAATTGTATTTATGAAGAGTATGGTCTTGTGCTCTAGCATTTGCAATAATTCTTACCATTGTATGCTGGATATAGATATGTAATGTATCAAACTGTATATGTTTACTTGCTTAGCAAAAACATTCACAAGTTGGCAATTAAGCTTTTCTAGTTGTTCACATATCCTGAATCTCCATTTCAAACAAAAAATTGACATTAGAACATATTTTTGGTTCATTCTATTCAGTTTAAACATAATTTATTTAGGATTGGATCAGACAGTTTGAACAACATGATTTAGGATCCTCACACAGCAGACTTTATACACTATTTACAAGAATATTTACACTAAGAATAGACTATAACTACACAAGCTGACAAGTTTTATTACAAGAATACATTAGACATTAGTAGAAAATGACGGTTAGAAAATATTAATGTACGAATATTTAAGACTGATGCATTTCATATCGGATAGAAACTACTGGAAGCGTTTAGTATGTAATATAAAGTCATGTATGCATTAGAATATTTTACAGTTAGCAACAAGTTAAATTCATCTTTTCCGAACAATAACAACTTCAACAGACCATTAGTTTCTAAGGCAGCTATATTAAGGTTTTCAGGTAGAAGTATTTCATTTAATTTATCGATCATAACAACCCTAGTTTGTTGATACAATGGGCAGTGCAACAAAAAGTGTTCAACAGAGGCATACTTTGAAGCATTCTACTTTGAAGCATTGTAACGTAGTTTTAATTATGACTTACGGACGGTTTTGGCTTCCAAGCTCACAAATGAAAACTTCTTCTAATATGAAGCCACATAACAGGAACAGGATAACGTACAGGAACAGGAACAGGATAACGTACCTCCTTGAAGCCAAATCTTCCCGCTGTTTTCAGTTTTGTCTTTATTATGTAAAATGACAAACATCCTCGCGGAAGAGCCAGCATTTGGAATGTCACCAGTCACCACGTGAATGTCGTACGGTATGCCTACATATAAATGTATTTAGTAATGATATAGTTAAAAGTTTTGTATTTATTTTATATTTAAGAGGTGCTTGATAAAACTTCTTTATTTTCTTAAATTGTTTAAAAATGCATGTATGAGATAAGAAGCTGCATGCTAGTGAGAGAGAGAGAGAGGGGGGAGAGAGAGAGAGAGAGAGAGGGGGGAGAGAGAGAGAGAGAGAGAGAGAGAGAGAGAGAGAGAGAGAGAGAGAGAGAGAGAGAGAGAGAGAGAGAGAGAGAGAGAGAGAGAGAGAGAGAGAGAGAGAGAGAGAGAGAGAGAGAGAGAGAGAGAGAGAGAGAGAGAGAGAGAGAGAGAGAGAGAGAGAGAGGAAGAGAGAGAGGAAGAGAGAGAGAGAGAGAGAGAGAGAGGAAGAGAGAGAGGAAGAGAGAGAGAGGAAGAGAGAGAGAGAGAGAGAGAGAGAGAGAGAGATCACATCAGCATCTTATAGCAACCTTCGCTTACACAACCATGCTTGACGCGCAGAGAAGATGCCTGCCATTGCACAAACTGTGGTTAGTTTGTGACGTATGCAATAGCTGTATTCAGTTGCCGTTAATTAGCTTTCTAAGCGAATTATTCAAATATAAGAAACAATTGTTGACTTTTGATAGGCAAGATAATGTATATTTTAGACAGTAAATTGAGTCTAAACAATCGTCCGGTTTTCCTATCATGTTACATACTTACAATGAGCAGCAAGATCAAAATTACACAAAACTACATAATTTCATTAGTTAATCTTTCGGTACCTTGAACAGGTTCGTATTCTCCACCACCCACCAAGAAGTCTCTGCTGATCTTTCCATCTCCCTCATCCACAGCTAGCCAGCACCGACACGGAAACTCGTACACTCTGCCTTGATCCACATCATCCACAATAATCTGAAATACAACAAGCCTTTTCACAGTCTCGTTATGCGCATGCGCAGTTGTTGTAGGTCAAAGGTTAAATGTATCACAGCAATGCGTCTTAACTACAACTGTCACGGGTGACATGTGGGTAAAGCAAAGCCGACCGCTGCGTCAGTTCAGTAACTTCGGTTGTTGTAGGTCAAAGTTTAAGTGTACCACAGCAATGTGTCTTAACTACAACTGTCACGGGTGACATGTGGATAAAGCAAAGGTGACTGCTGCATCAGTTCAGTAACTTCGGTTGTTGTAGGTCAAAGGTTAAATGTATCACAGCAATGCGTCTTAACTACAACTGTTATGGTTGACAGGTGGGTAAAGCAAAGGTGACTGCTGCATCAGTTCAGTAACTTCAGTTGTTGTAGGTCAGAGGTCAAGTGTAGCACAGCAATGCATCTTAACTACAACTGTCACGGGTGACATGTGGGTAAAGCAAAGCCGACTGCTGCGTCAGTTCAGTAACTTCAGTTGTATTACGTGGACTTTACTTAATTATGCATTAGTCTGAGCGTAGACTAATTTACTAGCAGGATCTTGCTTGGGAACAAGGAAAAATGAACTAGGTAAGGTTGTAGCTAGCTGTTAAAACTGTTACTATTACAATAACATGGGCTGCGAGGTGTTGTACACTTAACCTTTGACCTTTTCACGATCATCATCATTCATTGGAACTGTGAAAAACCGGTGTACCAGCATTAAAAGCGTTCAACCTCGTTATCATCATGATAGTCTAAGCATCATCATCCCATCGTGATCATTATCATCATTATCACAATCAGCTTTATCATTTTCACTATCATCATCAACGTCATTATTGTCATTGTCATCATCATCAATGTTGTTATCAGCATCATTGTTACAACTTCAACCTACACCCCCTAAAAATCTATATGCCCCAAGAAGCCTTCTTTTAATGTACAAAGTAGTTCAATTCTATTAATTTTATTTTCAAACACGTAGCTATCTGTTACTGTATCAATTTCTGTTCTTCAGGTCTGCTTATTCATTATCTATTTGGTTTTTGTAAATACATAATTAGTGCATAATTTATTGTATCAATTTCTTTTCTACTGGTCTGCTTATTCATTATCTATTTGGTTTTTGTAAATACATAATTAGTGCATAATTTACTGTATCAATTTCTTTTCTACTGGTCTGCTTATTCATTATCTATTTGGTTTTTGTAAATACATAATTAGTGCATAATTTATTGTATCAATTTCTTTTCTACTGGTCTGCTTATTCATTATCTATTTGGTTTTTGTAAATACATAATTAGTGCATAATTTACTGTATCAATTTCTTTTCTACAGGTCTGCTTAATCATTATCTATTTGGTTTTTGTAAATACATAATTAGTGCATAATTTACTGTATCAATTTCTTTTCTACTGATCTGCTTATTCATTACCTATTTGGCTTTTGTAAATACATAATTAGTGCATAATTTATTGTATCAATTTCTTTTCTACTGGTCTGCTTATTCATTATCTATTTGGTTTTTGTAAATACATAATTAGTGCTTAATTTACTGTATCAATTTCTTTACAGCTCTGTTTATTCATCACTTTGGCTTCTCTGTAAATACATAATTAGTGGTTAATTTTCTATACTGTAGGCTCTGCCTATACAATCTGGTTGTTGTTTGTATAATGTACCACTGATGATGACAACTGATTTGAAATGATGGGACGTTTTTCTAAACGGTTTCACATTAAAATTGGTGCAAGGCTTTGGAATGACATAAATGATGAATTAAAAACTGTTCAGCCAATTCAAAATTTAAAAAAAAAATACAGAGCAATGATTCTCAACAAGTACATCACTTCCTAATATCCTACACCTACTGCAGCAGTCATACCACAATCCTGGTACAGATTATGCAAAACAAGGCATCATTGATAAATCTTTAGAGCTGATGTCAACATAGCGCAATCTATTATCTCTCTTCCTACCATTTCCACTAACACATCCTTCTACCCTTCCTGTGTGATCTAACCTTTCTCCCAGTTCTTTTTTTATCGGGTTCACATGACAGTGGGCTTATACAAGCCTTTGCTTCTCTAGCCCACTGCAGTACAATTATTCTTTTATGATAACGATAGTGTATGAAATATAACAATTTAATACAGTATGAACTACGGCCAAATCACGTTGAAAACACCGGTTCTTGTCTGATCACCGAAGTTAAGCAACGTAGAGCCTGATTAGTACTTGGATGGGTGACCACCTAGGAATACCAGGTGCTGTAGGCTTGCGAGATGCCCACACTGTATCTCGACACTAGGCGGAGGAGCTGCACAAGGCAGCCAACGGCTAGAGGGCGGAGGAGGTCAAGTGACCCAACGGCCATGTGTAGAGGAGTAAACCTTCCAAATCAGGAGCTCCGAAGGCAGACCAGTGCAGCATACTCACTGACTCCGGCAGCTCCTGCAGCCAACCTGGTGCCAAATGTATCACTCCGCTTTCCTTTGGACTACACCAGCGAGGAAGAGAGGGGGTTCCTGTTGTCTGGGAAACTCAGGATCTCCATACACTTTGCCCAGGCGTGCGCCCTGGAGACGTTCAAGGATCGGACTGCTCAGCCACAGTCGACGCTGCAACTCCATCAATGTGATCAACAACTGACTCTCTTGGCGCACACTCCATTGTCTTCCGAGACAGAAGGATGCCAACCAACCAACCAGTGTATGAAACACAACAATTTAATACAGTATGAAGTAATAATTTTGATGTCACTGTGTGCTTAATGTCGTTATATTGTACTGAATGTGATAATAATAAACTAAAAAAATTTAATAAAAGTTGCGCTGTTCTAATAATAAGTGCCTAAAATTACTACTATTATATTAAAGTGACATTATTACTTTTACCTTGTCAATAAACCATCCCGGAGCAATCCCGCTGTTATCATGAGAAATTCTCACCCGTTTCACCCGTCCGACGCTTGGACACTGCAACACGAATTCATCAACGTTTCCTCGTTCAAAGTTGTTCTTTCGGCCGCTGAGTCGCCTCTCATCTAAAGACATAAAGCTTCAATGAAATATCATCATCGTCGTCGTCATCATCATCATCATCGTCGCCGCCGTCGTCATCGTCGCCATCATCATCATCGTCATCATCATCATCATCATCGTCGTCGTCGTCATCATCATCATCGTCGTCGCTATCATCGTCAAAGTCATCATTGTCGTCGTCATCATCATCGTCGTCATCGTCATCATCATCAGACTTGTGCTTTGAAAATGTTTTAAGCAACGGTTTTAGATAAACTAAGAAAGATTTATGCTTATGAAAGATTTGCGCAAGATTTTATCATGTGAACTTTTAAAACAAAATTAAATCTAATTTGAATTTACTGTACAAAATACACATTTTCTTGCCTATAAAAGTTAGCCATTGTTTCTAATATTTGAATAATTAATTCGGAAAATTAATTAACAGCAAGCGAACACAGCTATCACTTACGTCACAAACTAACCACAGTTTGTGCAATGGTAGGCATCTTCCCCGCACGTCAAGCACGTTTGCATAAGCGAAGATTGCTATAAGACGCTGATGTGATGTCACGAAAATGACCTTTACGTCACAGATGAACAATGCAGTTCATGATCATGCTTATCACGGTACAGCGCCTATTTATAGGCCACACGAATGTGACAAAAACGTGCCATTTCCAGTCTTGGTGGATTCACTGACCCGTGCGTAGTTTTGAAAGTTTAACAAAATTTAACTATCAGAGGTAATTATCATTTAAACTAAGCTTTGGTTTACTCATCATCATCATCATCATCATCATCATCATCATCGTCGTCATCATCATCATCGTCATCATCATCATCATCATCATTATTAATATTATTATTATTAAATGAACATAAACACTGTTCACTTTTTCAGTTAGTTAAAAGTCGTCTGGTAATAATTAATTAATTAAAAACACACACCTGAATCGCCAGCTTCACCAAATAATGTGATGAAGACATTAGCATCAGTACCAGCTCCCCTTTTCTTGCCAGTGTAAGTTGTCACCTTGTATTTACAAACTGCAACATCAATAAACCATCACATTTTGTACAGACGTATTTTGCATCGAGTAAAATAAAAAAATTGTCGTTAAAACGAAACTGTGTGTCGTTAATTGAAGAAAAGTGTCAAATGTTCAACGTCGTTAAAATGAAGCGTCGCTGAACGGGGAGTCGTTAAGCGAGGACTCGCTGTATAACCTTGAATGAGAGGGAGGGAGACAGTTGTTAAGCGAGGACTTACTGTATAACCTTGAGGGAGGGAGAGGGAGAAAGATTGATAGATAGATAGATAGATAGATAGATAGATAGATAGATAGATAGATAGATAGACAGACAGATAGATAGATAGAGAGAGAGAGAGAGAGAGAGAGAGAGAGAGAGAGAGAGAGAGAGAGAGAGAGAGAGAGAGAGAGAGAGAGAGAGAGAGAGAGAGAGGGAGAGAGAGAGAGAGAGAGAGAGAGAGAGAGAGAGAGAGAGAGGGAGAAAGATAGATAGATAGATAGATAGATAGATAGATAGATAGATAGATAGATAGAGAGAGAGAGAGAGAGAGAGAGGGGAGGGAGGGAGGGAGGGAGGGAGGGAGGTAGAGAGGGAGAGGGAGAAAGACAGATAGATAGATAGATAGAGAGAGAGAGAGAGAGAGAGAGAGAGAGAGAGAGAGAGAGAGAGAGAGAGAGAGAGAAAGAGAGAGAGGGAGGGAGGGAGGGAGGGAGGGAGGGAGGGAGGGAGTCGTTAAGCAAGGACTCGCTGTTTAACCTCAAACTATCTCAGCAGATTAACACGAACTGTAAACTTACCTTTTCTAACCTCTAAAGGATTAGTACTTCCTATTAAATCCACAGATGTAGATTTAGTTGCTTCAGTTTTTGAGAGCCACTGTCCACACGGGAAATAATATTTGCATCTTGGCTGCCTCATATCAGAAACAACCACCTATAAGTAAGACAGGATGATTTTTCATATACTACGCCATTTTGAAGTACGATAAAAAGTATACATTTTAACACAGTTAATACTGCAAAAGCGTTTCTGATAATTAAATGATAGATTAAAAACTTAATTAACGGCAGGTGAGCCCAACTATTGATGACATCACAAACTAACATAATTTTCAACAGCAAAAATATTCCACGAGCGTGTTGCACGTGTTTGCGAAAGCAAAAATTGTGAAGTACTGTGCGTTGTATTAAAACTAGGCAAGTTTTAAGATGAAAATTCAAATTTCAAATTTACCACTGTGCTCACGTGTAAGTTCTCGAAAGTGTGCACTATGTCACAAACAAACACCACCTCTGAACTGAGAGGTACAGAACCTGTTTTTTGTTCCATTCATTTCCATAAATGCAGGCGCTAGTGCCCGTCTAACGCGCGAACACCGAAATTGCATTTGTGTAGTAATAATTCTTTCACGTAAGTCATTCTTAAAAAATAGTTTCTTTTCAGAATTTTAAAGAGTAGATTGTTTGTAGTTTACGATTGGGTCCAATTTCCCTCTATAAACAAATTTAAATTGATTTCATACAAACAGCACCTCATAATCTAAACAAGAAATTCTTTCAACTATATATCTCTTCCATTACATATTTAAACCCAGGTATAAATAATCAATATTTCCTGTACCAACTAATGAATTTTTCAAAAATTTAACAGACTGTCATGTGATGGCTAAACAATTACTTACTCTTTCTAGGAACCATCCAGAATGGAAACCAGTATTTAAGCCCAGGTATAAATAATCAATATTTCCTGAACCAACTAATCAATTTTTCAAAAATTTAACAGACTGTCATGTGATGGCTAAACAATTACTTACTCTTTCTAGGAACCATCCAGAATGGAAACCAGTAATTAAACCCAGGTATAAATAATCAATATTTCCTGAACCAACTAATCAATTTCTCAAAAATCTAACAGACTGTCATGTGATGGCTAAACAATTACTTACTCTTTCTAGGAACCATCCAGAATGGAAACCAGTATCATCGTGTTCAATTCTGACTTTGACAAGCGGTCCAACATTCTTAGCGGAGACGATAAAAATGTCACTTTTATCCCGTTCAAAACAATCGCTGCTTCTGTTGTATAACTGCAACCTGTAGGGCAAATAAGTATTACTGTGAATTTCAATAAAAACCATCGTGACTTAATGGGACATTCAGACAAAATAACTTGCCAAGTAACCCGCAAGTGTGTTCAGACTAGAGAGGCAAAACTGTCTACGAGTTACTCTCCAACAGTAACCACAAGAAGACACTAATTTTCTATTCGCTGTAAGAGTAACTCAACGAGGTGTTTCCTCTAGATAGTAACTCGCAAAAACTTGCCGACAGTAACTCGCAAATGTGCTCAGACTAGAGAGCAGAAAACTTTCTACGAGTTACTCTCGAACAGTAAGCACAAGAAGATACTATTCTTCTGTTTGCTGTAAGAAGTGTGGAGAGTAACTCAACTAGGTGTTTACACTAGACAGTAACTCACAGAAAATCAACTCGCAATAACTTTTCTACAGTAACTCGCAGAGCAGTTCACACTTGCAAGCTTGCCGTCGGTGAGAAATGTAATGTTATCAACTTCACATTTAACAATTCTTTTAATAAATATTCTTGAATCACACAGTCTGTTCAAAATGTTCATAAGTTATACGTTCATTATCCCATAAACAGCACTGTTCTTATTTTTAAGACTAAGGCCAAATCACGTTGAAAACACCAGTTCTCGTCTGATCACCGAAATTAAGCAACGTAGAGCCTGGTTAGTACTTGGATGGGTGACCTCGTGGAATACCAGGTGCTGTAGGCTTGCGGGGATACCCACACTGTATCTCGACACTAGGCAGAGGAGCTGCACAAGCAGCCAACAGCTAGAGGGCGGAGGAGGTCAAGTGACCCAACGGCCATGTGTAGAGGAGTAAACCTTCCAAATCAGGAGTGGAACCCCGAAGGCAGACCAGTGCAGCATGCTCACTGACTCCGGCAGCTCCTGCAGCCAACCTGGTGCCAAACGTATCGCTTTGCTTTCCTTTGGACAACACCAGGGAGGAAGGAAGAGAGGGGGTTCCTGTTGTCTGGGCAACTCAGGATCTCCATACACCTTGCCCAGGCGTGCGCCCTGGAGACGTTCAAGGATCGCACTGCTCAGCCACAGTCGACGCTGCAGCTCCATCAATGTGATCAATAACTGACTCTCTTGGTGCACACTCCATTGTCTTCCGAGACAAAAGGATGCCTGCTACTAACTGTTAATCCCATAAATGACTTTAAAATGCAACAGTTCAAACGTCTGCACACGGTTACACAATAAAACAAAAAAGTTTGCAGTGCCTGATTTTATAAGAAGCTGACGACACAAACAACGTTTCAAAACCGAACAAAATGAGAAAACTTTGCATACAATGTGCCCACATTGATGCTGGCACAAAAACAGCTTGTATAGCTAACTTGTACATGTCACCAAATTCCTGTTATGCAGTAGATATACAATAGCGGGAATCTTCGAATTGATTTTTTGACCCTGTTTTCAAAACAACAGAGGTTAAATGAGAAAACCGGAGCACAATAAGCGCTTTCTCAGTTTTATTGTGTGCACACGCATTTGTTGTAGGTCAAAGGTGTATGCTAGTAATGTGTTTCAACTACACAGGTCAAGTAAAGGGTAAAAGGTGACGTGTGGGTAAAGCAAAGCCGTCTGCTTATGCACAATAAGCCCTTTCTCAGTTTTATTGTACGCACACGCATTTGTTGTAAGACAAAGGTGTACGCTAGTAACGCGTCTTAACTACACAAGTCAAGTAAAGGGTAAAAGACGACGTGTGGGTAAAGCAAAGCCGTCTGTCACATCAGTTCGCTAACTTCAGTTGTTTCCGGGTGGACTTTAGTAATAATGCATTAGTCTGCGCATAGAGTGACTTACTAGCAGGATCTGCTTGGGAACAAGAAAAAATGAACTAGGTAAGGTTCTAGCTAGCTGTTAAAACTGACGCTATTACAATAGCATGGGCTACGAGGCCTTGTCAAGTGTACACAAATGTGTTGTATGGTACACTTAACCTCTCACCTTTTGACGATCATCATCAATCGCTGGAACTGTGAAGAGGTTTATGACACGTAATTATGCTTAATATCTGCTATCGAATATATAAAAATAAAGATTTATTCCCTTACCAGGACGTAATAGCTAAGCAAGACGCTCTGAATTAATTAAAAAATACAAAGTAACTTGGCAGTTTGCCAAAATTTCGTAAAATAATCAAGAACTTACTTGTCACTTACTCCCCGTTTGCCAAATAAAGTTATGAAGACGTTTGCATCAGTACCGGCACCGCGCACATCTCCCGTTACCGTGACGACCTCATAGTCTAAAACAAATGCAAAAATCATTAGCCAGTGACAGGCTAAATAACGTAATGTTAATTAGTTAATTAATATTTTACGTATCACTGTAAGGTTGCTTGTGACTTGTAAATGAGGTACAGCACGGAGATGAAAGCATAAGAAAACCTTCCACTTACATGAAGCTTAAAACATTCGTCTTGAAATATTATACCACTTATATACGCTCTTTTTGCACAGAGGGCTTGTGTCGACAGTAATGTTGTTTAAAACTCGTGAATTTAAACTCCCGCGGTGACCATTTTAATGGTAGGTTGTTTCATACAAGTTTAGATAATATTGTTCCTAGTTTGAAAAAATAATCAGAGCATTCGTAGTGCACATATTACTACTTAAGTAAAATTTTAAATAACTGTATCTTTTGAGTAAGATCAAAAATACGTTTTTTGGTAAATGAGTGGCGCACCCTGGAGGGTGAGTCAGCAACATTTTACCAATTTGCATGAACATGGAAATAGCTGGACATAATTTAACATTTTCTTTTCTTCACCTGACTGGTCACAATTCCCCATGTACAAGAAATTACTTCATGAAGTGGATTAGGATTAGGATTAGGATTAGGGTTGGGATTAGGGTTAGGTTAGAGTTAGGGATAGGGTTGGGTTAGGTTAGGGTTATTGTTAGGTTATTAGTTATTTAGTTATTGGTTATGTCTGTGCTCATACAGTAGCAGAAAACTTACTGCGGTCCTGAAGGAGTTAACTGCAAGAAAGTGATTATCTATTGCAACGGTAATTGTTATGACATCACAATTTGAATAAAATTACAAGTTTTTATCCAGCATAATAGAGTGTAACTGTTTATTAACAAGCGTTTGTAATTAATTAGGAGGATAAGACAAGAGTGGAGATATTTCGGGAGTACGCTCGTAAGCAGAAGGAATCGCCGTGGGCTCCGTTCTTATAAAACCCATTGGACAGAAGAAAATCATTTTAATTACTATAAATTTAAATTTATGTTGTAGTGTCATCATGCTTTTTTTAGTTTTGGATAGTGCTGCCACCTTCAGGTGTTCTTGTTAAAATTGTTAAAGCTTTCTCTTTACTGTTTAAATTTTCATTGGCTTCTACAGTCTTTATGAATGCATAATCTCTAAACCTGTTTTCACACCTAAATGATTTCACCTGTAGCTTTTGGTCACTTGGTTTTCTACTTTTCAACATGACACTACTTCACTGTTTATGTAGACATTTCAGAATAAAATCTTAAAACTAAATTTCAAGTTTTTTGGTTTCTTCAAACCACCTATTTTGAATGATGCAACCTTGAAGGGGTTAACTACGCAATCAAATCAGATTTACCTGTTCTAGCAGAACGATTCGTTACATCAGGTTGTAACTCTCTGGACACCTGGCAGTCAGTTTCATACAAGGACAACCAGTGACGACACGGAAACAGCCACTTCTTGTTGGACATCGTGTCCGTAACCTCAATTTCTTCAACAAACCAACCGTCCTTCTTTCGGATACCATCATGCTGTGAATGAAAAGAATTGGACTGTGCTACATATAGTGAACATATTCTACTACACAATAAACTACAAATGACTCGAACACCTCGGGGCGAATATCAAAACAAAGATTGTGCTTAACCCCTAGACAAATGACTTCATAGTTTTGGCTCAATAGTTTTTAACTGTTTCAGTTTTTAAACAAAGTTCACACTGTGCTTCATTTAGTTACCTATATAACTGTTTAATGATATATAACTGTACTACGTGAAAGTAGGTATATTTGTGTAAGTAATATAGGTATGTTACCATGCTATGTTCCGCTTTTTAACTTAAACTTGGCATTTTTTATTGTAAACGAATTTTAATCGCAAAAAAGGAGCACAGATTTGCAGAATTTAATTTAAGAGTATTTAAGTATAAGCGTCATGATAATGTATCATGTTTAATTGTTTTAAAGCTTGTGGTTTTCTCGTGTGTGTTGGCCTTGTTGTTTGGTAGTAGCTGTTAATGACATGTAAGGAACATTAATACAGTAAACTAGGTATGACTCGAACACCTCGGGATCAGAAAATTTGTTTGAGTTCTGCGAGGGTATGAGTTAGACAATATCTGTAAAAAAACAAGATTGAGTCACTCATCAACATCAACGGCCAATACACTAGTAACACTGCAGTACAGGCACAGATATGCAAAATTTAAAAGTCAAGTATATGCCTTATCATAACCTATCATGTTTAATCGTTTCAAAGTTTGCGGTTGTCTCTGTGTGTGGCGGACTGTTTGTACGACATCTGCTAAGGAATATTAATACACTAAAGTATGCATGACTGAAACACCTCAGGATCAGGAAATTCGTTCGAGTTATACGGGTACGAGTTAGACAACATTTGTAAGAAAACAAGACTGAGTCGTTCATCAACGTCGGACAATACACTAATAACACTACAAGCTGTGAAAACGACAAACTGAGCCTTTAATCAAATATTAAATAGTTTTTATGAATAACCAAAAATAAAATGACTGGTCCACCTCTATTCTAGTCTGAGTAGCATGGTTAATAGAATTCGGCAGTAATGATATTGTGATCTACATTAAACCACGTTTGTTAAACCATGTTGTGTTCAGCGTTCTGCTAAGGTAATACAAGAAATCTTAGCATTTTTGCAGAAACTAGTGATTAAATTGTAACGTCAAAGAATATAAACCACAGAAAGTAGGGAATTATACTGCGCAGTAGTTCGCGCAGCTAGTGTCGCCCTAGCGGCAGTTCAGTACGGACTGTTGTTGTCATGTACGCTACAGCGCAAGCTGTATGTACTGTAGCAGATGAATTGATGTGACCACCAAAACCAGGCGGGTTAACAGGCGCTCATAAATTGCTCAGCAGTGAGTTGCAAAAACACAAATAAAAATATCTTTTTAGATTTCGTAAGGATGCAGCCAGGTAATTATAATAAAATGTTAATTATAACACAGTTTTGTAACGTTTGTTATAAGTTAAATATTTTGTACACTAAGCAAAGACGGCCTACATCTCTCTTTGGCGATTTATAGCAGCTGTTATATTTTTGAATGTTATTTAAAGCAAGCATAAGGCATTAAGAATAATTAGTAGTTAAAATAAAAATTATTATAATCATATTTCATAAAAATTTATAAGGCTTAATTACAAAAGAAGTTAAGAAATAAGAAATTTGATCAAAAAGAAAGTTTGCAAACACCTGGCTCATGTAGTATTCGATTTCTGGGGAAATATTTTTTCTAAAAAACATTCCTATTTAATATGTTCTTATCAGGAAATATAACTTGAAGAAATATTAGGCCTGACTTTCATGTGTAATACCTTTAATAGAAAAAAATCGATTTTTTTCAGAAGAGCAAATAATTTTCCAGAACAAAACTTAATCTAAGCATCTGCATGTTTTGATAATTTCAAGTTAAAAAATGTTTAAAAACCATATAGTCATACACTGTCCTTTGTTATGAGTTGGAGTTAGTTATAAAATTACGTTGAACAAGCAGAGATGCATTTACGACATTACCCCTCTTTTTTATTATCAGTGAACAAAAAATAACTGAAAGAAGCTGTCATCAGAGCTGTCATCCTAAGCAGCCGACATTACTTCCACCTCTATAACAACCAACTAACTAGGTAAAATCAAGTTACAGAATTCAGGCGAGAAGCCAACCTGGCGCATAAATTAGAATCTGCACGCGAGTCATAACATCTTATATATCATGTGTAGACGTCACGTATATTTAGCCTAATTTTTTAAGATTCAGTTAAGCTTACATCAAAATAAATGTTCATTAAATACAGTTTGTTTACGTGTAAAAAATGTACTTGTATAAGCGTACTAATATAACACCTGTGGCTAAATCCACTGACAAGTCTTGATAAATATTATTTATTGATGGGCTTAAATTAATTGATTTTATACAGGCCTAGGTGCCAAGGGCAATCATTTTATATAGTTAAATATATAGGCTCAGCTTCATAGAATCTAATTTTCGGTTTTTGACTCAAACTTAGCTGATCTTATTTGTTTTTCTTTTGTTTTGTTTATTAATCAGACTCTTTAGTTATTATTTTAATGCACGTATTTTGCAGCTTGATTCAGTTCCCTATTTGAAAGTTTATTTAAATTTCTGTTTGGCTAGCTTGCTTTTCATTTTATTTAATTTGTTTATTATTATTTTTTATTTAGCATTATTGTTATTATTTTGCATGTTTTTCTCAGATTGAGTTATGCATGGACGATATGACAGCTTGAATTTTGATCATTTTTTATTCATTTGTACCACATTATTTGGCTTTTGCTTACCATTGCTTTTTGTTTATCATTTTCCTGTATGTTTAGATATCTTTGATTGCATTTTCATTCTTCAGTTATTTAAAGTTCATTAGAGAATTTTAAACAGGTCAAGTTGCTAAGTAAAATAGTAATAACGTAGTTTTATGAGTGAAATAGCTACAGTGTCATCCCAATAATCACATACATCCATTGAAGGATGGCTTGACTAGTTGACCCTCTTGGTCTTTCGCCATCGTATTGCCATTGTGAAAATTAAATACAATTTACTTGCCTCAGTTAATCATTAATATGGAAATAAATGCACGTTTTTATTGAATTGAATTGAATATATGAAGAACTGTATCATGCAATTACTTGTTGTGTGCATGCGTGCATGTGCGAATTATTTATATACAAGCCTACAATATAATATATGTGTAACTATATAGATTAATTGCAGGGCACGTAAATGGGTGAAATTTTTAATGTGCGAAATTCACTACCTCGCATTGGAGTAAAATGACCAAGAAACAAATGGCGGAACCTTCAACAAAAGGAAAAGAAGGATTTCACTCTCTGTCTCTGTCTCTCTCCCTCCCACCCTCTCGCTGTCTCTCTCTTTCTTTCTCTTTCCCTCCCTTTCACTGTTTCTCTTTCTCTTCCTCTCCCTCTCTCTTTCTCTCTCTCTCTCTCCCTTCCTCTCTTTCTCTCTAAGAGAGGGAGGGAGAGAAAAATCAATAAAAAAATGCATTACTTTTTTACATAGTAGGCAGCCCATCATGTGGTGAGCTAGCCTCTTTCCTCAGGAAAAACAATAAAATTTTACTTACAAGAAAACTGAAGAGGCATTTGCAAGTACATAATACAAACTTATTGCTACAATTTTTTTTCCTTTTTATGAAAAGTTTTCAGTTTTTTAAACTAATAATTGCTTTTAATTGAGATATACTTCTTTTACTAAAAACGCAAAAGTGATTTTGGCTTATCAAAAATTGAGCGTATGCCAACATTATTGGTGAACTTAAGAATATTATTATTACAGTCAATGCGCCGCTCAAAATTTTTTACTGATTCGCCGTTTGATGCCGCCAGCATAGCCGCTAATCGCAAAAACGAAATACGTAACAATAGTGATTCGTCACTTCCTCTTTATACACTTTGGTAACGTGGTGCGAACTGCACACTTCGCCTACGATTTGGGAGGTTGGGAGGCTGTTTTCTAAATGTGCATAAAGATAATTTTTCCCAAGAATCACCCTGAGTTTGATTTGAGCAGCAGAATAGCTCTTTTCCATGCATTAGTTACTCATAACCCGACATTCCTTAAACATTTAGCTCCATTAAAACACGCAAAGATTATGAAAGATTCACAACACTACAGGTTTTCACAATAAGAAGATCGGCATTTAGAGAAACGTTACTGTTTCACTGTGAATCACTGGTTCACCAAAAATACATTATTGATCTTTTTGCTTAGTTAGTGAAGAGTGCGTTACGAATGTCCTGATTATTTTTCCAAACTTTAGTCAATGTTATTTATACTTGTTTCAAATGCCTGCATCTAACAGTCATCGTGGGAGTTTAAATTTACTAGTTTTATAATAGTCATAATTACTGATTAAGTGTATTGTTTTGTTTAGATTTAGGTATCATCTAACTTTATTATTTTTTGTTTTCACTTATACTGTTTTCATTTATACTGTTTTCATTTATACTGTTTTTTATTATTATTTTTTCTTATTTGTTTTTGTTTTTGTTATCTGCAGCCTCACCATTTATTTTAAATATACTAATTTAATTATAAGACATGGCAGGAGACTAGATGACCCTATGGTCCCTCCCTGCCCTGCTCCACGATTATAATTACGTAATATTTAAAAAACTTTTTTATGTCAAACAAATTGGAGAAAATAAATGTTCTATGTCTATGTCTATGTCTTTATATGGCGTTGATGTTAATGCAAGCTCTGTGTGCAATAAGACAGCATGTAAGTGATATAAAATTTTTGGACAAATTTTTCAAGCTTTATTTATGAAGAGTGCTCTTCTGTGCTTTAACGCACGGGCGTACCTCGATAACAAGCGCCTGGAGCTGTCCAAGATCAGGCCCTCGTAATTTGAACAAGTGGACAGAATCTCGACCGAATCGAAAGGGAAGGTCATCTTCCGTTTTCTTTGTGAGCTTCCTTCTAGTCATCATGGTTTTATTGCCTTTCAAGCGAATGTACACCTGGAAAAGACATCAAATGTGAATATATGCACTTAATATATATGAAATTTTATTTCTTTTTGATTACTTGTTGAAAAAAATTGACAAAACACAATAGTTAGCTGCATTTTGCAAGGGTTCATGAAAAACTGCTCTCACTAACCAGCAATTACATTATATTTGATAATTTTTGTAGATTTTTACTCCTCATAACATGGATCTTTGTGCTAAATTATATATGAAATGCATTACTTATCTGGACAAATTAAAAATCGATTTTTGAGAATAAAAATTGAAAAAAGCTTTCAGTAACTGCCGCGTTTGCACTGCTACAGTATAATCACTTGTGTGAAATTGGTTAATGCAAAAAATTTCAACTTTATAGACGCAACACTCTGATTCACTTTGGCCTCAAGTCTACTTTATTCTTAAAAAGAAATTCCTGTTAAAATATGAAATGCCCTTAATTTCGCGTTGGCTGATCGATTGGTTTTTCCTGGAACTCTGTACAGCAGATAGTTCATTTGGGCTGTAGCAAGCAGGCGATCAATAATATAGTGTGTATGATCAAGCAAGTGTACAGCAGACTAAGCTACTCAATAAGCTAATTTGGAGTGTCTCAAAAAGCTTTCTTCTTAATTTTATCCAATTAAATTACTTAAAAATGTTTAAACAAATAGCATGATTGGATAATCGAGATTCTCTTGAATAGAACAGTAGCTAATTTGTAATCATTTAGTTATGTCTGTGCTCATACAGAAGCAGAAAAGTCATTAGAAATGCAAACCTTACATGCTTCACAATTTGTTGCAACAAAACTACACATTTCCATACATTGGCAACATCACGAATAGAAAACCTTATATTTGCATCTGTTCTAACACTTAGTGTTCTAACACTTAAGTGAACTCAGTGAAAGATTTTACACATGCAACTGTCTCAGTGTTCATCAAGTGAAAAACCTTACACTTGCATCAGTTCCAACATTTTACCAGTGAAAAATTTTACACATGCATCTGTCTCAGTGTTCATCAAGTGAAAAACCTTACACTTGCATCCGTTCCAACATTTTACCAGTGAGACATTTTACACATGCAACTGTCTCAGTGTTCGCCAAGTGAAAAACCTTACACTTGCATCCGTTCCAACATTTTACCAGTGAGACATTTTACACATGCAACTGTCTCAGTGTTCATCAAGTGAAAAAACCTTACACTTGCATCCGTTCCAACATTTTACCAGTGAGACATTTTACACATGCAACTGTCCCAGTGTTCGCCAAGTGAAAAACCTTACATTTGCATCCGTTCCAACATTTTACCAGTGAGACATTTTACACATGCAACTGTCTCAGTGTTCATCAAGTGAAAAACCTTACACTTGCATCCGTTCCAACATTTTACCAGTGAGACATTTTACACATGCAACTGTCCCAGTGTTCGCCAAGTGAAAAACCTTACATTTGCATCCGTTCCAACATTTTACCAGTGAGACATTTTACACATGCAACTGTCCCAGTGTTCGCCAAGTGAAAAACCTTACATTTGCATCCGTTCCAACATTTTACCAGTGAGACATTTTACACATGCAACTGTCTCAGTGTTCATCAAGTGAAAAACCTTACACTTGCATCCGTTCCAACATTTTACCAGTGAGACATTTTACACATGCAACTGTCCCAGTGTTCGCCAAGTGAAAAACCTTACATTTGCATGTGTCACAGCTTACATAAATGCAAAACCTTACACATGCACTCCCACAACATTCGACAACAAAAAGACCTTACGTTTGCATCAGTTCCAGCATTCTTTTTATCACCGGTCATAACTTTGACAATGTACAGCACTTCGTGGTGTCTTTTTCGGCTTCTTGTCGGACTAGCAGATAGCCTGCTGGCTGACCAAGTTGCTTTCTGAAACAGAAAATGCAAATTACAACGACTCCAAGCAAGCCGTCTGGTATTCTGGTTTCTGTTTTTTATGTTCGTGCAAATAAATAGCTATTTTGCACTCTGGATCAAATACAAGAAGCTAAAATGTGCAAACTATTACAGTCGTCAAAAAAATAAAAAAATATAGAAAATACGAAACTAATGGAACATAAAAAGGAATAAAAATAAACATGTTTATATGTAGTACTAATTCAGTCTTGCTGTTTCGTGTTAAAAATATACTAGTATTACAGACATTATGAAAAATCACCTACTGTTCTATTGTTAGTCAACAAAATCTGACTAATTTTGGGTACAAGCCATCAGGCACTCAAAGACTAGTTACTAGGTATCTCAAGAACTGAAAAGTAATACCAGTACTAAAAAGATTATAGCACCCCTTTATGATCAAAACTTTAACTACTAGAAACAAATTTCCCAGATTCTTCCATTACACTTCACTTCAAAGGACGTAACTTCTACACCAAGTTACAAATTTTAAAATTCTCAAAGATAATAAAAGTCAATGCAATCCTTACATTTGTAGATCTCGAATAAGGCAGGATAATTCCTCCGAATTTCCTAGCATAATAATCCTGCAAATGCGGATCATTCATTGGATCGTAGGTGGAAATGCATGACCGCCGCCCATTCTCCACTCTCATGATCACTCCGTGACCGGGTTTGATATCTATGAAACACATCAATGCAATTTATGCTGCATAACATCGAACATAGACATTTTTATTATAATGCAAAGATATGTAATAACAACAACAATAATAATAATAACATTAACATTAATATTAATAATAATAATAATAATAATAATAATAATAATAATAATGATAATGATAATAATAATAATAATAATAATAATAATAATAATAATAATAATAATAACAATAATAATAATAATAGTAATAATATTAATGATAATAATAATAATAATAATAATAATAATAGTAATAATAATAATAATAGTAATAATAATAATAAGTTTATTATAGGCACTCAAAACAAAAACAACACAGCTTTATTACTAACCTTTACATTAAAAAGTTAAGATCATGACATGACAGGCTGCTGCTGTCATCATCAGTGGTAAATTTACAACCAGTTTATATAGGCAGAGTATATGCACTAATTACGTATTTAACAGAAGCCAATTAGGTAATGAATAAGCAGATCAGTAAAGAACTATTATTACCCCACTTCTACCCTAAATACCATGTACCAGGCAGGGCAACAGCAGGTACCATTTTTAAAGTCTTTGGTATTGCCTGGCTGCAGGAACGAACTCACGACTTCCCAGACGGAAAGCTGATGCTTTACCACTAGACTAAACCGTCTGATCGGTTTAATGTATGCTTCATATTAAGCATAATGCGTGACATATTACATACTAACATTGTTATTGTGAACAAGTTGGCTTTTTAATAAATACATAATTTGTTTTCCTTATTCAGTTGCACAAAATCTAATGGCACAGCATCCCACTAAACATAGAAGTTTATGGTCCGACTAGACCACATAACCCTTAAAACAAAAAGTTCAACAAATCAACACGTGTTCAACATGCTCAGGCAAATATCCATCCTCCCTAAGAAAATAAATAGTAGTAGGGTCAGTGTAGCAGGTGAAACGGCAACAACAGGTTTTTATAGTCACCTATCTGCTTACTGACCGGGCTCCACATTGCTTAACTTTGGCTGCCAACTATTTCCTTGCTGTAACAGTACAATTAACCACGACTCACGTTACACCAGAAACATTCATCATTTAATAATCCCAGCGTGAGTAGCAAGATTTATAAGATCATACTAAAACCACTTTAGTTAAAAATATTCTAGTTAAAAAATGCAATAAAAAAACCACAATGCTTAGTTAAAATCACCTCAAATTAGAATGTAAGTTAAAACCACAGTAATTAAAATCACACTGGAGTACAATTAAAACTGTATTAAATTAATATTAAAATAAAACCACATTCGAGAAAAATTATTAGCGCCAAGCTACCCTAATGAATATTTCGGTTGCCTAACGTAGCGTGAAGCTAACCTGTTCATCACCTGGTCTGAATAGGCCAAGCCTGTTCTGAAGTCGCTTTGCCATGATCGTTGTTACATATCTTCAGACAATAGGGCTTGGTTATGGTTATACGGAAAACTGTTTCCACGTAAAACCCATAATGGCTTTAAGGCTGTTAAGAAGTACCTATTTGAGGAGGAGGAATCGCATTGTTTTGAGGCGAAGCCGGTTTCTTCATGCGTCTCGGAACAGAACGAACGTGGTGTGAGAACTTGTCAAAATCGCTTCCGTAGGGCGGGAAAACAATCGGTGGACTCGGACTGTGATCAATGGCGAAGTCCAGCCACGGCATACTGTCCATCATGGCGAATTTGAAACCTTCTGAACTGCTCAGCATTTTCAATTAAATCTATATCAAAGAAAACAAGAAGTTTGTAACATACTCAATTTTGTAATTAATGCTTGTTACAAGCGACAAATTTATTATTTTTTCTTTGGTGCTAAGTCCTAATCTTAATAAATAAAATAATTCAAGTTTAACTTAATATTTAAAGATAGTCGCGTTTGTCTCTTCTACTTTTGAGCCACTGGCGTAGCAGTGTCTAGTTTCTTGCTGGATTACTGCTGCGTTTACCTGTCTGAAAGCAGATTTCTTTTATTTTAGAATTCTGCCTGCCCAATGTCTACAATAGACGTGATGGGCGTATGATGATATGATTCTATTAGACACTAACACTTCTGTATCGTAATTCAATCAACAATCGTCTTAAATGCAAAATCTGATCATTTTTAATTACCTGGTACATGGGCATTAATTAATTATATTAGTAACAATTCTGAAAGGGTGGCTGACCTCAATAACTCATAGTTCTTTCGCCACCTTTCACCACTAATCAATAATTACTTTTGCACTTTGTAATATTATTGCATACAATACCGAATTATAAATCAGATAGTAATGTATTATGATATAATAAAAATGGTGATAAACTAATAAACTTGCTTACTTTCATAAGTTTGTAATTATGGCCAGCAAAGTTTCTTAAAAGTAATGAGCAAAGTTTAAAGTTAATGATAATTAGAATGATCTAAAAGCACAGTAAGTTGAAGCCACTTTACAGATGCAAATCTAAGCATGTCACTTTTTACCTGGAAAATATTAGAAAAACTAACCAATCTTATGATAATTAACAGATTATCTAAATGTATACTGATAAAATATGTTGCTTAAATTTAGCTAAATTACCAGGCTAAGGTCAATTCTAGGTAAAAAACCGTTTTTAGTACTTATTCGTGCTACGATGCTTTTTGTAGCAATTTGCAAGTTACATATTTTCTAAATTCCTAAATGTTGCATGAGATACAAACTGTTACATGCTAGAATTATATCAGCAATTGGACAAATGCGTGCATAATAAAGTAGTATTTATTAAACTAATTAGGAACTTAAACAAAGATCAGGACAGCATGACAGTCTAGGATGCAGAACACTCCTAAGCAATCACCAAGATCTTTGATCTACACAAACCATATCTATGGTATTGTTACACAAACGTCAACATTATTGTTTATCCTTGGAAAGTTGTCGTGGGGTACTTTGTTGCCAATGTTGCAACCAAAGCATGCTTCTCTGTTATTGTTTATATATCGCTTGCTCGTGTTAGTCATTTTTCATTATTCCACACATTTCCAACGATTAGTTTTGAGTGATTTAGACACTTGAACACAAAAAACTAGCAGACATTAACAAGGACATTTAACAGTTAGTTTTGAGTGATTTAGACACTTGAACACAAAAAACTAGTAGACATTAACAAGGACATTAAGAACTAGTTTTGAGTGATTTATACGCTTGAACATAAAAAAAACTAGCAGACATTAACAAGGACATTAACAGGTATTTTTGAGTGATTTAGACACTTGAACATAAAAACTAGTAGACATTAACAAGAACATTTAACAGTTAGTTTTGAGTGATTTAGACACTTGAACATAAAAAACTAGCAGACATTAACAAGGACATTTAACAGTTAGTTTTGAGTGATTTAGACACTTGAACATAAAAACTAGCAGACATTAACAAGGACATTAACAGTTAGTTTTGAGTGATTTAGACACTTTAACATAAAAAAACTAGCAGACATTAACAACTAGTTTTGAGTGATTTAGACACTTGAACATTAAAAACTAGCAGACATTAACAAGGACCTTGTTTAGCAACGACATTAATTCACCAGTTTGAAAGTACCACTGTCTTATGATTTTTAGTAGTTATCCTAAAACTTAATGCTATCTAAAAGTTCTGGTTTATTTCGTTTATCTAAAATGGTCTTTAAGTAAAAAACGTCATTAAATTATCAAAATGTTATTGTGATTATTGCCAAGAATATACTTTAGTTGAAGAGGGAACTTTCGAGTCTCGTTGAATAAACGTAAAAACAAAATTTATGACAAAGAAATCAGAAACTGAATTTCATGTTTAGGGTTTTTAACTAATAAGCCTTTTCACAGTTCCAGCGATTGATGATGATCGTGAAAGGGTCAAAGGTTAAGTGTACCAGACAACGCATTTGTGTACACTTGACAACACCTCGGACCCCAAGCTATTGTAATAGTAACAGTTTTAACAGCTAGAACCTTCCCTAGTGCATTTTGTCTTGTTCCCAAGCAAGATCCTGCTAGTAAATCCCTCTATGCACTGGCTAATGCTAATTAAGTAAAGTCCACGTAAAACAATTGAAGAGACTGAACTGATGCAGCAGATGGCTTTGCTCTAGCAACATGTCAGTAGGTTGTAGTTAAGATGCGCTGCTGTGGTACACTTAACATTTCACCTACAACAAATGCGCCTGTGCACAACGAAACTGTGAAAAGGCTTATTAACTAATAAACACAACAGCAGTGTACTGGGTAAAATTACTTACAAATTTAACCTATTGTACTATGAGCTTTATTACTACGTAAAAGTTAAAGCAAAGATACCAGCCTACAGGTATTGCAACCGTTGTTCAATTATACCTAAAGTGCAAACCGGTCAAATATATTTAATGCAACACGAAATTTACACATTAAACTAAGAAAAATTTTGCATAGCACTGAATTCTCTATTGTATTTACATTGAAATACGACAAATTTTTGAGTACAAAGCTATTACTAACTTAAGACCGGTATTTCATCTCTAAATGCCACATAGTCTCTTTGAGCTTCATGAACGTTTATCGATTCAATAACCCGTATTTAAGATTGAAGTGCTAATTGGCTACCAGAAATTACTTAAACTGTTTGCTAGTATGTCTAAATATACTCACTTGTAAATGAAAATAGCCCTTTCAATCTTCTGTAAAACTACAGTGTCAAACATACATAATTGCAATAGCCAAAAACTGCCTGTTTCTTCAACAGCACTTATAGATTATTATAGCAAGTGCATAAGCTACCAATAGCAACCATCATTAATTTATGCATAGCAACAAGACAGACAGCATTGAAACAGCTAAACGTTAGGCTTAACAGCAATGCTGTCGTACAAAACTATGTCTGGTCTGCATCACTGATAAGCAGCTGTAGTGATTAAACCATTATCCAATCTAACAATTTATCCATTATCTTGCCCACCACAAGTAGTTTGTGCATAAAATCTTTAAGGTTTTAACAAATATACATGAATATAGTAATAACATTTCAGGTATTTTCAAAGGTAGTTTGTTATCAGGTACAAAAATATAAAGTGTTTTCACATATACACTCATAAAAAGGCTTCCATAGTGCATTAGAAAATCACAAGAATCATTTGTACGACGTTAAACTCACCCGTGCATTACTTTTAAACAACCTAGTTACTAAAAAGGAATCAACATGGAGATAATTAACAAGAATAGATATGTTTAACCCATGAATAAACTCTTGAAACCTTGAAACCTACCACGTATAACTCGGACTGGTATAACTCAAATTCTTGCGTATCTCGAACAGTTCTCGTGGAATGGGATTTCCCCTTTAACAAATATCGTGTAACTCAAATTATTGCATATCTTGAACCGAATTCGTGGTACAATTCTGAACGCTGCACTCAACGTGGCTTAACAAACGTAGTTTAATGTAGATCACAATATTATTATTGTTAAATTCTATTAACCATGCTAAGATTTCTTGTATTACCTTAGCAGAATGCTGAACACAGCATGGCTTAACAAACGTGGTTTAATGTAGATCACAGTGTTATTACTGCTGAATTCTATTAACCATGCTACTCAGACTACAATAGAGGTGGACCAGTCATTTTATTTTTCATTATTCATAAAAATTGATATTTGATTAAAGGATCAGTAAGACATTTTCACAGGCTGTAGTGTTACTAGTGCATTGTTCAACGTTGATGAGCGACTCAATCTTGTTTTCTTACGAACATTGTCTAACTCGTACCCTCGCATAATTCAAACAAATTTTTTCAGTTCCGAGGTGTTCGAGTCAAACGTAGTATACTGTATTAATAAAAAAATCCCACAATGGAAAAACAGAAAAACACGAAAAACTTGGTTGAAATGTCGCATTTTTTTCTTTAATTTAAGAGTTTTTTGTGAACATTTTTTCTTTTATATTGAAATAATTCGACTACAACTATCACCTTTAATACATTTACTACCTGACATAATAATAATTATTATAATTATAAGATACTGTACGCCAAGAATCAAACACAAAATGTGACAATTGTCAAATTTGCCCAAATTTAATAAATGGTTCGTAATTTTCAATTTTTACACCCGTTTTGCCAAACGCAACTTTTCCAGACATATTTGCGCCCAGTATGCAGTTCAGTTTGTTTTGTATGTGTACTATATTCAAATATACTAAATTAAAGGCTCAGTTTGTCATTTTCATAGTCTGTAGTGTTACTAGTGCATTGTCTGACATTGATGAGTGACTCAATCTTGTTTTCTTACGAACATTGTCTAACTCGTACCCTCGCAGAACTCAAACAAATTTTCTGGTCCCGAGGTGTTCGAGTCACACCTAGTTTACCATATTAATGTTCCTTACATGTCATTAACAGCTACTACCATAGAACCAGGCCAACACACACAAGAGAACCACAAGCTTTAAAACAATTAAACATGATAGATTATCATGAGGCTTATACTTGAATACTCTTAAATTAAATTCTGCAAATCTGTGCACCTTTTTCTCGATTAAAATTCGTTTACAATAAAAAATACCAAGTTTAAGTTAAAAAGCGGAACATAGCATGGTAACATACCTATACTACTTACACAAACATACCTATTCTCACGTAGTATATCGATAAACAGTTATATAGGTAACTAAATGAAGCACAGTGTGAACTTTGTTTAAAAACTGAAAGAGCTAAAAACAATCGAGCCAAAATTACAAAGTCGTTTGTCTAAAGGCTAAGAACTGTCCTCGTTTTGATAAACAGCAGCATTCCTTCTCTTAAATTTCCTCGCCGGAGATTCCACGTATTCCGCGTCTCCGCTCAACCGTTTCTCGGATTCCGACGTGCAGTCGCCGCCCTTCGATTCCTGTTCGTAGCTCGACTCCAGCGAGCTTCCGTGTTCGCGCGGCAAGAACTGCGGCGGTACAAAATCACTAGAGCTGTTGAGCGGTTCGAATACGGAACTGTCCGAGGTCGCATGAGAGAAATCGACAAAGCTCTCATCTTGACTGGTCGAAGCGAACGTATCGTCCGTCGCACTGACCAGGGTCACATCGATTTCGTCAGGATTTCTCGGCTCGTTTGCGGCTCTGTTCACACTACCTTCAGTCTGAACGCCAGTAAAAACACTATGAGGATCAGTCAAACCAAGTCTTACACACAATGCCGTAGTCTGCGGATTCACCAAACACGCGGCAGGGGGCGCTTTTTTCGGATCGTAGTTAGAAAACGGGGGGACAGTCTGTTGAAAGTTACTGGGAATTTCCAGTCCACTGGAAAATAATCTAATTACCACTTTCAACTCCTCTTCGGTTGGTGTGAAATTCCACCTGCAAAAATTTGAAACAAATTTAATCATCTGAGGCAGGGGCTCCCAATCTGAGTTCCCCAATCTGAGATCAGGGGTTCCCCAATCTGAGATCAGGGGCTCCCCAATCTGAGATCAGGGGTTCCCCAATCTGAGATCAGGGGCTCCCCAATCTGAGATCAGGGGTTCCCCAAACGTTTTACATCATTGACCCCCTCATGGAATCCTTGATTTCTCACCGCCCCTGCGTAAATGCACAAAAAAATCAACATTAATAATAAACTAGATACATATAATTAGTAAGGGAAGTTGCACATTAAACCCCGAGAAACTGTTATTCTGTACCCCCTCTGTCGCAGATGCGAGCATTTAATTTACAGTTTATTAATAATTTTGATTTGTAGTTTTAAATTTTTGTTTTTCACTACCACTAAGTCAGTGCTGACATCTGTCTGTACACTTTGAAGTTTCCAATATATGTATGTGCTTGCTACTGCTATATGTTTGTATAGAACTGAGTTACTGGGCTTCTCTGTGAATAACTACTACTCTTGACTTGGTAGCAAGATGAGAGGACAAGCAATAGGCTTAAACAGTTGTGTGGTTATAATAACGTTTTCACTCAGGTGCCATGATATATTGGCTGATGGATTTACTTTAACTTTTGTTTACTACTGTTGATTATGTTTACCATTTTCCTGTATATGTAGATTGACTATGAGACTATGATTTTGAGTAAAATACAGATTGCAAAGTTAAACCAATGTGGATTGACTATGAGACTATGATTTTGAGTAAAATACAGATTGCAAAGTTAAACCAATGTGGATTGACTATGAGACTATGATTTTGAGTAAAATACGGATTGCACAGTTAAACCAATGTGGATTGACTATGAGACTATGATTTTGAGTAAAATACAGATTGCAAAGTTAAACCAATGTGGATTGACTATGAGACTATGATTTTGAGTAAAATACAGATTGCAAAGTTAAACCAATGTGGATTGACTATGAGACTATGATTTTGAGTAAAATACAGATTGCAAAGTTAAACCAATGTGGATTGACTATGAGACTATGATTTTGAGTAAAATACGGATTGCAAAGTTAAACCAATGTGGATTGACTATGAGACTATGATTTTGAGTAAAATACGGATTGCAAAGTTAAACCAATGTGGATTGACTATGAGACTATGATTTTGAGTAAAATACGGATTGCAAAGTTAAACCATGTTTTCATCCAATGATTTCATCTGTTTAACACAAACATCGCAACCACAAAAACAGTCTGATAAACCTGCCAATGTCGGTTGTTGGCTCTCCCCAAAACACCCCAGCGACAACTTTAGCGTCATAACACCCTCCCCTTTGAATACAAAAGAAAATAACAGGAAATAAAAACTAATTATATATAAATTAGGAACATCTAATAGCAAGTTATATTACACGTGTTTTTATTTCACATACGAATGTCAGCTTTCGACCTCAAAACTACAAATAGCCACGGTGGTTAACGATCCCCCTTTTAACCCTCCTTTTAACGATCCCCCTTTTAACCCCCAGGTCTAACTAGATATTAGTAATAAAGACAGGTGGTTCAAGCAAACAGAAAGAAATTAATCAGCAAAAATACGAATAAAATTCATAAAGTGTTTTATTTATGTGATTTAAGCAGCACTGATTTTGACTCGGAAACATATTTTAATTATTTCACGTTATTTTCTATGGAAGTCTCGACTTCGTTTAACGACGTTTCGCTTAACGTCACATTTTGCCGGAACGTATTAGCGTCGTTAAACGAGGAATTACTGTAATCTATCCACTCACCTCTCCGCACAGCCCGGCCCGGGCATGTAAACGGTACTCTTCTTCAAGCTCAACAAGTGATTCGTGTTTCGTAAAATTGACAACCATTCAACATCATACTTTAAACTAAAAGGACTCGTGTCTTCATACGGGATGTCTACAACCTACACACATAATCATGTGAACATGCAATAGTGTGAACACGCCTTTAAACATATATTACAACTATTAATACTGCATTTATTCAGAAACTTCAGTGTGATCAACTTTAATCGATAAGTAATTTTATAACCAATTAAGTTTTTTTTATTTAAATTGAATGAGGTTTGAGTTGCTTCTTGTGAGAAAGCAAGTTTTGTGCAGCACCAACCAGTAAACTAAAATTTAATGGCAATTCATTCATTTTTACTAAAAACACGCTTTAACACCAAAAAAATGGAGAACTGTGCGTATCAGATTAACAATAAACAAGCCTTTTCACAGTTTCAGTGATTGATGATGATCGTGGAAAGGTCAAAGGTTAAGTGTAACAGACATCGCATTTGTGTACATTTGACGATGCTTTGCAGCCCATGCTTTTGTAATACTAACAGTTTTAACTGCTAGCTAGAATCTTACCTAGTTCATTTTTTCTTGTTGCCAAGCAAGATCCTGCTAGTAAATCACTCTATGCACAGACTAATGCATAATTAAGCAAAGTCCACGTAAAAGAATTGAAGTTACTAAACTGATGCAGCAGACGGTTTTGCTTTACCCACATGTCATGTAAGGGTTGTAGTTAAGACGCGTTGCTGTGGTACACTTGACCTTTGACCTACACCAATTGCGCGTGCTCTCAACGAAACTGGAAAAAGGCTCATTAACTACGAAAATCGACTTCGTCAAGGTTTTCTGCACCATAAAATCAAGATTAAATAAAAAGTATCTTCAACCATTAATAACTGAAATCAAACTCATTTTAAATAAACTTTTTTTCAAAACTGGTCTGTTTTGGTATGAAACATGGAATGCGTACCTGCAAAAACTTTCGTTTAGGTAAACATTTGTCCAGCGCGAGAAAATGCGTCTTTTTTCTTTCTCTCTCTTCACCCTCATTCTGTTTGATGATGATAAAAGTGAAAGAGTTATTATACATACAAATAAAACAATTTTATGTATACAATTTGTTTGTATATAAAAATATGACTTTGTTGGTATAGAAAAAATATGAAATATAAGAATTATATGCTCTTAAAAACATACGACATTCAAATATTGGAGTTTACAATTCCCCACACAATTTAAATAGCCTAATCCTAATCCTAACCCTAACCCTAATCCAAACACTAACCCTAACCCAACCCTAACCCAAACCCTAATCCTAACCCTAATCCTAACCCTAACCCTAATCCAAACACTAATGCTAACCCAACCCTAACCCAAACAGTAATCCTAACCCAACCCTAACCCAAACACTAATCCTAACCCTAACCCTAATCCAAACACTAATGCTAACCCAACCCTAACCCAAACAGTAATCCTAACCTCAATCCTAACCCTAACCCTAATCCAAACACTAATGCTAACCCAACCCTAACCCTAACCCTAATCCTAACCCAACCCTAACCCTAACCTTAACCCTAACCCTAACCCTAACCCAAACACTAATGCTAACCCAACCCTAACCCAAACACTAATCCTAACCTCAATCCTAACCCTAATCCTAACCACTAATCCTAACCCTAACCCTAACCCAAACCCTAATCCTAACCCTAACCCTAACCCTAACCCTAACCCTAACCCTAACCCTAACCCAACCCTAATCCTAACCCAACCCTAACCCAAACAGTAATCCTAACCTCAATCCTAACCCTAACCCTAATCCAAACACTAATGCTAACCCAACCCTAACCCAAACACTAATCCTAACCTCAATCCTAACCCTAACCCAAACACTAATCCTAACCTCAATCCTAACCCTAACCCTAACACTAATGCTAACCTCAATCCTAACCCTAACCCAAACACTAATGCTAACCTCAATCCTAACCCTAACACTAATCCTAACCTCAATCCTAACCCTAACACTAATGCTAACCCAACCCTAACCCTAACCCAAACACTAATCCTAACCCTAACCCTAATCCAAACACTAATGCTATCCCACCCCTAACCCAAACACTACTTCTAACCTTAATCCTAAACCTAACCCTAATCCAAACACTAATCCCAACCCTAATCCAAACACTAATGCTAACCCAACCCTAACACAAACACTACTTCTAACCTTAATCCTAAACCTAACCCTAATCCAAACACTAATCCCAACCCTAATCGTAATTCGATTCAAGAACTAATTTCTTGTGTGTGGGGAATTGTAAACTTTAGCCTGAGTTTTATACACTATTCCACAATGAATTGAATTTATAAAAAACTTAAGACAGCATGACACAACATAAGACAGCATGACACAAACAACATAAGACAGCATGACACACATAAGACAGCATGACACAACATAAGACAGCATGACACACATAAGACAGCATGACACAACATAAGACAGCATGACACACATAAGACAGCATGACACAGCATAAGACAGCATGACACACATAAAACAGCATGACACAGCATAAGACAGCATGACACAACATAAGACAGCATGACACACATAAGACAGCATGACACACATAAGAAGACAGCATGACACAACATAAGACAGCATGACACAGCATAAGACAGCATGACACAACATAAGATAGCATGACACAAACAACATAAGACAGCATGACACAACATAAGACAGCATGACACACATAAGACAGCATGACACAACATAAGACAGCATGACACACATAAAACAGCATGACACAGCATAAGACAGCATGACACACATAAAACACTGTGCATAATAGACTCATCGCTCGGTTTGTCAGAGACGTTGGTCCAAATTTGCCGATTGTCCGTATTTACCGATACTGAACTAATACAGTAGGTGCCGTGTCTTAGACTCACGATAATGTAGAATCAATCGCCTAATTGTCTCAAAAACGTCTAGTTCGGGTCTCCCACATGCAATTATGCAAAAGTGTATAAAACTGTCAGCAATTGACTGAAATAACTCTGCTAATTAAAACCACTTGAACAAGCTGACATACAAGCTACACACGTGTCGCTACACGCTGCTTGGTTACACTGATGTAATGATGTAAACAAAGTGACATGCTGCTTGGTTACACTGATGTAATGATGTAAACAAAGTGATGGCTTGCCAACTATCTGTCAGCTTGCGAAAGAACAAATTGTGTATGTCGTATGCAGGAGTTTTTTTTACAGTCCAGATTTTGTCCGATTCTTCTGATATCCATAAAAGTGACGTCTGAGAAACCGAGATATGAGTGCAACAACGTTTAAAGACACGCAACTAGCTTAAAGTAGCACGAATTACTAAAAAGGATAAACTTTTTCTATCACTGTCACATTTGTGAGAAGCTAAGGTCAGTTGCAAACTAGTGTTTACCTCAAATTCCACTAGAGCTGCAAATTTTACATGTAAGTGAGCGGCAAACCAATACGTAGGTTGTAATCTGTGCATAAGTTCCTCCGCGGGGCGACAACCCAGCTTGTTGTTTTCCACATCTTCTCGAAAAAATGGCTTGGCACGCAAGAGCTGTTTCACGTTGCCATGGTGATAGATTCCTCTCGGCCAATCGTGAGAAAACATTATGTCAATGTTTCCTGATAGCTAGTCAAATAAAAGTTTGTTAACTAAAAGCGCATTTGCTGTAGGTCAAAGGTCAAGTGTGCCGCAGCAATGCATCTTGACTACAACTGTCACGTGACATGTGAATAAAGCAAAACTGTCTGCAGCATCAGTTCAGAAACTTCAGTTGTTTTACATGGACTTTACTTATTTTGCATTAATCTGTATGTAGAGTGATTTGCTAATGTGATCTTGCTTGGGAACAAGAAAAAATGAACTAGGTAAAGTTCTAGGTAGGTGTTAAAACTGTTACTATTACAACAGCATGAGCTGCGAGGCGTTGTCAAGTGTACACAAATGTTTTGTCTGGCACACCTAACCTTTGATCGCTTCATGATCATCATCAATCGCTGGAACTGTGAAAGGGCATATTATTCAACAGATAATATTGTAAACTGTACCCAACATACAAAAAAAAATTACATATTACACATCACCGAAACTTAGAACTCACTTAAACACTTAAGTATCACCAAACATTGATGCAGAAGTCACAGACCACATTAAAGTTCATACAAAATAAAATATCCAAGGGCGCCGGCAGAGTTTAAAAAACCTGACACACAAGCAGCTAGGAGGTCTGGGGGGTCTGTAAACTCCCCCAGCGGGCACCAGGGAGGAACCCCGGCCAACAAGGAATTTTCCTGTATTTAAGCACAATTTGGAGGCCTCAAATGAGATCTAAATTCTGGTACACAGACTTCCTTAAACATGAAAAATTCTGCTTTAATAAATACATTTTACCTACATTTACCCAGGTAATATTCATTGTATTCTATTGTAGTATTCATATATGTTAAAAGCAAGTTCGTAATATACTGCAATGCGGATGACCCATTAGTTAAGCTTAATTTATTTAGTGTCAAGATTATCTATCCAGCAAAATGTGGACAGTCAAACGTAAAACTGATTTGAGACTGTTCAGTTTACAGTCCACCCACTGACCACTGTCCATACAAAAGTTGCATGCGTGCTAATTTTTCCCACCAGACACAGCTAAACGACAGAACGTCTCGGCCACACGTGTATTTTACTGCATTTTAGACCATTATGCGGTTGCTAGAAGCTGTTTCTTAAGGCAAGTTCACTAGTTTAAAACTCATCATTGCCCAGAGAAACAAGGATTGATGCGTTTCTTGGTTTATTGCTAAAAATTTTTTATTTACCTACAAAAAAAATTTATAATTTAAGAAATTCTCTGGCTGTACGTGCTTCAGTGCTTCCGCCTGCTGGCGACCTTGAAAATATCTACACAGTATAAAATGCCAAGAGCCGCTTATTGTGAGAGGAATAGAGGAGACACAGTTTTTCTTAGTTCTCGCTCCATTTCATTTTTCATTCACTACTCCCCCCCCCAACTTTTTATGTATATATTATCATTATTTCAATTATTAATCACTTATTTAAGATTTCCACGTACAGTTTGGCCTGTCAAGCTATGCTTTTAGGCTCAAACTGTATGCATCAAAATTATTCTGTAATTCTTTTGTAATTTCTGGATTATATTGCATTTATATTTATATTTACTTCAGTGAAATTATCTGTATTTTTATTATAACTGTTAGATGCAGAGTGGAAATAAATAAACTTATAACTATTTTCCAGCAGGTGGCACTAATTATATACGATACAACAAGCCAACAGAGATCTTAATTCTGGATATCATTAACTTACTAATTGCACAATTTTCATCAAAAATATGAAGATTTAAAGACGTTTTATTTTTTTAACTAAAGCGAGAAAATATCCATAAGCAGTGAGCAAAATGCAAAGAATGCCAAAAACTAATATTATACTTCGCAACTTGGAAACTTTTAAAGGAGAAGTCAAGCATTCTAGGAGGTAAGGCTTATTTCAATGTTCACAAAAAATTTTAGAAGGATTTAGTAATAAAACTGCAATAAGCGTCTCGTGTAATTAGTAAAATCACTTTAAAGTCTCGATCATTTCATGCTTGGACGCTCCCATTTTCAATACCCATTCTTCTTCCAGTGACGTCATTCGTCTTGAAGAAAAGTAGTGCACTGTCAATCTTTGTCAAAAGTATAATAAGTTTTTACTAAAAATAGATAGATAATTTTGTAATATTTTTGCATGAACATTAGGTAGGCTGTAGAAGTTTGAATTAGTTTAAGCAGGGCGCATTTACGGAAAGCCAGGATGCGCTCGGGAAAACTCACGAAGTCTCCCAGTTATGTCATGATTTTCAAGTGAATGGCGGCAACCACGAGGCTTAAAAATTTCTATTCAGAGGTAGAATATACATGGTTCTATACATGGTTTTTTACAAATTTCTTCGTTCTATTTTTCTAAGTTTGAGTGATAACAGCAAAATAAACCCAACATACTGAATGACTTGTCCTTTCCTTTAGCACACCACAAACAGTTTAAGTGAAAACAGTAAAATAAACCCAACATACTGAATGACTTGTCCTTTCCTTTAGCACACCACAAACAGTTTAAGTGATAACAGTAAAATAAACCCAACATGCTGAGTGACTTGTCCTTTCCTTTAGCACACCACAAACAGTTTAAGTGATAACAGTAAAATAAACCCACCATACAGAATGACTTGTTCCTTCCTTTAGCACACCAGAAACAGTTTAAGTGATAACAGTAAAATAAACCCAACATGCTGAGTGACTTGTTCTTTCCTTTAGCACACCATAAACAGTTTAAGTGATAACAGTAAAATAAACCCACCATACAGAATGACTTGTTCCTTCCTTTAGCACACCAGAAACAGTTTAAGTGATAACAGTAAAATAAACCCAACATGCTGAGTGACTTGTTCTTTCCTTTAGCACACCACAAACAGTTTAAGTGATAACAGTAAAATAAACCCAACATACTGAGTGACTTGTTCTTTCCTTTAGCACACCACAAACAGTTTAAGTGATAACAGTAGACTAACCCAACATACTGAATGACTTGTTCTTTCCTTTAGCACACCACAAACAGTTTAAGTGATAACAGTAAAATAAACCCAACATACTGAGTGACTTGTCCTTTCCTTTAGCACACCACAAACAGTTTAAGTGATAACAGTAAAATAAACCCAACATACTGAATGACTTGTTCTTTCCTTTAGCACACCACAAACAGTTTAAGTGATAACAGTAAAATAAACCCAACATACTGAATAACTTGTTCCTTCCTTTAAGGCTTTTATTTTAAGTCACTTTGTAGAGAAGTGGCTTTTATGTTATACTGTTTGAGTTTTACCTGTTTGAGTCGAAACACTTCAAGGTTACGGATATGATACACACTTCTTTTTGTGTCTTCCGAATATGGAGGTTTCTCAAAATGACCTTTCAAGTAATCTGGACCTTTATAAATACCCGACAAGCCGGCTATGCGAAGTCCACCATAGTTAATTACTCCCGCATATCCTAAACAAAACAATTAACACTTACTAAATAAGCCTTTTCGCAGTTCCAGCGATTGATGATGATCGTGAAAAGGTCAAAGATTAAGTGTGCCAGACAACGCATTTGCGTACACTTGACAACGCTTCGCAGCCCATGCTATTGTAATGGCAACAGTTTTAACAGCTAGCTAAAACCTTCATTATTTCTTGTTCCCAAGCAAGAACATACTAGTAAATCATCCTATGCACACACTAATGTATAATTAAGTAAAGCCCAAGTAAAACAAATAAAGTTACTGAACTGATGCGGTAGACAGCTTTGCTTTACACACGTCACGTGACAGTTGTAGTTAGACGCATTGCTACGGTACACTTGACCTTTGACCTACAGCAACGGCGCATGCGCATATCGAAACTGCAAAAGGGCTTATTACGCGAAATTATGAAAAAATATGTGATTTAGAAAGATATTGTTGCAAGAAGATAGCATAAAAATATGCTTATATATTCTTTCATATTCTTCACACATAGCTAGACAATTTTGAAAAAAATTCATTACTAGGAAATGAAACGAATTTGATAACCAGTGTCTTAAACAAAACAAAGGCAACAGAATGAATATCCGAATATGAACATTGAACAATGAATAATTGAACAGTTATGCCAGACGGTTTATAGTAGTCCATTTTCCATCTGAGAGGTCGTGAGTTCGATACAGCAGCTGGGTAATACCAGAAAATTTAACATTTTAAAGGATACCACCTATTGCCCTGCCTGGCACGTGGTATTTAGGGCAAAAGTGGGGTAATAATAGTCTCTGTTATGTAGGGGTGACCAAAAAGCGAATTCGCATCGAATTTGTGACTTTCGAATTCGAATTGAACCGAATTTTGGTATTTCGAATGCAAATCGAATTCGAATTACGTCTGAAAGGTTTGGGAACAAGTTTTCGAACCATTAATAAAAACTAACTCTTACAAAGATCGTGCATATTGCTTGACTTTGTTCAGCAGTAAAGCCATTATTAGTCTGTTAAAAATTTTGCACAGAAACTGCAGCTAAACTGCGCTAATTGCACGCTGCTTCAAACATTTTAATGATAAAAAACGCATGTGCGTATAGTGCTGAATTTTTCGAATCTATAATTTTAGGTTCGAAACGAATTCGAATAAAAAAACTCGTTCGAATCGAATTCGAACATTCGATGTTCACCCCTACTGTTATGTAGTTGTAGATTGTTATTTACAGTCGGGACAAAACCTCTTTGGAGCTTGTGTTGTGAAAGTCATTTTTGAAATTGTTGTTCAGTCACTTTGTTATGATTGAGTTTAGACACAGAGAAGTATGGATAGGAACCTAAAATCTATAATAATATTTGCACTGCACACAACAGAAAAGTGTTTATTAAACTATAGAAAACTGCTGCACTGAACATTGAGCAAAAACTAGAAAGCAAAAACAGTCAGTAAAACCTGTTTCACAGCCAGGTATTCAGGTGTAGAACTTGAACTATGCAGAGTTGCACAGGCTTCACAAGAACCATTAATTTTAAATAGGGAGAGGACCAGCGTGTATGTACTCACTGGACCATACAATTATACTGAAGGTAAGTCAGCTGGTAGAATGTAACAAGATTAGCACATAGATGGCAGCACCTAACTACAATGTACAATAAACTTGACATATGCAGAGTTGCACAGGCTTCACAACAACCATTAATGTTAGATAGGGAGAGGACCAGTGTGTATGTACTCACTGGACCATACAATTATACTGAAGGTAAATCAGCTGGTAGAATGTAACAAGATTAGCACATAGATGGCAGCACCTAACTACAATGTACAATTCCAACTTCCACGTGTTAATTGTTCATCCAAAAAGCCAACTTTAAATAAAGATAATAATAATAATAGTACTATTAAGTAATAATAGTACTATTAAGTAATAATAGTACTATTAAGTAATAATAGTACTATTAAGTAATAGTAGTACTATTAAGTAATAATAGTACTACTATTATTATAACTATCTTAGTATCGGCTTAAGAAATTAATAACTAAACAATTTTTTACAAAATTTAAGTTTAGCATAAAAGCTGGTTGACATTACTGAGTTTAGAAACTAAAGTTTATCAGGCTGCGCTCTATAATTTAGCTAATAAAAACAAACTGTAGCTACTAGATATGTGCAGTGCAAAATACAATTATTCCATGAAAGCATGTCTAACCATACACTTAGTTTTGAGGTGTCGACTAGAATAAAAATATTAACTCTTTGTAAGAAACATAATATATTTGGTACTAAATAACATGTGGCACAAAATTAATATATATGGCCAGTTTGGCCACGTATTTATTTAAAAATTCAAATATTTTTAGATATTTGTACCCATGTAGTAGATGTTCGGGGCGACCCAACCTCCATAAGGTAGTTCCGCTAAGTAATTCGATGCCTCGTGATTTCCTCCTACAAATATTGTCAGTACAGGTGCGGTCTTCTCACCTGAGTAATACCTGTAAATGTTTCATTTTGATTATTAAACACGTGCAAGCAGGATAACCTGTTAAGTAAGTTAATTAATGAATTTCAAAAAGTTGAAAAGGCCCATCAAAATAATAATTAAAATCACAAAGAAAAGATGAGACTCTTTGCTTCACAAATGCAAAGCCTCTTGAGAAAATTGTCCAAATCTTAAAGGAAAACTGAACGATTGTTTAGACTCAATCTCATTTTAGTTTACTGTCCAAAATATACATTATCTTGCCTATAAAAGTTGGCAATTGTTACTAATATTTGCATAATTACCTAGGAAAGTAATTAATGGCAACCGAACACAGCTATTGCTTACATCACAAACTAACCACAGTTTGTAAAATGGTAGATATCTTCCCTGCATGTCTGCGTAAGCAAAGGTTTCTATAACACGCTGACGTGATGTCACGAAAATGAGTACTACTTCACACTGATGTCACAGATGAACAGTGTAGTCCATGATTATGCTTATCACGGTACTACGCCTATTTCTCGGCCACAAAAATGTGACAAAAAGGCACCTGTGCCAGTCTTAATGGATTCGCTGAGCCGCGAGTAGCTTTGAAAGTTTAACAGCTGCCCACGGGCCACTTGCGGCCCGCCAAGGGAATTTGTGCGGCCCGCGAAGAGATTTGTCAACCTAATGAAAGTGCGGCCCGGGCGATTAATTGAGTGTATCCAGGTGAAGTCCGTGCCACGATCCCAAAGATAGAGCGGGTAGTTTTTTCTACTAGATCGGATGCCATTAACACTTACAAGACGGTTGTAGCTTAATGTCACAGCTACACAGACTGTGTGATACACATTACTAATATGCATTGTAATGAAATTACCACTATCTGTCCTGAAAGTAGAAATATATGGTTTGTAATATAAATTTTAATAACTTCTAAAATAGTTTCTTGAGTGTAGTAGTAATGATGTACGCAGGTTGGATGCAAAAAAATCGTTATTAGGCCGTTCTGTACTTGGCTCCTTGACCAAACTGCCTCTGGCCCACAGGAATTGCGGAAGAGTTTAATGTGGCCCGGCTAGTCAGATAATTTGCACACCCCTGCTTAAAACTTTTGAAAAAATAAAGTGTACTTATAAGATGAATTTTCAAATCACGGCTGCCGTTCACATACTGTACATAGTGAAATATTAAACAGAATACTACTTACTTGTAAAACGTGTTTAATAGTTGGTACTTTGCAGGAGCAGCTAAACTTGTCAAATCTGAACGATTTCTCACAGCTTGGAAGTCACCGCAGCACAACAACAAGTCAATCTAACATTATAATGAAAACTCATGATTTTATGAGTTTATGTATCAAAGTGTTATCATTGTCTCCTCAATAAGCTTTGTGTTCTTAGCAGTTTCCATGGTAACAGAGAGTAGTTTGGCCGACAACATAAGTGCCGCCTGAAATAATTGATAACTGGTAAATTTTTAAGATCGCGGGAAACTACTCTCTGTTACCATGGAAACTGCTAAGGACACAGCATAGAAAAAGCTTATTGAACAGACAATGACACTTTATTGATTCACAAAATCATGGCAAACGCCCTCGACTCATACTGACACCTGTCGGCATCAAATAGACTTAACAAATTCTGAAGCATTTTTAAGGGCATTCATATTATTTAAAACATTAATGACTATAAAAGACTAGTATGTATTATATAACTACGGCCAAATCACGTTGAAAACACCGGTTGTCGTCTGATCACCGAAGTTAAGCAACGTAGAGCCTGGTTACTGCTTGGATGGGGGACCGCCTAGGAATACCAGGTGCTGTAGGCATGCGGGATGCCTACACTGTATCTCGACACTAGGCGGAGGAGCTGTACAAACAGTCAACGGCTAGAGGGTGGAAGAGGTCAAGTGACCCAATGGCCATGTGTAGAGGAGTAAACCTTCCAAATCAGGAGTGGAGCCCCGAAGGTGGACCAGCGCAGCATGCTCACTGACTCCGGCAGCTCCTGCAGCCAACCTGGTGCCAAACGTATCGCTCCATGTTCCTTTGGACTACACCAGGGAGGAAGAGAGGGGGTTCATGTTGTCTGGGCAACTCAGAATCTCCATACACCTTGCCCAGGCATGCGCCCTGGAGACGTTCAAGGATCGGACTCTCTTGGCGCACATTCCATTTGTCTTCCGAGACAGAAGGATGCCAGCGGTAGTAATGGACGCTGAATTCAGTGTATTAAAAGAACGATCAATAATAGTGACACACCAATGGCCACTATCAAGGGTGAGCACCATTCAAATTAGTGTCAACTGTTCGAATGAGTTTTTTTAGTTCGAAGAACCTAGAATTATGGATTTTAGTAATTCAGTACTTCAACTACATGCATTTTTTATCATTAAAATGTTAGAATCAGCATGCAATTAGCACAATTTACCTGCCATTTCTGTCTGTGCACAATTTTTAAACAAATTGTTAGTGTTTTACTATGGAACAAAGTGAAAGTATGTGCACCATCATATCGTGAATGCCTTTTGTTCATGATTCAAAAGTCACCAAAAAAGCCTTAAAACTGAATTTGAATTCAGATTCAAAAATGCTTACAAAAAATACACAAAAATCTTACTAAATGAACATACCTGTAGAACATAATTTGTAAGACTATTAAACAAGCTAGCAAGTTTTTCTTTCTTTTCTTTTTTCTCCTCATCTCTTAAGTAACTGTTGCTCTTTCTCATACTTACTTTTTCTCATAAATTTTTCTATATTACACTTTTTTGATGCTTATTTTTTTCTTTCCATACTCTCAGTTTTTAACTTTACTCACTAACCTTGGTCAAATTCCCTGTTAATAAGACCCCATTCGAAACTACTACATATAATAATCCTAATTACTGAATAATTGTATTGTTTTGTTTAGATTTTGGTATCCAACTTTATTATTTTTTGTTTTCAGTTCTTGTTAATGTACATAAAAAGTTTGAGCAGATGGCTGAAATTAAAATAAAATTTCTTTAGTAAATGCAGAGATATGATGATTACTGCGACTGCAAATTTTTTTTTATAAAACTGCCATTTTGCCGATTACACTGTATGGTGTTATTGCATGGTTAGGTAAAACAACTTTCCTTGTTTGACGATATAGTTTATGATGCAATGGTAAACGAAAAGAAGCACTCTTTTGTACATATGTTATTTATTTTATGAATAAAGATTTATTATCACAAAAAAAAATAAAATCAGTGCTTATTCAGATATATTTGACTCAACATGCAGGCCATACCATGACTACAGTTATTGTAACAAAGTAAAAGTATGTAATTTATGTCTCCACACGAACATTATCAGCAGAGTTTTTTCATTATTATTTTACTGTACAATTAAAGCATAAATTACCAAATAAGTAGTTTATAATCTGAATCCATGTAGTAGTGCATAAAATAATTTTTTATTTCAGCATCCATGCAACTTATTATAAAAATCCAGGTACAGTGTATATATTATTCTACAAAATCGTCTGGTATAGTGAAGATATATGTTATATCTGGTAACAATGTGTTAACTGACATACTAGAAAATGGTATTCTGGAATAAACACAGGCTAATGGTTATGCTCGCCATTCTAATATTACGCAAGAGTTGTGCTATATAATTATATAAAATTAAATAATATTTGTTGTCATAATTATGTACTACGCAATGGATACACAACCCATTTTATTTTTTAAATTCACACTCTCCACAACTTACAATCTACGCAAAATTCTACCTGCGGCAAATTAAATCATTCACGAATCCTACAGAAATTACTATACATGGTTCATGAGTTTTGAGAATTTTACTCATTGTCGAGACAAATTCGTTTATGAACGTCTTTTTTTGAAATTGCTATATCAAACATTTTTACAACTTTTTAACAAGATTAGAGGGCATTTGATACTTGAAAGCTTCCAAATAAAGCCTATCTAAAAGAATAGTAGGCAAATGTAAGTCTACAACTAGTTGCTGTAGTTTAGAGGCAGATGTATCATCAAAGCTAATTTTCTTTGCCAGTTCTCTAACACACAGTTGCTTCAAGTCACTAGTAGCACAACCATACAGTTTTCCAACTAGATTTTGGATATCCGCACAGATTCTAAACTCTGGAAAGTACTTTAATTGTTCCTTAAGTTCATTTTCAATGCTTGAATCGTCAAAGAAACCATTGTCTACTAGTGAAGATAAGTGATTATATTTCTCTTTGTATTTCTGATTTTGATCATAATATGAGAGAAGTCCTTGCCTGATGAGGAAGAACATGAGAGGAGAAAATTCCATCCTTCTCCCGCTAAATTGATAATTCTAAAGTTGCTCTAATTCCTGTCTTTGCACCATAGTGGATCAATTCTCTTGCTGTTGTAAAATCTGCGTGACACATGCTTAAATGCAGAGGAACACAATAGCTTACAACAAGAGGTAAACACGGTAAAAGTAAATAAACATGGCCTTTTACATTGACGTCTGCACCCGCTTCACATAGTAACCGCAACAGCTTTGTCTCACATGGAATTTCATATACAAGAGCGTGAATAATAGGGGCACCTCTATAAGTTGCATTAACATCGGCCCCATAGCTGATGAAGAGCCGAATGAGCGTTTCTATTTGTTCTTTATATATTTCTTCTTGATGAATTTGTTGCCAGTCTAATCCAATAATGGGAACTGAATAACGAACATGGTACAATTCCCATCTTAGATATAAGAAAAGCAGCGCGTTGAATGGAGTATCACCAGATATCATGTCAAGTTGCAGGTTTAAGTTTGCTCCATGTTCAACTAAACTCTTTGCCAAAGGAAGATGAATTATCTTTTCACGACCACTTCCAAGAATCATGTAAAGTGGGGAGTAGTGGTCTGGTCCTTCGTTCAAGTATTCCTCATTTCTGTGAGCGCTAATTTCCTTCATTGCTTTATTATAATCACCAGCTGCAATGGCTTTTGTAAGCTCTGTTTCACCGCGAGTTCTGTCTTGTAGTCTTTGGTCACGATTATACATGATGACACTGTTTTGCTAAGAGTAATATTATTTGCTTATTCAACTATATGTTAGAAAATGTGTTCTGCTTGGTAACAGATCAAATTCTTGAAGACGTGTATTCACCCTAAGCTATCTGTGATAACATGTTGACGAAATAACTATTCTATACCATAGCAAGGTGCAAGGGTCAATGTGTTTATGGCATGTTTTTCATCGTAATGTTTATCAAAGATAAGAGTTAGCCAGAATGAGAAATGAACATTTATTTTATGACAAAGACAGGTAAGTCTTACGGCACTGTACAGTAGTTTATTATAGGGTCAAAGCATTGCAATTGATCATATATAAACATAGCCTGAATAGCACTTTTTGCTACATTTAGCACTATGGAAAGTTAGTAAGATAAGAAACAGATTTGTAACACGTTAGAGAAGACGAATAGCTCAGTGGTCACTGTATGCGCTTGTCTATAGGTAAATAAGTGTCAATGAGTCTGATCTGTAAATGAATTAGTGGCCACTGTAAGAAATGCTCTGCATATATTTTGGAGATTCACTTGTCATTACGTCTTTGGCCTTTTTTTCTGAAAACAGATATCTACATTATTCTAACGACTGTTATATAAATTTGGAAAAATGTCTATCAATAGCTTGCTGATTGAAAGAGTTAGTGAATGAGAGAAAGAGAAATAACATGTTACAACGTTATAAATTATACAGGCGTAACTCTACATAAAGCCCAAAAATGAGAGGCCTATTTGATTTCAGGCGCAGGTATCAAGTTTACTGTCAGCAAGTGATATATGTAAACGTATTATAAATTAATTAATTGATAGCAAAGGCCCTGCAAAAAAATTGCGTATAAATACACTTATAATCAAAATTGCGCAAACATTCTACCTAGTGTCCGTTTGTTTATCTAATGCAAAGCCAGCAGCAGCAGCTTTTACTGAATTAAAGTGATAAGGTTATAGACAGAGTACAATGGATGACGTCAGAACAATGGCATTGCATCAGCAGTTTTCTAAGCGAAAATTGCCAAAAATAGAACATCTAATTAACTCGTCGGTACTCCTTTTGGTGGACGTGTCCTAAAATGCAGCCCACACCATCGTGTAGCCCTGTTCTTGCTCTTTCTAAAGACCTATATATCTCCTTACGAAAGTCCCACCAGGCGCCGTTAGAACGTTTTTTCTGCAGGCTGTTTGGTCAAAATTTCGAAAAAATCGCGAGTTGGGTCCGGGGAAAATGCCCGTTGCGGGACGCCGTGGTCCTCTCGCATATTCTAAATATGCATACTACACCCACCGCTGAACGGGCTATCTATCCATACCCAGCACCACCCCCGTTCTTCAGAAATAAGAGGTAACGTTTTGCAAAAACGGCTGAAAAATGGCAATTTTTGGAAGTTTTTCACCCCCCGTTCGTCCCAGTGGGGCCCGATTCTATGTGGGACTTTCATGCATTTTAACATTGTTCCAGCTTAAATAAAGTCAAATCAAAAACAACTAAAGTAAAGAACTATTCAAAAAGTATAACCACCAAAACATGAAATAAATAAAGTTTAAGTCACAAAATCATTTCACCTTTATTTGATCTTGCTGTTCTATGTATTTCACCGTCTCGTAAATTTTGTCTAATTCTCCATGGCAACATCCTTCTACAGCAATCTTCATGATGTTCCTTGAAGCCTAAACGTTAAACAGCAATTACAATGTCATGTACAGTCAACCCCGGATATAAGGGATAGCCTCGGGACCGGAAAAAACCATCCCTTATATCCGATGTCCCTTATAGCCCGAGGGTGTATCTAGACCTGTACATTTCTGTACTTTTACCCATATTTTTATGGATTGTTACTACACATTCAGTGCAAACGGTATGTAGGAAGCTACTTCAGTGATGCGAGATTATGTGACCGCAGAAACCGAGCTTTTTAAAGGCCGAGTTTGCGAAAAATTGAGGTTAAAAATCGATCAATTTCGCTTTGATCATAGGGTCCCTTATATGCGAGGTGATTTACCTGGGTTTCTATTACGCCTGACCTGAAGATATTGTCCCTTATATCCGAGTAGCTTATATACGAAGACTTTTACATAGAAAAAACGTTACAAAAAATCGGGACCGGAGTTGGTGGTCCCTTATAAGCGAGTACCTTAAACCCGAGGTTGACTGTCTTATAGTAGAGTGTTACACTTACCTTCAAACAGATTAGGTGAGCTAGTATTATGGCACAGGGTGCACACCTCCGCTGATTTAAATTTGTTTATGGAATCTGATCTTTCAACATTGTCATACAGTTTGTTCCAACGAAGAACGACTCTGTTAATAAAGAAATGTTAATGAATATTTTACATGACAGATGGAACAAAGAGTTTATGACCATGACCTTCAAGTTGTCTGTATGGGCGATAGAAAAAAGAATTTGGATTGATGTGCCAGTTCTCATTTATTACTTCATATGCATTAACTAAGTCAATTGTTGCCCTTTGCTGTTCTAAAGTAGAAACACTGTCCCAGTCGAAATCCTTGGGAAAACCGTAAGCATAGATGATAGTAGAAAACTGAGAAGACCAAACAGAAGCCGCGCACTCTAAGACAGGCCTAACTAGTGATTTGTACAAAAGAATGAAGACTTTGGCTTTGCAGCATACTGTGGCACTTTTGATTAGACCAATCCTTTGGTTAGCGACTTTCTCAATGTGCACAATATATCACGACATTTTGTATTGAAACAATTGAAGATGAACGAAACTGTAAAATAATCCAATCTACGATCGATATCAGAACAAGCCTAGTCAGATACTGAGATGAAATAATCAGACACGTAAACATTTTATTTAAATGTTTACTTGGGTAGCTGACTTGATGACCAATTGGTCTTTCGCTACCCTTTCTCCTGCACCCCACAAACTCTTTCCTTCATACATCATTCATCCTGTTTAATTAATAACTATAGCAATAATAGTCTATTTGTGTTCTGGTGTAAATGAGAAGATAAATAAAATGTCTGTCTAAAATCTCCCTACCAAAATAAAGCAAATAATACTGTCGTTCAAGAATGTCTTATTCATTAAAATACAAACTAATACTATTATTATAACTTGGAAAAAAGGGTAAAATACTTAGGCAAATAAGAGCAAAATTAATATTCCCATTTCTTGAACTCAAAATTACTGCCTTGAATTGCAGTCTTCGGCAATAAGTATCACCTTTACATCAAACCATCGAGCAACGTAACTTTAGTTGGTTTAATTCGAATTTATTTACATGGAATACTAACACAAAAAGCAAAGGAACATCACAGAAGTCACCAGTAAAAGGGATGGAAGAGATTAAAGAAAGAAAACGGAAGATAAAAAATAAACAAAGAAAACAAAAATAAATAAAAAAATGTTTTCATACCTTATTCATACGTTATTCTACAAACGAAAACTGTATATTCACTGTTCAGAAAGCGATCGGGTTCGACTGTTTCTAGAAAAAAACAAAGTATTCCAGGCTGCATCATCTTTTTTCTAGATGCTTACAATTACCATAGAGTCAGTATAAAAACTATGTTTGTATCTGCACATCCGTGCATCAAAGTCTGTCAACAAAATGTTCAGATGCTTAAATCAACATAAAAGAAAAGATCATCATTAAAATGTAATGCAAGGAGACAAAACCTTTGATATTTTTTTAAAAAAAATTTCTCGAGAATAATGATGATGATTGTGAAAATTATGATGATGATGAACAAGAAAAAGATGATGATGATGAAGATGAGAATGGTAAATTGGCAATATCGACTATGCTCGGCTACTATTTAAACGTGTCCATCTGTGAATTTTAATTACATTTTGCTAGGTCTTAATTGACCTAGTAATGATTAAAAATGGTTAACGATATGATTATTATCATTACGATAATTTAGTAATCATTATTATAAAGATTTTTCAATTTTTAAATGGTGAACAAGTGACAGACCCTCATTATCTGGCTGAAAATTCTGAATGAGGTTTTCAACACCTTGTTTACTAGTGAGAATGTGTCAACGTTACCTTCAATTGATTCTACAACCGATATACCACTACAGTTAAGACATTGATATTAAGGAGGATTATTACCAAAACACTAATGTCAACTCTGCACCAGGACTTGATCTATTGCATTAAACTATGTACTTAAAACTGCACTGTATAATTACTGAACCATCAACTATTGTCTACCGTAAATCATTGATAGATGCAAACACACTAGAAAGAAGCTCTCTACTATTACGCCAATACATAAGGTTCCAGAAGTGTAGCAGCAACTATATAGACCAATCTCCTTGACAAGATAGCCTGTAAAATACTTGTAGTGCAGATGCAGAACATTTTCACTAAGTTATTTAGCAATAATTTACTATTCAAATGACGTTCAATTGTGACCAATCTGTTAGACTTCTTTGAGTTATATTGACACTGGGTCTTCAGTTGGTATTACATATTTGGACTTGGGATATTTGGACCTTGGACTTTTGATAGGGCACCTCATCAATGTGTACTTGTCGAACTACAAGCCCATGGTGTCCTTGGTAAACTTTTTAGTTGGACCAAAGAATGGTTGACAAATAGAAAGCTAACAGACAGTACAAAACTAACAATCATTGACACTTCCAGTTAATTATTTCTGGAGTACCCCAAGGCAGTGTACTAGGACTATTGACAACATTGATAGCAGTATCATCTCGAAACTGAGCAAATTTGCATGTTAAGCTTACATGGTGTGTATCCTAGTTACAATCTGTTACAATCTGACTTGCAAGGTGATTTAGGTTATCAATTTCATGGGAGATTCCTGCCATTGGTTACTTCTGAGAAAGGCTTGGGTGTTGTTGTGGACAACCAACTCAAATTTCGAATACCTGTCAATGATGTTAAAGTTGCCAAGGAAAATCAGATACTTGGAGCCACCTTTAAAACTATTCTTAGTATGAATAGAAACGTACCAATATATAAAACCTTAGTCAGGCCACACATTGAATATCAAGCCAAGTTTGGGGAACCCACGTTATGTCAAAGATATTATTTTCAGCTCTATCGAAAATCCAAGGGAGAACAGTGAAAATTTCTCTGGGTTAAACAACAGTGCATACGAGGACAAACTACAGGAACTCAAACTACACAGCCCTGAACATAGACGTAGCCTACTAGAGGACATCTAATCGAAATGTGTAAAATGTTCACAGGTGTTTCGGACTTCATTATATCCTGCAATGTTCTTTGATTGCTGCCCCTCAGTAACAAGAGGACACAGGTATAAAATATATAAAAGACAGTTCAGGTTGGATGTATACAAGTTTAGTTTCTCAAATGCGGAGGTAAACCTATGGAATTATGGAATTCAATGCTTGAAGATATATTATCAATAGCACTACTGTAACAGCACCTTCAAATCTACTTGGACAAATTTGCATGTACTAGAAATCTCTTATAATATCACGCAAGCTGGTGCACAAGGAAGCAGACAAACTGTGCTCAGTAGACAAAAGATGAACTAACTGGAATCCAAAAATACTGATCAGTCGGCTAACATTCACTACCAGATGGCACTCGCCATCTGGTACAGGCTAATAAAAGAGTGGATCAGGCGAGCAAATTTTTTTATCCATGCATATAATAATGACACATGTCTCTGACAGAGACCTAAGCACTTTTGTTTAAACAATGTGGCTGGATAGCTATTGTGTAACAAAAGATCTGGTCTGCAATTATAAAACTTCACTTGAAGACCTAATATCTGACATTTATAACCCAGGATTAGAACCCAGGCAGAATTTGTACTTTGCAAAAAGAACCTAAGCATCATAAGGTAGGTAAAGATGATTAATTGAATGACTAATTATTAATAAATTAATTAATTGACCAAGTGCAAAACTATGAACATAGAAATAAGTCGTGAAAAAATACGGAAAGGCACGACAAACAAACTTGTCTAAGATCTTGCATAGTGACATTTCACGCTGCTGGGAAGTGAGTTTTAAGAAGTTACGCCAAGAAGAAAAACGTTAGCATTAGATAATATTTATTATTAGATAAGATAATATTTATTTTCATCGGTATGATATAAAACAGTACATATTTGTAAAACATGAGCTTAAAGCTCGTAAACCGATATCAAACATAATGTATATGAGCGATAACATGGTAATAATATGTACTTCTTAAAAACTTTTAGATGCCACCTACATGAAAGACAGTAAAAATTTGAGACAGTAAAAATTTAGGCAGTGACATTTTCTAAAATTTACACAAAAAGCTATGGTCAATAAAAAATTTTCCTGCCAACACATTCAGCATTTAATTAAGACTTAATAAAATTGGGAAGTTCGCTGAATTTACAAATGGCACATTTACATGATGCACCAGTCCATGAGTTAATTAGACGTTTAAATTCCCCAAGATTTTCGGCCATTCGGAGACAGTTTGGTAATTCATTCCACAATGTGGCTCCATAATAAGAGAAACTTTTCTTTCCGTATGTAACACCATCATATGTAGGGTGTTCTGCAGTGTTCATTTTTCTGAGGAAGTAGCGGTTTTGCTTTCGTTCCTCTATCAGTCCATAGAGATAGGACGGGCAGTTTTTGGACAAAATCTTGAATACTTCGATAGCAATGAGACGTTGTCTCTGAAGTTGAAGAGACACAAAATTGTCTTTAAACAATAGATTTTCGTAGGTACTTTCGAAATAATTATAATCTAGACGGAGCGCTCTGAAATTCAAACGCTCTAACTTCTGGCTATTTGATGTACTACAGAAATGCCAGATTACGGGGCAGAAATTAAAATTCGACTTGACAAACGAAAGGTAGATGAGTTTTCGACATTTTACCGACAGGTTTCGCCCAATACGGCGTAGAACATTAATCTGTTTAGCTGCTTTTTTGCACAGGGCTGAAATGTGCGAGTCAAAATTCAGGCGATAGTCTATATTTACACCAAGAAGTTTCACCTCATCTGTACATTCAATATCCGCTCCTTTGATGTTGAAAGTAGGTTTCAGGTCGTGTGTAATTTTGCCCACAGCAATCCCCTGAAACTGGTTGGAAGCAAACCAGTCGACCAGTGCGTTACTTTCAACTTCTAAGGTTTGTTTCATATCATTAAATGATTTACTGGAGTAGGAAACAGTATTATCATCAGCATAGTTGTACAAGGTGGATTTACTGACAAAATGGAAGATATCATTAATAAAACAATTAAAAAGTACAGGTCCAGTTAAGGATCCCTGAGGAACGCCTTTATCCATAGGAAGGGGTGAGCTCTTGACGTTCCCGATCTGAACAAGTTGTTTTCTGTCAGTAAGGTAGCTTTTGATCAAATTTACAGCATTTTCTGATAAATTATAGCACCTTAACTTTTCCAACAATAAATTGTGTGGAAGGCTGTCAAACGCCTTTGAAAGATCCATCAGGATGGCACCAACATAGTTACCGGCCTCCAGTCCCTTCCTCCACTCTTCGGTTAACCCTAACAGTGCTGACTGGCAGCTGTATCCACTACGGTAGGCTGACAAGAGTGGGTGAAAGTGTCGGGACATATGGTCGCCAAGCTGGTCCACCATGGCTCTCTCAAACACCTTTGAAGCTATAGGAAGAACACTGACTGGACGGTAGTTTTTCTTGTTCAGCGCATCATCTTTTTTGAACACTGGGGTGACGCGAGCATGCTTAAATTCATCTGGAAAAACTGAACAGTCAAACATCTGATTTATGAGACCAGTTAATTGAGGCAGAAAGGCCTCTTTGACTAGTTTCAGAATTTTTACAGGAATATTGTCAAGGCCAGTCGCCTTTTTGTTACCAATGGCACTGAGGTACTTATTTACCTGATCCTGTGAAACAGGCTTGAAATCAAATTAGCTGCATATTCCAAAATTTTTGAAAGTAAAAGGGTCAGTGTAGAAACAAATTAAGAATCTTTGCTGCAATTGTGGGAATTTAGTTTCTCCACAACTCAGAATTATGGATATTCAAAGCACAACACAAATCTGAAATTGATGCATTCCACAGAAGAAACTCTAGCCTAGGAATAAAATCTCAGGAAAATATTAAAGCAGGATCGGGTATAATAAAGTCAAGGCAGAGGAATGGATAGTTAAAATCAAAAGGAGAAGATTAAGATGGTTACAACATGTTATAAAACTACCAGATGATGGCTCTAAAATTAGCTTTCAGAGAAGCACTGCAGAAAGAAAAGAAACCGCTAAGAAGACAGCTGCTGACTTACATCAATTTCATCCAAAAAGATCTTATCAATACACCATTAAATATCAAAAATACAGAGACATGGGCGATTACGGGTGACAGGGCTGTGTGGTGTAAAGTGATATCAGGACAAGGGTCATGTCATTGGAAGTATCGGCACACTGGCAGTTTAGGTGGTTCACTGTTTATTTGCTCACCAGCAAGTGGTTGAAAAAAAGCTGCTGTAGATGGCAGCACTGGGCATGGGAGCTAGACATTCAACTCGGACTCAACTTCATTCAATTCTGTTAGCTCAAGAGCAGGATACAGATAGAATAGATAGAATTGAGGGGTTTCTGCTTTCTCAGTTACTTGCTGGCCTGTTCCACAGGCGCTACCCCACACGAAAAGCTGAAGTTTCTTCACTTTTGCTGCTTGACAGCTAGAACAGACAGAAGAGATAGATTTCTGTCACATTTCCTCATCGCTACACTGCTTATTGATAGCTGACTGACTGTGCAAGCTGATCGAAGAGACGGAATTCCGGCACTTTCACAACTTCCGCTACTTGCAGGCCTGCCCCCCATATGTTTATATTACTAGTAATATATAAGATCACAATATTAACTCCTTCAGGACCTTAAGCCTTTTTTGTAGGTTTCTACTCCTCAGACAATGGATTTTCATGCAAAGTTATTTATGAAATGCATTTGCTCACCTTAAACAAATTAAAAACCAATTGTTAATGAAGAAAAATAAAAAAAGCTTTCAGTAACTGCAGTGTTTGCACTATAACAATGTACAGTGCCACTTGTGTGAAATTGGCTAATGCAGAAAATTATAGCAAAGCTAATGCAACAGTCTATACACTTTGGCTTCAAGTCTACTCTATTTTTAAGGAGAAATTCCTCTTAAAAGACAAGACAACCTTAGTTTGTCCTTGGCTGATCTGTTAGTTTTCCTCGAGTTCTTCACAGCAGACACTTCTCTCGGGCTGTAGCAACCAGGCGATCAATAAAATAGTGTGTACGATCACGCAAGTGTACACCAGACTAACCTACTCAATAGACTAAGATTGTCTGAAAAAGGCTAGATTTATTGCTTTTTGGGTACATTTGGACAATCTGTCTCTTTAGCAGCGCCGGATGCCGAAGGTCCAGCTTGCAACCGGAAAAGGTCAATTTTGAAAAAATAAGCAAAGTTAATGCAAATAAAAAATTCAGACAAGGTGAAGCTAATTTTAGCATTGTTTAACTGAGAACTAACCTGCGTTAATTTTATTGTAACAAACGTACTAATGTTGGACATGTTGAATCATTTCTTGAAAAAAATGTTTTTATTCATTTTGGTACTGCATTAGGTAAGAATGTAATTTAACAGTAAAAAACTTATAAAAGTGTCACCATTTCATCAAAAAATGTTTTTATTCGTTCAGCTGCTGTCGTTAGATGATAATGAGCAAACAGACAGTCACGGATGCGATCTTCGTCAGAGCGAAACAAATCGCCGCGGAAGGAATCCGCATGGATGAGCATGGAAAACACCAGGTAACGTCTACACATTTGCGGGTCTGAATTATTGGAAACTAAGTACGGCTGGATTACAGAGTTTCAAGGGAGCTTTTTTTTACATAAACTTGCAGGGAAAAATACAAACAATATAATATCATATTTATGAATTGTCAAATTCGATATTAGAGAACTATGAACTTTGAGCTAATATATTCAGATTACTCTACAAGTTTTGGCCGGGTGAAAAACTTTGTCAGGAGTTTATTGTTTTATCAACCCTATTAAACACTTCCGGAGAAATTGATCCCCAATAACGGAGCTTCTGGAAGACATTTTGTGAGCTTGCTGAAAAATTCTAAAGAGGGAAAAAACTTATGTACGATTTTCAAGATTTAAGAGTCAAGATGGTCAGTTGTCAGTTGTCCGGTGCACATCGTTTGTCTCGTGCTCCGGTTGCTAATTATACCAGTTAGTGTTGAATAGATTGTGATTAGGCCGTGAGGCCAAGGCTGTACAAATTTACTTATAGTTAAAAGATACTACGTCGAACAAAGTATATGTTAAAAGACATACATGAATGGCAAGGAAAAGTTGCACGCTTTGCAAAAGTGCAAAAAATCCAATAAATAAAAATCAGCTATTTCTTGCAACGTGCGAAAGGTGCTTCAAAAAACATAGGCAAACGACGAATATGGGAAATGATGGACACGAGGCGGCAGAAATTGTGTTTCCCGACTTCGTACTTGTTGGTGATCCAGAGGGCGAACGATATAAACAAATGCTAATTGCCTTACAAATAAAAACCAAAAATGAGGAAAAAGAGAGTAAAAAGACAATTCAATGCTTGGAGTCAAAACTAGCTGCCAGCTATAAAGAGCAGTCAACTCTCATCGAAAAGGTTCATAAATTATCAACGGAACTCTCTGAACTACAAAAAAGAAAACGAAATGTAAGCAACCAAACAAGTGATAATTCCTCCAAAGATCCCAGTCACACAGATGAAGCAAGTCAAACTTTGCTTGTGAATGGAGACACCTCCTCATCGAAACACGGCAATAATGACCTTCCATCGCAGGGCGAAACCTTGCAGGAAAAGGAAACTTGCAATGCCACAATAACTGTGAATCAAAGAAGGAAAAATCATAAGACCATACATGCAACCACTCAAACGCTAGTCCTGGGAGACTCACGGACCGTATACTTAAATCCAAAGGACATCGGGCAAAACGTCCAGGTACACTCATACAGAGGCTTAACATTAGAAGAGTTAAGCACAAAAGTGTTAAACCATTATCCAGCTATGAAGCTTGAAAATGTGATCATCGCTTGTGGTGTAAATGACATAAGACGGCTAGCGCAAAAATGCGACGAGGTTGGACAGCAAATCGACAAAGAATCATCAGTTAGAGACATCATTACAATTGCAGACAACTGTGCAAAAAACATTGCAAGTAAGTTTAAAGCTGCAAACATTTTTATTTGTAATATACCGCTGACTTCAAAAAGTAAGCATTTTAATGCAAAACCATGTAATATCTTTCTGACAAACGAGCTTATACGCTCTTTCAATGATGATCTAGTCTATTTAGCTAACAAAGAGGGCTATTTATTGTGCAACATTCAAAGTCATTTTTTAGCTGAAGGGTTAATGGCAAGAGACGGTTTACATTTAAGTCGTGCTGGTGTATCAAAATTAGCAGAACGACTGAACTTATGTTTACACAATGATCCTAAGCGTTGGTACGTGAAAACAAGACGCAAGCCAATGTCCCATACAAACCCATACCAACACAATTCTGCAATTTCGCGCCTAAATAACTCGTTTAATTTACGTATTGGTTCATCTCACAATACCAGCTATTCAGACGCAGTTAAGAAACCTGGTCTTCTCCCAACGCCAGTAATTAACGACCCACAGCGAGCCTACTCCGTTTCGAACCGGAGAGAGCCATCTGAACGAAGCAGTTTGTACTACACAGAATCGGCTAAAGCTCATTATCCTAATAAATGTTCTACAACACTGCCAAGCCAAAATGAACCGCTGCTGTTAACTCAGGAACCAGTTGTAAAATCCGAGATTGAAAACATACTAACCAAAGCCTTTAAAGAGCTTATCTCCAAGTTCATATAGGCCTAGTATCGTTTAGCTTGGTTTTAGACATTACTCTGAACTTTAAAGCTAGTCTGCGTAAACCTGTTATAAAACTCCTTTTTTTACTATTCTATTATGATTTTAATGATGACACTGAATAACAGAAAATTTTTAGCACTGCTGCTAGTGAATTTTTACATAATATGGCAAAATAGGCCAATCCATCCTAACTCGTGTAAAGATTATAACGTAACAATTGTGTATACTAGTATTATAATAACAATTATCTCACCCACGTTATTACATAATAGGAAATATTTACTTCTTATAGTACTGTATTCTATACAAGCCCTTTTACTCACAATCGATATTAGTATCCTTATGATCGTTCTAAAATTAATTTACCACGCATGTGTAACGTTTTACTGTGTAAGCTTGATACTATGCTGCTGTATTACTGCAAAAAAACTGCAAGTTAAAGTTATTTTATTTGTGTTAATAGGTACATTTTGGAAACCATACGAATTTACTTCTTGTATCATAGTTGATATTTCTAACGTATCTTATCATAAAATTACCAAATTTATTTGTGATCATGGGAGCCTTTGTATATTTAACGCCAAATATCAAACAGTTAAGTTCTTTTATTGTAACTATGCTTACGTCTTAGTTATACTACGTACATTACTCTCCATACTAAAACTGAAAATGATCTACGTAACAGTAATTTGTAATGTAATGACTAAAGGTAATTTAAACAACTTTTTCATTGCTTTTCCTGTAAATAGCGATAGAATAAGACACTCTATGCAATTTATTTTAAAAAGATTTGTATCCATCTTAAAAGTTGTGTACCTCAGTGCTATAAGACAAATGCGTCATGTCAATCTAAAATACGTAGCTCTAAAAAAATTGGAAAAATTACAGATTTCATCTAAATTTGAAAGCACTCTATACTCATGTTCTGAACTGGCTTACATTTTAACCATAATTCGTTTACTACTTATACTTGGTGGTATCGAAACTAACCCTGGACCCATTTTGCCAAATAATAATAATAATAACACCAACAATAATAATACCAGTGATAAGCTAAAAAAATTCATGATTACTTATAAAAAGAACATCAAATTTCTAAATATAAATATTCAAAGTCTCGTCAAAAAACACTGGCTGCTGAAAGATACAATTCACGCCACCGAAAATCTGATTGTAGGCATAACAGAAACTTGGCTACATAAACAAATACTTAGCAACACTATAGAATTACCTAATCACACATTAATAAGAAGAGATAGATGTAAAAATAAGAAAGGTGGAGGGGTTGCGATGTATATACCTTCACACCTGAGACCACAAGAAATGAAAGGCATCAGAACTGGCAAAATTGAATCTGTTTGGTGCAGCATTGAGAACTATGTAATAGGAACCATATATAGACCACCCAATCTCAAACACAAAACATTTTTCAAATACTTTAGTGAAGAACTAGAACGCAGTGTTTTCGAAAATAAAAAAGTACTTATAATGGGCGATTTCAACCTTGATATTTTAGCTACAAACACACTGGCATACAAAACATACACAGAGCTTTTAAAACAATATAATGTCCACATACTTAACAACAATAAACCTACTCGAATTTCTAAAACATCAGCCACAGTAATCGACCATTTCATTTCGAATAGTAACAATAATTTCGTAGCATATGATACTTTCCCGTGTGATTATTCAGATCATCATTTCATAATATTAGTAGATAAAATGACCCCACAGCATAATAATAACCAAAATTCAGTCTGGCATTTAATGAGAGACTACGCCCAATACAACAAACATTCATACTTAATCGACTTAGCAAAAATGAACTGGACCTCCATATATATGACTGATAAAATAGATACACAAGTTAATATTCTGACATATAATGTCGAATATTGCCTTAATGTACATGCACCATATAAAAACGTAAAGCAAATCCCACAACAAAGCAAACTCAATAACGAAAGTACCTGGACAACACCTGAACTTGACAAACTAAGAATAGCGAAAAACAGAATGTATAATATATGGGAAAAGAACAAAACTAAAAACAATCATAACAATTATAAAAAAAGAGAAATCAATTTAATAATCTTAATAAATGCTTGAAAAATAAACATATACAACAACAATGTAAAAACGCAACAAATACCAAAGAAAAATGGAAAATTATTAACAATGTAATAAATAAATGCCGTAACAAACTAACGCGTGTTGACGAAATTAAGATCAACAACACTGTTATTACAAAACCCAAAGATATTGCCAATGCGCTAAATGCAATATTCCTGAATCTTGGAAATTTTAAGGGAGTGGCTTCTCATATTAACAATAATATAATTAATAAATTAAAAAACAAATCGTCTAACACAGTATTCTCATTCAAAAGCGTCACAGTAGGAGAAATTAACGACATATTAAATAACCTAAGTTCCAACAAAGGGAGTGGACCATCAGATATTCCTATCAAAATTCTAAAAGATAGCGCATCTGTAATAGCCCCGCATATGACTTACATTGCTAATCAGATAATTATGAGAGGCGAATTTCCAACGGTATGTAAAATGGCAAACGTGACTCCAATCCATAAAAAAGATCCAAAATGTGATCCCATGAATTATCGCCCAATTTCTGTAATCCATTGTTTCGGCAAAGTTTGGGAAAGGGTAATTTATGATCAGATAAATTCATATGTAAATAAACATGAACTTTTATCAAAACATCAGTTTGGCTTCCGTAAACACCATTCAACCATTGACGCCCTAATACACACAACAGAAAATTGGAGACATAGTTTAGACAACAAGCAATACATTTTAGCAGCATTTTTGGATTTAAGTAAAGCTTTCGATAGCATTAATCACGAACTACTTTACGATAATTTAAAACAAATAGGATTAGATTCGATATCGTTAAAACTGATACAAAATTATCTCAAAGATAGACAACAACGAGTAAAGTTAGATACAACCAACTTTTCTGACTGGGCCACGTTAAACAGAGGTATACCGCAAGGAACACTACTAGGTCCGTTATTATTTTGCCTATATATAAACAACATATCCAGTGTATTAAAACACTCACAAATAACGCAATACACTGATGACACTACAATCTACATAGCCCATGAAAATGTCCAAACTGCAAAAAATTATTTAGAAGAAGATATAAAAAATATAAATATGGCATTTAGTCATTACAAGCTAAAAATGAATAATGACAAAACAGAATTCATGATACTGTCACCCTCATTAAATACTAATGATGCATCATCAACCACTTTGACAATAGATAATGCTGTAATCAAACAAACTAACAATGTTAAATTCCTGGGCATACAGGTAGACAATAATCTTTCATGGGGTGATCACTTTAATAACATATACACAAAAATGGCATCTAGCACATCATATCTCCGACAAGTTAAAGGGCAACTAACAAAGGAAACTAAAACACTAATATATAAAACTTTAGTTCTACCACACTTCTTATATGGATGTACGCTACTTCAAAAAACCAAAAGAGAAAATTACTTAAAATTAAATCTCCTTCAAAACTATGCATTGAGATTGATAGCTGGGTACTCATACAAACACAAGGCAGGTAGACAAAAATTCAAAGCTTCAACAACTAACCTGAGAAAAACATTAAAATTCCCAATCATTGAAGCACACAAAGAATATTTTACTCTGCTTTTTATATTTAAATACATTAACAACATCAGCAAACCATTCCAGAATAACAGATTTACCTTTTTCCAAATCCTATCGTTAATTCCAGAACAAGCAATCTAAAACAAATTAGGACAAATACCCACTATGGAACGAACTCTGTAATCAAACAAGCAATTCTACTTTGGAATTCTCTACCATTACAGGTTAAACAAATCAAGTCCCTATCAGCATTTAAAACAAAATTAAAATCACCAATATTAACCAGATATGAAATACCATCACACCAGTACGACAACATACACACTAATTCAGAATTCATATACCCACGGCCATATTAATTAAATCATAGTTTTTTTTATATTTTTTTGTGTATAGTTGTAAATATGTTTGATTTTATTCGTCATTACTGCACAGTAGTTTAGATTGCACTGACGCATTTGCCTTCAGCAGTGTAAGTTTTTATTAACTAACACTGATTGATTATCTCTGTAAAGTTTTTATCAGTGATTATCAATGTTTTTAATGGCAAATAAAGATTATTATATATATATATATAGATTGTTTATTTCACATCAACACAAATAAAAAATTAATACATTAAAATAAGCAAAAAGTTTTCAATAATTCAAGAGGTGGCAAACTGCAAGATATGTAATAAGAAAATTTTGAAAAAAAATTATTAACTACCCACCTAAATGATTTGTATTGTAAGAAACCAAGCTTGTAAAAATGCCCTGACCTTGAAATTTCGAGTAATACGTGATACAATTACTAAGAACCACTATAATTATAAATGACACCAAACTTTGTTATCCTTACTGCATTATAACTCTGCGTGTGTTGCAAGATAAATAAAAAAATTCTTCTTATTATTATTATTATAATTTGTATTTTGTATTGGTTCATTGTGTTTTGGTATTTGTATTTCTTGTGATTAGAATTATACTAAGAAAGTGGTACTTTCTGAAATATTTTCTAATTCTCTTATCTAGGCAGCTTCCGTAACCTATTTACAATGCGTGACGTATGTAATACAACATCTTCTGGCAGATGCAAGGAGTAAAGGTTTGTATTAATCTTAGATAAATGTACATTAAGTTAAGTTCACTGGCTTGTAAGGATGTTAGTTGTGAAAGTCATTTTTGAAGTTGTTGTTCAGTCACTTAGTTATGAATGAGTTTAGACACAGAGAAGTGTGAATAGGAACCAAAAATCTATAATAAATATTTGCACTGCACACAACAGAAAAGTGTTTATTGAACTACAGAAAACTGCTGCACTGAACATTGAGCAAAAACTAGAAAAGCAAAAACAGTCAGTAAAACCTGTTTCACAGCCAGTATACAGGTGTAGAACTTGAACTATGCAGAGTTGCACAGGCTTCACAACAACCATTAATTTTTGATAGGGAGAGGACCAGTGTGTATGTAGTCACTGGACCATGCAATTAGACTGAAGGTAAGTCAGCTTGTAGAATGTAACAAGATTAGCACATAGATGGCAGCACCTGACTACAATGTACAATTCCAACTACCACACTAGTGATAATGTCATGTCGTTGTGATGAATATTCCCTTATTGTATCGGTGTGAAAAATTGTTTTTATCATCATTGCACCAATTTTACTGTCTAACTAACATTATTATCACTGTTTCAATGATGCCGTACACGAGTGCTGTATTTCTGGAGGCAACATCGAGATTTGGAGCAGTTTATACATTGTTATAGAGAATTCTCTGATCCTCTGTAATAAGTCTTGCAGATCCAGCGAATGATGATGATCGTGAAAAGACCAAAGGTTAAGTGTACTAGATAACACATTTGTCTACAATTGATAACCCCTTGTAGCCCAAGTCATTGTAATACTTACAGTTTTAACAGTTACCTAGTTCATTTTTTTGTTCCCGAGCAAAATCCTGCTAGTAAATCACTCTATGCACAGACTAATGCATAATTAGGTAAAGTCTATGTAAAACAACTGAAGCTACTGAGCTGATGCGACAGACAGCTTTGCTTTACCTACACGTCACGTGACAGTTGTAGTTAAGGCTCGTTGCTGTGGCACACTTAACCTTTGACCTACAGCAACTGCGCAATGAAACTGTGAAAATTCCTATTACCTTGAACCAGATTTCCTTGTACTAAAAATGCGTGACAAAAGCTTGCCAGTACTGTATTAAGTTTTTCCAGTAGAAGATTTTCTCTGTATCCAATTTTCCGGGTGCTGTGCTAAAATTTTGCTGCACCAAAAATTCCTCTTACCAAAATTGCTAGACCAAATTTACCTTTGGCAAACTTACTAGTACCAATTTTTTCCATCTTTTCAGTTTGTTAATGTGTTGTAAGCACTTGTATCGGGGGGAGTTTGTGAGAATGTGTGTTACATCTTCAAGTTGGGCGGGGCTAAATGCGATTTGCGATTTGTGTTGTGTGTTTGACTATTTAACAAAGTATCACCACATACCTTTAATCGGCAAACACACAGGCTTAAGTAAAAACCCCTTATTTCATACCTAACAAACATATCAGTGTACATTTTTACTACTAGGTGGAGCTGACGGCAAGTTCTTTAAGCTTTGCTTGCAGTGTGTTGAACGGACTCAAGAGATTTTAAAGGAAAATGGTGATTATATTAAACATTTTTACTACTAGGTGGAGCTGACGACAAGTTCTTTAAGCTTTGCTTGCAGTGCGTTGAACGGACACAAGAGATTTTGAAGGAAAATGGTGATTATATTAAACATTATCTCTTCAGTAGTTCATTTGCATAGAATAATCTTGAGGAAAAATAGTAAAAAATTTTGTTTTGACCGTAGATTTAGATGAAGTGTGTAGAGAGATTGCTAGCTTGCGTATAAAACAATGTTTCAAAACTGTGTCGCTCGAGGGCAGCTTTTGCGTAACAATCAAATGCTATTTGGTCCAGCAACATGGCCATGGTTTGCCCAACTGCAGAGCATAGAATTTGTGTTAGAACATGATGCCCATTGTTTGCCCAACAGCAGAGCAGAGCATAGAATTTGTGTTAGAACATGGTGCCCATTGTTTGCCCAACAGCAGAGCATAGAATTTGTGTTAGAACATGGTGCCCATTGTTTGCCCAACAGCAGAGCATAGAATTTGTGTTAGAACATGGTGCCCATTGTTTGCACAACAGCAGAGCAGAGCATAGAATTTGTGTTAGAACATGACGCCCATTGTTTGCCCAACAGCAGAGCATAGAATTTGTATTAGAACATGGTGCCCATTGTTTGCCAAACAGCAGAGCATAGAATTTGTGTTAGAACATGGCGCCCATTGTTTGCCCAACATCAGAGCATAGAAATTGTATTAGAACATGGTGCCCATTGTTTGCCCAATGGCAGAGCATAGAATTTGTATTAGAACATGACGCCCATTGTTTGCCCAACAGCAGAGCATAGAATTTGTATTAGAACATGACGCCCATTGTTTTCCTCACTTTTTACGCAGGCCTAACAATCTCTCTCTGAGGACGCACCTAGATCTGCGGTTCCGACCGTATTTGATCGTTTCTGGAAATCACAGTGAAGTTAATTCAAATCATTTCTTTTACCAAACAATTTTTCAAGGATTATAAACAAATGATTTAATTTTATTTATAATAATCATCCCTTTTCCGGGCCACTTTTTGATTGTTCATTCATTCCTAACTTTGTATTTTTCAGGCGGTGATAAAGATACAGTTATTCAGAAACCTTCCAGTCTTGCAGTAACTGCAGACGACTCGTCTCAGTCAAAATTACACGTTTCTACCAATTATCATAGTTTACCTGCAGCATCCACTCCGCACTCATCATCCCAATCTTCTCCAGTTTCTGCTGAGTCTAGAAGTTTGTCATTAATGCCAGCTAGTCCTAGGTAAGCATTAGTGTTCCCGGGTACCTGAGAAATTACCCGCATTGTTAATTGCCCGAGCTTAATGTTTCTACCTGGCTCCGATAATGAAAATGCAGACATTTGTAATGCGATATCCATTGTTAGAGAATTTAAAATTTGAATGCCACTCTGTTGTGTAGTTCAATTAACTGACTATCAACTGCTGGCACCGTGCCAGGTCAACTGCTGGCACCGTGCCAGGTCAACTGCTGGCATCGTGCCAGGTCAACTGCTGGCACCGTGCCAGGTTAAGAACTAGTAGGAATGGAAGACTAAACCATTTTTGCTGTAGGGGTGACTTCCAAAAGAACTATGATTTCTTTACAAAGAGGTTAATTATTCAAATTTAACTGTTTATTAACTTTTAAAAACCTATTTTAGGCCACTATTTCCAAGAAACGAATTAACAGATAGTTAAGTTTAACAGAATACAAAAAGGATATTATAGATTATTTTATTTTCCTAATACCTACGCCGCATTAATAGTACTCAGTGTGGTACTACTTAGGCTGACTCATTGTTAACGTGTGCAATTAGGGTAATTAAGCAGTCTTATATACAACTGACAGATAAAAACTCAACCAAATGCCTTGTGTGTGTGGGGGGGGGGCAACACTGACTTTTGCGACTCACAGTTCGTGTGTTCAGGCTCTCAGGGTGTAATAAATGAACGCTTGTTGTTAACATAACGGTGCAGTTAGTTAAAATGTACCAGTGGTTGTTTTTATTTGTGAACATAAATGATCAAGCTCAGTAAATGAAAGCCCAATGAGTTGGCTGCTGTTGCATAGCAGAAACTAACTTTATGAATCGCGGTTCAGTTTTCCACAGACTGACTCTCATATCTCTGCGGATGTCAACACGGTTTCGGGCTTTTGTCTTCATTGTCACCATCTTTGAACAGCCTGCTTCACAGGTAGCCAATCACAAACGTCGTAGTTGGGTGGACGTATGGAACCAGATAGGCCTCGCGTATCTGCGGACTGCACCAAAATTCGGTTACTGATGTTGTTTCCAGGCGGCGCTTCAGTTGTCTGAATCACCCGCTAATTTTTTAATTTTGTCTAAGAGGCTTCTCGTGCACGCCTTGTGGTGTTCAGTAGTACTTCCAGGGGGTACTAGTTACTTTTTGAATCGCTGTTCAGTTTTCGACAGACTAGGGGTACTAGTACACCAGGTTGGGAACCAAGCGGTAATAATAGTCTCTGTTATGTAGTTGTAGGTTGTTATTTACAGTCGGCGATAATAGCTCTTTGACCCAAAAGCCGACTTTAAATAAAGATTATTATTGGTTGGCATCCTTCTGTCTTGGAAGACAATGGAGTGTGCGCCAAGAGAGTCAGTTATTGATCACATTGCTGGAGCTGCAGCGTCGACTGTGGCTGAGCAGTCCGATCCTTGAACCACTGGAATGGCCTCTCCAGGGCACATGCCTGGGCAAGGTGTATGGAGATCCTGAGTTGCCCAGACAACAGGAACCCCCTCTCTTCCTCGCTGGTGTAGTCCAAAGAAAGCGGAACGATACGTTTGGCACCAGGTTGGCTGCAGGAACTGCCGGAGTCAGTGAGCATGCTGCACTGGTCCGCCTTCGGAGCTCCACTCCTGATTTTGAAGGTTTACTCCTCTACACATGGCCGTTGGGTCACTTGACCTCCTCCGCCCTCTAGCCGTTGGCTGCTTGTGCAGCTCCTCCGCCTAGTGTCGAGATACAGTGTGGGCATCCCGCAAGCCTACAGCACCTGGTATTCCTAGGTGGTCACCCATCCGAGTACTAACCGGGCTATATGTTGCTTATCTTCGGTAATCAGACGAGAACCGGTGTTTTCAACGTGATTTTGCCGTAGTCGTAATAATAAAGATTATTATTATTATTATTATTATTATTATTATTATTATTATTATTATTATTATTATTGTAAGGCTCTAGACAAATGCTTTGGGGAGAATAAAAATGAAAAATGAATATATTTGTTTACCCAGATTGTATATCAGTAAATACCCATTTCTTATTGCAGTTTGTTACTTGTATTCTTACGTCTTTGATTTATTGTTATTTTTTATGAATTTCTTTCTCAGAACAGAATACGACCCGCTTGAACTTGCATCCAGAGAAAACCAACGATTAATAGCAGCTTATCGAGCTCGTATAGCAAGGACTCATGGAGCGACAACCAAATATCAACTGGTATCGATTTTTCTTTTATTAAGATTTGAATGCGTTTAACAGAACTGTCGCTAATTACTAAATTAATTTATTTCGCTTTACAGTTTTAATTTACGGTTTAAATTCTTTCCTGTAAATCCTCGTTTGACGATGCTAATGCGTTCCAGCAAAATGTGACATTAAAGGAAAAGTGGATGATTGTTTAGACTCAATCTCATTTTAATTTACTATCCAAAACATATGTTTTCTTGCCTAAATATAAAAGTTAGCAGTTGCTTCTTATATTTGAATAATTAGTTTAGAAAGTTAATTAACGGCAACTGAACACAGCTATTGCATACGTCAGAAACTAACCACAGTTTGCGCGATGGCAGGCGTCTTCCCTTGCGCTTCAAGCACATTTGCATAGGTGTTACAATACTGCTTAAATGCATGATGTCACGAAAATGGGCCCTACGTCATATCACGTTAGAAACTAACACTGCAGTTCATGATCATGGTTATCGCAGTACCGCCTTCTATTTGTCGGCCATGCGCACGCGACAAAAAGGCGCCATTGCTAATCTTAGTAGATTCACTGAGCCGCGCGTAGCTTTGAAAGTTTAACGAAATTTAACTATCCGAGGTAATTATTATTTATTCTAAGCTTTGATTCAAAAAAGCTGTTGTAGTTTTCAATATTTTAGAGCATTTTTGATTCTGAACTAATGTTGACACAATCATCCGGTTTTCTTTTAAGCGAAGCATCGTTACATGAATCCAAGACTTCCATGGAAACTAGTGTAAGTGAATTGAGATACGTTCCAGAGGCAAAAATCAAGGCTGATTAAATATGTAACTTAAACATTTTATGAGTTTCATTCATATTTCTACTGATTAATTTCTCTCTGCTTGCCTGAAACCACCCATACATCTTACTTACCATTCTTAACTATAGCAGCTTCTCTTTCGTTAACGTTTAAGCCTAGACAGCGGTGTGAACAATAAACACTGCAGAGTCAAAGCCAAGCGCTGGACAACCATGGGGATCTTATCTAGATACTTAGTCTGGTTGCTATAGCAACAGGTTGCATGTGCAAAGTTTGCTGGTAGGTTTTAGGTGACATAAACGGCTGGCATTTTATTTTAGTCAGCAGAAGGGAAGAAGAAAAACGGGTATAATAATTGCACTGTTTACATTATTAGTACATTTTTAGAACAGAATAATGCAATGTGTGATGTTTTAATGCATCAAATTAAGTAACAATGTTGCTAATGAAATAAAAATTGACTTTAAGCAAAGTAAAAAAATCATGGTTAAAGTGAAACGGGCGTCATTAACTGAAAAAAGCGTAAAATGTCATTAAAACGAAACGTCGCTAAACGGAGCGTCATTAAGCGAGGACTTACTGTATCATATATACACAAACATTTTACATACATTTTATAATGCAAGTTGTACTCTCGTAATGCATCAAATTAGGCAAAAATTTTGTTGATCAAATCAAGATTCGGGAAGCAAAAGCATAATAATTGCACTATTTACATTTTTAGTGCGTTTTTAGAACTAAATAACTCAATATATGCCATTTTAATGCAGGAAATTAGGTAAAATGTTGCTGACAAAATAAAAATTGACTTTACACAAAGTAAAAAAATCATTAAAGTGAATCGTTAGGTGACTAAAAGAGTCAAATGTCAAGCGAAACATCTCTAAACAGGGAGTTATTAAGCAAAGACTTACTGTATTTACATTGTAAACAATGTCTTTCCATAACTGAAAAAAGAACTTTTTCTTAGCTACTGAGTATTTCCGTTCAGAAAGATTAAGCATGCACTTGAGGTTTGACCTTGGAGAACACTTGACCTGAGCATTAAAGATGCATTGATTTTGGTCTGCAACATTTCTTTGAAAATCTGTTACTGTATACTGTACATATTCACTCAAAACACGTAGTCACCTAGTGCTTGAGCTGCAGTTGGTGATGACCTTGTTTCCCCTGTGAAAAGCAGCAGGAACTTCAAAAGCAAACCGCTGGTCAAGTGATTAAATGTTTAGCTTCCAGAAACAACGAGGTTAATTGCAGTGGACAAGTGGGTGACAGATTCAAAGCAAAACTGCTAAGCTAACATATTAGTACTTGTGATACTGTACCTGCTTACAAACAAAGCTGTACTTAACATGACTGTTTCTACGTATATTATAGTGCACAACATCAATGTAAAAATGACATGAAAGCAGTAAAAGTTCTTTGGTCACACACAAGTGTCTTATTTTAAGTACGCCAAGAGAAAATATTGAGTCAATTACTCGGTGTTATTTGAGTCAATTGTGCACAGTTATGTGAGTCAATTACCGATGGTTTTTATGTACATTTGAATAGGAGTGCCCCGTTCCAGACATTTTTGAGTCAATTAGGTGTTTTCCATTAAGTTTGGCTGGTATTCAGTTAAACAAGGAGATGTTGAAGATAGCGAGTGGGGACCCGGTCCCCTCTGGGAGAGGTTGAAGGTAGCGAGTGGGGACCCGGTCCCCTCTGGGAGAGGTTGAAGGTAGCGAGTGGGGACCCGCTAAATAATTTTAAAATTGGTTTGCAATTTCATTCTACAGGGTGTTTCATTACAACGAAGGCTGCTAGAAAATGTAGCCATTGCTAAGAGTAAACACGAGGAACTATTAAGAAAACGAGAAGAAAGAAGAGAAAAGCTCAAAGATGCTGCTGCAAGGTGATTTCAAACTGTGATTATATGTGATTATATATATTATTACATGTGATTATATGTACAAACTAAATTTCTCTAGTTCTGTATTGTTTGGTGGTGGTACTGGTACTTTCAGACTGTGATTATATGTAAAAACTAAATTTCTATTGTGGAGATCGCTGGCATCTATTAGAATTAAATAGAACATTGTAGAATGTTCCATTAGAACAATCGTCTTACCTTGTAGAATGTTCTAGAAGGAAACGTCTAGAATGTTCCCTGGCACCCTATATAAGGTGAAGCAAGCCGCTGACACACACAGATTCACAGAGACGTCACTTACACATTCTCTTGTATACTTGCAATTTCAGATACACTTAAACGTTTTCCAGATTTTCACGTTTACTGTAATCATTTCGTGTTCCTTCATACTTTTATGTTGTAGAATTCTCGCTTAATAAACTAGTTTAATTTGATGAAGTGTTTTCTGGGTTTCTCTACGAGCCGTACGAGAGAAACAAAGCGCAACAATTTCTGTAATTCTGTATTGTTTGCACATTTTTGTAATAGGTTCTTGGTCTTTTAGGAAATTTGGTGGCGGTACTGGTACTAGGCAAGAAGATGAGAAGAAGCAAATCTATTTAGCTATATTAGAGTATGAACAAGATCAGGTTGGTTGTTAATATATTTGGATATGTCTAGTTAAGCACTTCACGTTTATTTAAACTTTTAATTTACATAGTTAAAAAAATCATGTCAAGCGTTTAAGGAGAACTACCGCTGTCATCATCAATAGTAAATCTTACAAACATACAACCAGTTTACAAAGGCAGAACCTACAGTATAGAACATTATGTATTATCAGAAGTCAAATAGGTAATGATTAAGCAGACCAGTAGAAAAGAAATTGATACAGTAGATTATGCACTAATTATGTATTTACAAAAGACAAATAGATAGTGATTAAGTAGACCTGAAAAAAAGAAATTGATACAGTAGATTATGCACTAATTATGTACTTACAAAAGCATGCATTATGCATAATTTATTGTATCAATTTCTTTTCTTTTGGTCTGTAATTCATGACCTATTTTGCTTCTCTTAAATAGATAATTAGTGCATAATGTTTTATACTGTAACTTCTGCCTATGTAAACAGGTTGTATGTTTGTAAAAATGTACTATTGATGATGATAGCGGTAGCTCTGTCGAAATGTTTGATATGATTTTTAACTACGTTAAAGTAAAAGTTTTAATAAAGTTGTGATGTTTTAACTATAAAAGATGAAAAATGTTTTAAAATGGTTTGAATGAGGTACTTGCTACAGAATTCGTGGTTTCTCTTACAGGCGTGGCTTCTCTTACGGGTGTGGCTTCTCTTACAGGTGTGGTTTCTCTTACAGGCGTGGCTTCTCTTACAGGTGTGGCTTCTCTTACAGGTGTGGCTTCTCTTACAGGTGTGGTTTCTCTTACAGGCGTGGTTTCTCTTACAGGTGTGGCTTCTCTTACAGGTGTGGCTTCTCTTACAGGTGTGGCTTCTCTTACAGGTGTGGTTTCTCTTACAGGCGTGGCTTCTCTTACAGGCGTGGCTTCTCTTACAGGTGTGGTTTCTCTTACAGGCGTGGCTTCTCGATTGGAGGGCAAGGTTAAAAGAGAGTCAGCAAGATACGGTGTTTATAGACCATCTTATAAAGCTCATAGTCAGGTAAGATGATGAGCTTAGAGTATTTATCTATGTAGGTAACTGATACTAAAAGTTTAAACTCACATATTGACTTCTGATTTCTTTACTCATTTGTCCACATAAGTCCAATGTCCAGTCATGACAGTAAAAGAAGTACAATGTCCAGTCATGACAGTAAAAGAAGTACAATGTACAGTCACGACAGTAAAAGAAGTACAATGTACAGTCATGACAGTAAAAGAAGTACAATGTACAGTCATGACAGTAAAAGAAGTACAATGTACAGTCATGACAGTAAAAGAAGTACAATGTACAGTCACGACAGTAAAAGAAGTACAATGTCCAGTCATGACAGTAAAAGAAGTACAATGTACAGTCACGACAGTAAAAGAAGTACAATGTCCAGTCATGACAGTAAAAGAAGTACAATGTACAGTCACGACAGTAAAAGAAGTACAATGTACAGTCATGACAGTAAAAGAAGTACAATGTACAGTCACGACAGTAAAAGAAGTACAATGTACAGTCATGACAGTAAAAGAAGTACAATGTCCAGTCATGACAGTAAAAGAAGTACAATGTACAGTCATGACAGTAAAAGAAGTACTATGTACAGTCACGACAGTAAAAGAAGTACAATGTACAGTCACGACAGTAAAAGAAGTACAATGTACAGTCATGACAGTAAAAGAAGTACAATGTACAGTCATGACAGTAAAAGAAGTACAATGTCCAGTCATGACAGTAAAAGAAGTACAATGTACAGTCATAACAGTAAAAGAAGTACAATGTACAGTCATGACAGTAAAAGAAGTACAATGTACAGTCATGACAGTAAAAGAAGTACAATGTCCAGTCATGACAGTAAAAGAAGTACAATGTCCAGTCATGACAGTAAAAGAAGTACAATGTACAGTCATAACAGTAAAAGAAGTACAATGTACAGTCACGACAGTAAAAGAAGTACAATATACAGTCATGGCAGTAAAAGAAGTACAATGTCCAGTCATGACAGTAAAAGAAGTACAATGTACAGTCATGACAGTAAAAGAAGTACAATGTACAGTCATGACAGTAAAAGAAGTACAATGTACAGTCATGACAGTAAAAGAAGTACAATGTACAGTCATGACAGTAAAAGAAGTACAATGTACAGTCATGACAGTAAAAGAAGTACAATGTACAGTCATGACAGTAAAAGAAGTACAATGTACAGTCATGACAGTAAAAGAAGTACAATGTACAGTCATGACAGTAAAAGAAGTACAATGTACAGTCATGACAGTAAAAGAAGTACAATGTACAGTCATGACAGTAAAAGAAGTACAATGTACAGTCATGACAGTAAAAGAAGTACAATGTACAGTCATGACAGTAAAAGAAGTACAATGAACAGTCATGGCAGTAAAAGAAGTACAATGTACAGTCATGACAGTAAAAGAAGTACAATGTACAGTCATGACAGTAAAAGAAGTACAATGAACAGTCATGGCAGTAAAAGAAGTACATTGTACAGTCATGACAGTAAAAGAAGTACAATGTACAGTCATGACAGTAAAAGAAGTACAATGTCCAGTCATGACAGTAAAAGAAGTACAATGTACAGTCATGACAGTAAAAGAAGTACAATGAACAGTCATGGCAGTAAAAGAAGTACATTGTACAGTCATGGCAGTAAAAGAAGTACATTGTACAGTCATGACAGTAAAAGAAGTACAATGTCCAGTCATGACAGTAAAAGAAGTCAAGATGCTATTTAAAACAAAATTGAACCCAATCTTAAACTGCAGGTCAAAACAATTTACACTTTGAAATATTGAAAGAAAACAAACTATTTTTTCAAAAATGACTTGCGTGAAAGAATTATTACCACACACACAATTTCACGTTTGGGTGAATACATTAGTAATATAGTGAATTTATGTAGTAAATAAGGTGAATACATTAGTAATATAGTGAATTTATGTAGTAAATACGGTGAATACATTAGTAATATAGTGAATTTATGTAGTAAATAAGGTGAATACATTAGTAATATAGTGAATTTATGTAGTAAATACGGTGAATACATTAGTAATATAGTGAATATGTAGTAAATACGGTGAATACATTAGTAATATAGTGAATTTATGTAGTAAATAAGTTGAATACATTAGTAATATAGTGAATTTATGTAGTAAATACGGTGAATACATTAGTAATATAGTAATTTATGTAGTAAATACGGTGAATACATTAGTAATATAGTGAATTTATGTAGTAAATACGGTGAATACATTAGTAATATAGTGAATTTATGTAGTAAATACGGTGAATACATTAGTAATATAGTGAATTTATGTAGTAAATAAGGTGAATACATTAGTAATATAGTGAATTTATGTAGTAAATAAGGTGAATACATTAGTAATATAGTGAATTTATGTAGTAAATACGTTGAATACATTAGCAATATAGTGAATTTATGTAGTAAATAAGGTGAATACATTAGTAATATAGTGAATTTATGTAGTAAATACGTTGAATACATTAGTAATATAGTGAATTTATGTAGTAAATACGTTGAATACATTAGTAATATAGTGAATTTATGTAGTAAATACGTTGAATACATTAGTAATATAGTGAATTTATGTAGTAAATAAGGTGAATACATTAGTAATATAGTGAATTTATGTAGTAAATACGGTGAATAGGTTAGTAATACAGTGAATACATTAGTAATATAGTGAATTTATGTAGTAAATAAGGTGAATACGTTAGTAATACAGTGAATTTATGCAGCAAATACATTGAATACTTTAGTAATATGATGAATTTGTGTAGTAAATACGGTGAATACGTTAGTAATACAGTGAATTTATGCAGCAAATACATTGAATACTTTAGTAATATGATGAATTTGTGTAGTAAATACGGTGAATACATTAGTTATACAGTGAATTTATGTAGTAAATACAGGGAATATGTTAGTAATTACGGGACGTTTGTACGGAGCTATGTTTGCGAATGCCATCATATGTCTTCACCTGTTCTGTAGCCGTAAAGACGTTTGGGTAATCTGATTACAGATCTTCACTGTGTTTCTGCGTTAAAATAGTTTTTCACCCCTTGAAGGCGTAGCAACCCACCTCAATCCCACCTCAAGTAGCAATGTAGCAACCCACCTCAATCCCAACGTACGGCTAGTGCAGTTACACATGTAATAAGGAATTTTTTACGTTACAGTACGGATGGCCATCCACTGTGCCAGCTTCTTAGGAAATACCAGTATGTCATATACGACAAATTAAAACCGTTAGTTGTGGACAGATTGAATGAATGCTTTTACGTTCGGGTGCCGTTTTGTGGCATAGAACCAGGGAGCGCACTTCATCGACATAACTCATCCAGCGACGATGACGATGATGATGATGATGACGACGGTGACGACGATGTTCATGACGATCGACGGCTCACTGACGATGATTCCAGTCCACCTACCAATCAAAACACGGAGCTACTAGAGTCTGGTGATCATTTGCATGTGCCTGGTGATGCTGGGACCGGTGATGACGGTAGTGATCTTGCAGATGCGGTAGCTTCATCTATAGATGATGCGGAAAAGGCTTTAGAGAAAGGCAGTAGGCTAGTCAGGCAACTTACAGGTGATACGGCAGCTGAGGAATCACCCAGCAGTGAGGAGGTCAAGGTACGAAATTTAAAGGAAAGAACAAGTCACTCAGTATGTTGTGTTTTTACCTAAACGTATCACTTAAACTTAGCAAATGTATCAAAAAAAATTAAGAAAATTTTAAAAAAATTTTGAATAATTTTTAAAAAGTAAGTATTGTAGGCTAACAAATATACAAAAAAACTTATGAACGGAAAGTACAGACATTTATGGACATTAGCTGTTATAATAGCTTTCTTCTGTGTACTTAGCTACTGTTAATTTAATTATTAACATTAAAATTAGTTTGAACTGTTAATTATTTTTATTATACATACAGTGAAGTCCCGGGACGCTTAACCACTCTGAACAGTTGACACCTTTTCCTCACTTAATGACGCACAGTTTCGTTTAACGACGTTTCACTTAACGCCGTGTTTTGCTGGAACGCATTAGCGTCGTTAAGCGAGGACTTACTGTAGAAGGATCAAGCTTTGCTGGTGCGAATTACATTTATTTTCGTTTCCAGGATACGCGTCACGGTCTCTGCTCCCTGGAAGAAGAAGCTTTGATGCGACATTCAAAGAATATCATTAATGACGTTCGACTCTACATGGATCGCTTGTATGAATTGTTTATTTTAGCGTATGAGCAGTTAGATACACCGATTGGTCGCGATCAAGTACACGCTTCAATAGAACAACCTTTTCTGGAGAGACTGTGGCCGTATTTGTTACCGTTGTTCAGGTAATCAGGTTCGTGTTTTAATTTAGACAGAGATCTCGGATAATTGTATTTGTCAAGTGTGCGGCGTTGCACATTTTTATTTACGATTATCAGGGCCTATTTCAGTCTAAGCGAGGCCCGGGGAAGTCGGGCGTGTAAGGCCCCCTCGGGGCGCCCTGAAAATTTTTGAACTGCTAGAATGCCGGTCGAAGAGAAAATATGGAGTTATACAGTTGTTAAAGAAAAGAACAATTGAAAGAAAAACTGCTTTATTCTCAAGACCAGTCCTTAATACTTGTCAATACTGGCAAACGGCGCGCGTGCGGCAAGAGAGAGAGGGAGAGGGAGTATAAAGTATACACATCTCTATTGTGAATTTATGGCTGTTTATATAATAAGCAAAGTCAACAATTACTTGTGGTGTATTAGAAACAGTATTAAACTAGTTTTTACATGGTTATTATTAATTACATGTATTTGCATAGCACTTATATTCAAGCAGGCTGCGATGCTTGTTGTGTAATACCTTACACCTGTTCGTTATCTGGTACTTATATAAGAGCTGCGGTCAGTAACTGCCTGTGGTGTGTTACAAAATGTGCTCTTTACATGAATATAAAAGTATACACATTTTGATTTTGATTAGCCTATTTGGTTAATACTCACCTGATTATTTGTAAAATGTTCAACTTAATCATTTAGTTTAGTTCAATAGTTAAATAAAATAACTGCTTCAGGAAAATCAGCCGGTACACCATGAAAATACTTCATTTACTTAAATTTACAGAAAACGCACAAAACCCAAAAATGATCTTGAAGCAAAAATGTGAAAGTACTACTATTAGTTGACATCTTTTCCTCACTTAATGACGCACAGTTTCGTTTAACGACGAATTTTTTACCTTGCTCACGATGTGAAAGTAGTACTATTAGTTGACACCTTTTCCTCACTTAATGACGCACAGTTTCGTTTAACGACGAATTTTTTACCTTGCTCACGATGTGAAAGTAGTACTATTAGTTGACACCTTTTCCTCACTTAATGACGCACAGTTTCGTTTAACGACGAATTTTTTACCTTGCTCACGGCCATTTTTATTTTATCAACAACTTTTTTTTCGCAAATTTGAAGCATTAAAATGGTACATATTGCTTTATTTTGTTCTAAAAATGTATTAGTAACGTAAACAGTGCAATTATTATAATGTTTTTGCTTCCCGACTGACCATGTACTAAATTCTAGCCGTTTGCATCAAGTGACAGCGGCGTTTAAACTTTATGCCAAGTAATTTTGTCTCTAACCTGTTGCTATAGCAACCACATCAATACTACATGAAATTGTCTCAAGGTCGCTCCATGCAGAGCTTGGCAGAGGAGAGATCGCTAGCAAGTCTAGCCAGACATTGGTAAGAAAGATAGATGTTTCAAACAAAGAGAAAGAAATTAATAGTAGAATTATGAATAAAATGTTTAATTTACATGATTTAACCAGCATTGGTGCATTGATCGTTACAATAAGAACCCCTCTTAATAATAGATCCGCTGGTTGTTTTTACCCGCAGATTCTCATTGTAATAAAATTAATGAATATTGTGTGAAAAGTGAATTTCTCAATAGCCAGCAAGTTAATCAGGCACAACAGTGAAACTTGTAATTGCATTATTTGCAGTCATGTGAAATTACTATAGCAAACAACCATAAATTCACAATAGGCATCGCAGCCTGCTTGAATATAAGTGCTATGCAAATACATGTAATTAATAATAACCACGTAGAAACTAGTTTAATAATATTTCTAATGCACCACAAGTAATTGTTTAATTTGCTTATTATATAAATAACCATATAAATTCACAATAGAGATGTGTATACTTTTATATTCATGTAAAGGGCACATTTTGTAACACACCACAAGCAGTTACTGCATCCAGCTTTTCTATAAGTACCACATAATGAACAGGTCTAAGGTATTACACAACAAGCTTCGCAGCTTGCTTGAATGTAAGCGCTGTGCAAATACATGTAATTAATAATAACCACATAGAAACTAGTTTAATAATATTTCTAATACACCACAAGTAATTGTTTAAATTGCTTATTATATAAGCAACCATAAATTTGCAATAAAGATTGGCAGGACAGAAGTATCAGCCTAGGGAGTCTTGATACGCTCCTGCAAATAACTGCAGTAGCTATTAGTGAGTAGACACTAAATCTTTTGAGTTGAAATAAAAGTTACTAACTATTTTCTTGCACAGGTTGGTCTACAAATCGAGGGAAATAAATTTGGCAAAAACCATGACGCTGTACCAAGGTGCATTGCCTTATCACCTAACCGTGAAGAAGAAGTTGAGTTTATTAGATAGTGAGGAGATACCGTACAGTGCTGCCATCTTTGAACTGAGAAAGCTTATCAATTGTATTTGTCCTCTCAGCAAATTAGAAATCATTGGTAAGTATTTCTAAAATTCTGACAACAAATCTTTGTCTATTAGTGAACTTTTCACCTGTGGTAATTAAAAGAGGACAGGATGATTTTTCATACACCCCCCCCCCCATTTTCAAGTCTGATATAAAGTATAATTTTAACACGATTAATACTGCAAAAGCGTTTCTGTTAATTAAATGATAACGGGGAGCGAGCCCAATTATTGATGACATCACAAACTAACATAAATCTCAACAGTAAAAATATTGTGTTGCACGTGTTTGTGAAAACGAAAATTGAAGTACACTGCTACTGTAAGAGATTCATTGTGTTAAACTAAAACTAGACAAGTTTTAAGATAAAAATTCAAGTTTATAATTTACTGCTGTGCTTATGCAAGAGCTGTCGAAGCTGTGCACTACGTCACAAACTAACACCTCTAGATTGAGAGTGAACAAGACACCTCTAAACTGGGAGTCGACAAAACACATCTAAATTGAGAGGTACATCGCTTGTTTTTTGTGCAATGCATTTCCAAAATTCAGGTGCTAGTGCCCATCTAACTAGCGAATGGCGAAATGCATGTAACAGCGAAGAACTAGTGGCACGAATGCGAAATTGTGTTTGTGTGGCAATAATTCTTTCACGTAAGTCATTCTTGAAAAAATAGTACGTTTCCTTTCAATATTTTAAGGAGTAGATTATTTTGACTTACAGTTTAAGATTGGGTCTTGTTTTCTTTTAAATTCAAGTGAATATTCTAAATTTGGTTTTGTTAAAATGCCAAACTATATAAATTAAAAAGCCATTGTGACCACTGCAAACGAAGGCAGGCAATGCACAGATGGACAGACAGTCGTGATGGGCATTCTGTCTGTCTTTATAACATAATTAACAACTTTTAAACTATTGTATTTGTTTCTTTGTATCTCACAGTACAAGTATGCAAGATTATATGCATGAATGTTGATGAGTACTTTAGTGCAAAAGGACAACAGCATCAGGGGAATTCAATGTAAGTTTTACTAATAACACAAGTTCAGTTTTACATTGTTTTCGTCTTGCATGTTTTTACACGTCATTTTTCATCAGTGTTTTTGGCAAGTTCAGTTTTACATTGTTTTTGTCTTGCTTGTTTTTACACGTCATTTTTCATCATTGTTTTTGGCAAGTTCAGTTTTACATTGTTTTTGTCTTGCGTGTTTTTACACGTCATTTTTCATCATTGTTTTTGCCAAGTTCAGTTTTACATTGTTTTTGTCTTGCGTGTTTTTACACGTCATTTTTCATCAGTGTTTTTGCCAAGTTCAGTTTTACATTGTTTTTGTCTTGCGTGTTTTTACACGTCATTTTTCATCATTGTTTTTGCCAAGTTCAGTTTTACATTGTTTTTGTCTTGCGTGTTTTTACACGTCATTTTTCATCATTGTTTTTGGCAAGTTCAGTTTTACATTGTTTTTGTCTTGCGTGTTTTTACATGTCATTTTTCATCATTGTTTTTGGCAAGTTCAGTTTTACATTGTTTTTGTCTTGCGTGTTTTTACACGTCATTTTTCATCATTGTTTTTGGCGTCAGCAGGGATGTTACGAATACGAAAATTTGGTTTCCGTTTGCCGATAATTGCACTTTTGGTTCAGTTTCGTTTTCGTTGAAAATCATTATTAACAGGTTAAACAAATCAAGTCCCTATCAGCATTTAAAACAAAATTAAAATCACTAATATTAACCAGATATGAAATACCATCACACCAGCATGACAACATACACACTAATTCAGAATTTATACATCCACGGTGGTATTAATTAAATCATAATTTTTTCATTTTTTTGTGCATAGTTGTAAATATGTTTGATTTTATTCGTCGTTACTTTCCATTACTGCACAGTAGTTTAGATTGCACTGATGCATTCGCCTTCAGCAGTGCAAGTTTTTATTAACTAACACTGATTGATCATCTTTGTAAAGTTTTTATCAGTGATTATCAATGTATTTTAATGGCAAATAAAAATTATATATATATATATATATATGTGTATGTATATAATATAAGTTTCATAGCCGAAAATTTTGTAAGCATTTTCTCAAGGTTTTAGTAGTATTTATCCAGCTTACCTTTTTTCCTCTTAGATGTTAAAAATTGCCAAAAAATTTCAGCTGTTCAGGTAGTTCAAATGAAGTGTAAACATCGTGTATCTAACTTTTTGTACCATTCGTAGCGTGTTTCTTACAGCAATGCGTGTCTGTTTTATTTTCCATTACAGTGGTGCAGACGATCTTGTGCCCATCCTAAGCTATGTTGATTTAATTCTTTTCTATTTTATTTCTCATTACTCTGGTGCCGATAAGCCTGTGCCCATCCTGAACTACGTTGATTTAATTCATGTCTGTTTTATTTTCCATTACAGTGGTGCAGACGATCTTGTGCCCATTCTAAACTACGTTGATTTAATTCATGTCTGTTTTATTTTCCATTACAGTGGTGCAGACGATCTTGTGCCCATCCTAAACTGCGTTGATTTAATTCATGTCTGTTTTATTTTTCATTACAGTGGTGCAGACGATCTTGTGCCCATCCTAAGCTATGTTGATTTAATTCTTTTCTATTTTATTTCTCATTACTCTGGTGCCGATAAGCCTGTGCCCATCCTGAACTACGTTGATTTAATTCATGTCTGTTTTATTTTCCATTACAGTGGTGCAGACGATCTTGTGCCCATTCTAAACTACGTTGATTTAATTCATGTCTGTTTTATTTTCCATTACAGTGGTGCAGACGATCTTGTGCCCATCCTAAACTGCGTTGATTTAATTCATGTCTGTTTTATTTTTCATTACAGTGGTGCAGACGATCTTGTGCCCATCCTAAGCTATGTTGATTTAATTCTTTTCTATTTTATTTCTCATTACTCTGGTGCCGATAAGCCTGTGCCCATCCTGAACTACGTTGATTTAATTCATGTCTGTTTTATTTTCCATTACAGTGGTGCAGACGATCTTGTGCCCATTCTAAACTACGTTGATTTAATTCATGTCTGTTTTATTTTCCATTACAGTGGTGCAGACGATCTTGTGCGCATTCTAAACTACGTTGATTTAATTCATGTCTGTTTTATTTTTCATTACAGTGGTGCAGACGATCTTGTGCCCATCCTAAGCTATGTTGATTTAATTCATTTCTGTTTTATTTTCCATTACAGTGTTGCAGAAGATCTTGTGCCAGTCCTAAGCTATGTTGATTTAATTCATTTCTGTTTTATTTTCCATTACAGTGGTGCAGGTGATCTTGTGCCCATTCTAAACTACGTTGATTTAATGCATTTCTGTTTTATTTTCCATTACAGTGCTGCAGACGATCTTATGCCCATTCTAAACTACGTTGATTTAATTCATGTCTGTTTTATTTTCCATTACAGTGGTGCAGATGATCTTGTGCCCATCCTAAACTGCGTTGATTTAATTCATTTCTGTTTTATTTTCCATTACAGTGGTGCAGATGATCTTGTACCCATCCTGAGTTACGTAATCGTGCGCAGTGAGTTACCTCTGTTAATTGCGGAATTACAAGCTGTAGAGGATTTCATTCACGATGAGTACGTTCATTAGTGTGTCAGTTAACTGTAAAAATTAGGGCTGAGCAGCATTCTCTATCAGAAAGCGAATGAGTACGTTCATTAGTGTGTCAGTTAACTGTAAAAATTAGGGCTGAGCAGCATTCTCTATCAGAAAGCGAATTCAACTCGAATTGAATTTCTGGATTTCGAACTCTAATCCGAATTCAGTTTCAAAGATTTTGAAATCTCTAGCAAAAAAGTTGTCTCACAAAGATCATGCATAGTACTTGATTTTGTTCTGCAGTAAAAATACTAATAATTTGTTTAAAAATTGTGTACAGAAATCACAGCTAAATTGTGCTGATGTTTGAAATGTTTTAATGAAAAAATCATGTGAACTTGCATAGCAAAATAATCCATAAGTCAGCAATTAAGTTTTTCTAGTTATTCACTCATCCTGAATCTCCATTTCATGAGGATCATTTTAATACCAAGTTCATCACTCTATGTTATTTCTAAGCTGAGATAATCCACATTGAAGTTGAGGTGCAGGCTGCACACTGAAAAACATAATCTTGAGAAAATCAATGTTAAAGTCAGCCATTGTATTTCTACAAAGCACTTAGCAACCGCACAAATGTTGGTTGCTACAGACTTTACAAGAGCACTTTGAAGTTATGTTGAAATGCAGTAGATGGCTCTTCCTGACGAAGATCTGGGCTTGGCAAAACCCAAAGCAAAATGACTGCTTTCACAAGCTACTATCTGAGTTTGAAAATACAAGTTTTACAATTTCAGTACTAGTTTCTAGCCAGAAAAGTGGGTACCGGGTTATATAATTAGATTTTTGGTATTTTTTAAACATTTTCTTGACAATTTGATGCTAGAATATAAAAGTCCAATATATTTAGCATTTGTTTTTATAAAAAATGAAAGATTGACATTTGACCAAATTTTTGGTGCATTTTACTTTGAAGCATCATAATGTAACCGACTCGTGGACGATTTTGGTTTGCAAGCAACACATTTAGTTGAAGTGCTGCTGACTTATTTGAATCTACAATTTAGGTTCGAATGGAATTTCAACTCAAAAAACTCATTCGAATTGAACTCGAATATTCTCTGCTCACCCCTCACAAAAATATTGTGTAACGATTGTTTAGTTTTTTGTTTGTAAGCTGGCAAAGATTTTGTGAAAACTTGTCAATAATCAGAGTTGAATGATTAAAGTCAGTAATCACAGTTGAATGATTAAAGTACTGTCTAGACCAGGCCCGGCCCTAGGAAGTGCAGGGCCCAAATAGAAAATTATTGGGGCCCTCTGCCCTAAAGGCTGAAGAGTGATGTGTTATTTCATGCAACCTGGACACTCATAACGTCATTAATTCATCATAGCGTCCTCTCCTCAATCATATGTGCCCCCCTCTTGGCGCGGGACCCAATTTAAACTAGGACAGATTGAATAGTTTCACTGCATTCACAGTATCAAGAAACTTCATGCAACCTGGACACTCATAACATTAATTCATCATAGCGTCCTCTCCTCAACCATGCGTGCCCCCCTCTTGGCGCGGGACCCAATTTAAACTAGGACAGATTGAATAGTTTCACTGCGTTCACAGTATCAAGAAACTTCAAGCAACCTGGACACTCATAACATCATTAATTCATCATAGCGTCCTCTCCTCAACCATGCGTGCCCCCCTCTTGGCGCGGGACCCAATTTAAATGAGGACAGATTGAATAGTTTCACTGCGTTCACAGTATCAAGAAACTTCGTGCAACCTGGACACTCATAAGCATCATTAATTCACCATAGCGTTCTCCGCTTAACCATGCGTGCCCCCCCCCCCCTTGACGCAGGGCTCAGGAACGAATCTGCCTAATTGGCTTAAATCTGGCTCTGGTCTAGACAGAATAAAAATGACCCGCATTCGTTTAAATTCAATTGCAAAATGATGAAATATGATTTTCTCACAGGTATTTAATGGGCGAAGAAGGCTATTGTCTGATTTCCCTGCAGAATGCACTACAGTATCTGGAATCTTTATCTACTGGTTCATAAATTGACTCTACCGTGTAGTATTATAGTACAGACAGCAACAAGGTAATATGACATTATTTATGACATTGATTTATCAAAATCAAAATGTGTATGCTTTTATATTCATGTCCAGGGCACATTTTGTAACACACCACAGGCAGTTACTGGCCCCAGCTTTTATATAAGTACCACATAACGAACAGGTGCAAGGTATTACAGCACTCTGCTTGAATATAAGCTCTATGCAAATACATGTAATTAATAATAACCAGGTAGAAACTAGTTTAATACTGTTTCTAATACACCACAAGTAATTGAAAGTTTTATATTAATTTACAACTGTTTGTTTATTCAATGTCTACTGATTACGTATCTGATATGGAATGAGATTTTAATGTGAATGATAATGATTCGTCAATCATTGTTAAGAAATAAGTGATTTCTCAATTAAACGTTCAATAGTTTTTATTTTTATTATACAAATTAATTATATTACAAGTCTTGCTTTAAACATAAACACAGTATTTACCATAAACAATTAACCCAGCATGTAATCACTGTTGAATTATTTTAATGTAATCTGTGTATCAAACAGTGAAAATATCGTATCAATAAACAGTTTAAATTAAAGGTCCTACAAAAAACTAGCTAAGACATAGCTGTTTTTCCTATTCAATGTATAAAACTTAATTTAATTTTATGTAGCTAATATAGTTAATTAACCCGAAGAAATTGGAACATGTAATTGGTTCTAGTTACAATGTTTTAAATGACTGATTAACGAGAAATAATTACTAAGAACCTTCAAAAACTACATTAGTGTACATGTTTGCTTAAAAAAAGACTATAGTGTCTTATATTAGCTACAGCTTACAAATTGATTGTATCTGAAATGGTAACAAACGGCTCTGTGGCTCGTTTGCTGAATCATTGCGTGTTATGATCTTTTTTTTACAAGTTATTCACTGAACTGCTTGCTAGTCTTATTAGAAATTCAGACTAATGTGGCATTTTCGTAGCATCCGGAATCGCGGATGCCAATGCAGGTGCGTTTTCCACCTGCGGAAAAAAATGCACGTTCAGGCTGCGTAAACGGGTACATTGTAAACCGACTCCCCACACCCAGATGCTACATAAACGCCACTTAATATTTCATTTTTAGGTCAAGTTATTCGGGAATCTTCCTGGAAAATCAGAATGATCTGGAATACTCGTTTTCAGTTCTCAGGAGGGGGGTTACGTTGTAGCATTCTAGCTTATTTTTTTATAAATTTACATTATTGTGTATCAGACGCTAATAAGTTTCCACACCAACAACAAGGTTTTTAGCCGACATAATACAGTCTGAAAGCTAAAATACTCTGCATTACTTCAAATTCGTCAAAAGTTGCTTTCGTATCACAAAAAGCAGGTACTAAAAATGTTGATCAACGACACTGATGGCACAGGACAAAAACTGAAAATGCCAAAGTCCGTTCTAATCTATGACACGCATCACGTCTTAATCGACGTCAAGTATATTGGTCTGTCGCTCCGCGTGCGCTGTAACGTAAGCCTGCTTAGCGGTATTTGGGACAGCAGCTCACGCTGGATAACAACTGTCTTTAGTAAACAACGTGACAACTAATGTCTAATCATGATCGCCTAACCTCGTTAGGTTAATTTATCCTTTTCAATCATATTGGTTGTTTCAGCTTTTTATCTAACTTGCAAAGTCATAAGCACAACTAAACTGTGTGTTTTATTGATAGCAAAATGATTTAATCAGCAACTCATAGACTCAAGCGCTGTGCATTTCTTCCTATAATAAACAAAACTAGACTATATATTTCCACCAATTCACTGGCAATTTAAATCAACAATAATGAAATCTAGAACCAGGCCAATATTTCTCCCGCTAACTAATGAAAAGTTGAGCATTTTTTATAACAGTATTAGATGCCCGGCAATATGCAGCTGCAGGTAAATGTCCCGAAAGAACCGCGTTAAATAAGCTCTGCGTGGGTGTGAAAAAACCCTGCACGCTGATTGGGCTGTTGACGGGAATGACTGCATTTTTCATAACAGTATTAGATGCCCGGCAATATGCAGCTGCAGCTAAATGTCCCGAAAGAACCGCGTTAAATAAGCTCTGCGTGGGTGTGAAAAAATCTTGCACGCTTATTGGGCGGTCGACGGGAACGACTGACGTTATGCTAGACGTTAATTAAGTAAAGATTTATGATAATAAAGGTGAAAAATATATTAGCTTTTAAATATGTTCAGCTACTGCATTTAAACAAACATTTTTACATCAATTTAGATATAAGCAAGACATAAACACACTTAACAATTGAGAATAACATACTTTTAAGGATGACAACATTGTACTTGAAAAAAACTCACAGCATTTTCAAACCTAGTTCTTCGAGAAATGGATATCATACGTGTTAAAACTTTCAAAAGAAATACCTTACGTCAAAGTTTCTACAATTCATCAATCTTTACTAACTGCAACAAACGACTTGCTTACTTATTCTATCACATAATTTCAATATCTACAACTAATCAACACAGCCAACAAGGCGCAGAAGGATTAGGCAAACTGAATGTTTGGAGTCGTTATTCACGGCAGGATATAAGCAGGCAGAATACGTGAAGATATTATTCACGACAGGAACAGGCAGGCAGGCTTGCACATGGAGGTACGTCGAACAGCAAGATTGTAAACGGTCGTCACTCTCGCTATAATGTTGAGAATAAAATTCACGTGAGTTCTAGGAATTGTACGTATTGATTATACGCTTGTAGTAAGAATTGTAATTATATGCTTACGTTGAGGTAAATATTACATCTCAGGAAAAATTTGCATAATTTATGCACATGTATGCATAGATTATGTGCAGCATTATTAATTAGATAGCAAAATCTCATTAAATGACTATATACTCGAATATTAAACAAACAAACAACAGTGGATTAAATCATTGACTGATCTTATATGTTGACGATTGATGTATTTCATTAGAAATGTAATCATAGCATAAACCCACATTTATGTATCTTATATAGTAAACATATCAGTAAAATTATGCCGTGCTAGTATCAGCTAAGACACAGCTTACCTAAATGAACTACATTCATATCTCAGTTCGCTGGACAAAAGCGGGGAGACGTCAGTCCAAATTTGCCGATTGTCCGTATTTACCGATACTAAACTAATACAGTAACTGCCGTGTATTAGACTCACGATAATGTAGAATCAATCACCAAATTGTCTCAAAAACGTCTAGTTCGGGTCTCCCACATGCAATTATGCAAAAGTGTATAAAAACTGTCAGCAATTGACTCAAATAACTCTGCTAATCAAAACCAGTTAAACAAGCTGACATACAAGCTACACACGTGTCGTTACACGCTGCTTGGTTACACTGATGTAATGATGTAAACAAAGTGACACACTACTTGGTTACGCTGATGTAATGATGTAAACAAAGTGACACGCTGCTTGGTTACACAGATGTAATGATGTAAACAAAGTGACACGCTGCTTGGTTACACAGATGTAATGATGTAAACAAAGTGACGGTCAACTAGCGTTCAGCTCGTGAAACAACGGACTGTGTCTCTAGTATGTGGGACTTTTTAACAGTCCAGGTTTTGCTCCGACATCCGTAAAAGCGAGATCCGGCAAACTAAGATATAAGTGTAATTTGAAGGTAAATTGCGCTGCACAGACCTGTCAAACTTGAATTTATTGTACGAAGCCGCATCTTATACACGTGTCAACTTTAACTTGAAGGAAGTTAGCATACAAAATCACAAATAAGCAATATACTTATCATGTTCTACATTAACAAATGCGAAAACCTGTTTCTGTTACTTTACAAATGGAAATGCACGTACCATATTGTGTACCTACGGCTACGGCTACGGTTACAGCCGAAAGTTGGAATTTCATGCACTTTTGGATTTGCTACTGCTCGCCTCCCTGCGTATCAAACAAAGTATTTACCTGCAAAACTACTAAACGACGTACAGGTGATGAGTTACAACAGACTCCAAGTAACAGGTTATAAACTGATAAATATACATTTCATGTTTCATCATCACAGACTAACAAAATTTACCCTTCCTGCCCAAAATCTTCCTTGAATTTATCTACTTTAGCTAAGTCTTCATCGTTGACTGTCGGCTTCGTACTTGCCAAAGACTGAAGGACATCCCCCTAGAAAAGAGACACGAGAGCTTAAAGGAAGAGAGGGTGATTTTTCATATGCTAGCTCAGGGGTGTGCAAATTATCGGACTAGCCGGGCCACATAAAACTTTCCCGCAATTCCTGCAGGCCACATGCAGTTTGATCAAGGAGCCAAGTACAGAAAGGCCTAATAACGGTTTTTTTGCATCCGACCTGCGTACATCATTACTACTACACTCAAGAAACTATTTTAGAAGTTATTAAAATTTATATTACAAGCCATATATTTCTACTTTCAGGACAGATAGTGGTAATTTCATTACAATGCATATTAGTAATGTGTATCACACAGTCTGTGTAGTACAGTGACATTAAGCTACAACCGTCTTGTAAGGGTTAATGGCATCCGATCTAGTAGAAAAAACTACCCGCACTATCTTTGGGATTGTGGCACGGACTTCAGCTGGATACACTCAATTAATCGCCCGGGCCGCACTTTCATTAGGTTGACAAATCTCTTCGCGGGCCGCACAAATTCTCTCGGCGGGCCGCAAGTGGCCCGCGGGCCGTAATTTGCACACCCCTGTGCTAGCTCATTTTGACTGGAAAAGCATTTCTGATCTTAGTCTTAATCAACCACGGGCGAGCCCGATTAGTGATGACATCACAAACGAACATAATTTTCACAATTAGCACAAGCATTCCACGAGCGTGTTAAACGTGTTTGCACAACAAGAATTGAAGTACAGTGCCATTGTACAACGTTTAGTGTGTTGTACTAAAACTCGACAAACTTTAAGATAAAAACTCAAATTTTAAATTTATTGCCGTGCTCAGCCAAGAGCTCTCAAACGTGTCTATTACGAACAGCTCTGAACTGAGAGGTACAGCACCTATTTTTCATGCAATGCGTTTCCGAAATGCAGATGCTAATGCCCATCTAACTAACGCGCGTGGTGAAATGCATGTAACAGCGAAGAACTATTGGCGCGAACGTGAAATTGTGTTTGTGTGGTAAAAATTCTTTTATGTAAGACATTTTTGAAAAAATAGTATGTTGCCTTTCAATATTTTAAAGAGTAGATTGTTTTTGTCTACAGTTTAAGATTGGGATCGCTTTTCCTTTAACAAACAGTCAGCTGTGTTCTAACGCAGTTTCAAAGTAATAAGATTAAACTCGAGTAAAAGTGCACATTTATTCATCCGTGATAACTAGTAATGCCATAAAAAACTAGTAATTATTTTTGTACAGGGTGTCCCAGAAGAAACGGTGCAGTACAAATTTATTGACCAAATCACAATGAGAAACAGCTAACGTTACGGCAATAAGTCAACTGTAGTATGAGCCGTCATACTCCAATTCACCCACTATAACTTGCTTTGTGTATATTCCAATGTTACGGTGATCACATTTTTTTGTACTTTGGTATGGCCAGTGCGATCTTGGCACGAGTGGACTGTTTCTTACGGAACACCCTGTACAGTAAATCCTCGCTTAACGATGCTACAGCAAAATGCGACGCCAAGTGAAACGTCGTTAAACGAAACCCCAGCAGAAACGTAAAAGAACTGAGATGCGCTCCAGAGCAAAATTTAATACTGCTTAAATCGGGAGTCGTTAAGCGAGGATTATTTTCACTGATGGTGAAGCCATATTCAGTTTGCAATTGCAAATTCGTGATTTTAAGTTAAGTAAAAGAGGAAACCGGTCATATTATTGGAAACGCAATCTTTATCATGAAAATCCATGTATCAATGTCATTACGTGAAACACGATTCTTCTAGGATATTCGGTAGATTTGTTCTGTCCTCTATCAAGTATTTCAGGGATGAGAATGACAAACTGCAAAAAACTCTGAAACAGGCCGGGGGTTTGGCGGCCGCATAGGCCATAGAGAACCTCTAAGTGGACTTAAAATATCAATTACCTAGGTTCATGCATAATTTAAAATACTCAACTATCAAGGATACATGATACCTAATTGTCTCAAAAACGCCTAAGTACTGGCTGCTCCTATGCAAAAGTATATAAAAACTGTCTGCAATTGACTCAAATAACTCCGCACAATTGATTCTATATTTTTATACATAGAGATCTACACGTGGTTATACTGATGTACGTGGTGATGTAAACAAAGTGACGGCCCTGCCAACTAGCGGTCTGCTTGTGAAATAATGTACTGGGTCCGTAAAATTTTCTCAACGAATTTACGCGATTTACAAAAATGACACTACTGGTCTTCCAAAAACTCGGAATTCCGCGTATCCGCGGAAAATTCTCATCCCTGGTATTTATGCTTTTCTTCAAAATCAACTCAGTTTTGCCAAAAAAATCATTCTAGGCAAGTTTCCTTCTGAATAACAATTACAGTGGTGACTAAACAAAAATTTATTTCAGTACAAAAGAAAGAGAAATGAATATTAATTGATGATACCATTGAAACGACAGGTTCTAATAGTTTATCTCCGGGTACATCAACCCAAGACATTTCTATCGCTCCGGGCGCTCCCGGGGAACACGGCGTCAACAAATCATCCTCAATGACATTGGGATCCGTCCTCGAGGGTCCGCGGACGCGACGGAAGTGCGTTGCCGTCTGAACTTTGCGCACGGGTTGCATCAACGAATCACGTACAACGATGCTGATGTCAGCACCCGAGTAGCTGAAAAAATGTCAACTTATCTTCTTACAGTGCAAATTAATTATTAGTAAAAATAGTAAAACCTCGTTAATTCGTTCCCGCGCTCGGTTCGCTAGCCGAGTCGGACTCAAATCAAATCAATTTTTCCCACTAAAATTAATGTAAATGCATTTAATTCATTCCAGCCTCAGAAATATGGAATATTTTTTTATATCTTTGTGGTTTTTGCTTTCCGTTAAATTTCGGTTTCGGAGAAATTTAATAAACTAAATTAATGAATTTATGCAGCCGAATTTCGTAGCCAAAATTTTGGATAATTTTTGGTAGCATTTTTCCGAAGTTTTACTAGTGTTTTCCAATTTAGTTTTTCTTTTCTCCAAGATGTCAGAAACTGCTGAAAAATCTTGGCTAAATTAGTTCAAATAAAGCGAAATTTTCAATTACAGTTTGTCAAGTGCTTTTACCGGCAATGTGGCATATCTTCAGTACTGACCACTGTGAAGTTTTAGGGTCTCCAGGCCCAAACAACCAAAATATCAAACCACACTTGAATTTACTTGAGCAAAATCACGTTTAATTTTATAATGTATGAAAGATAGGCAACAAAATACCTACAAAAAATAAAATTTCTTATTTTCAATGAAGCATTATGATCTTTAAACATCAACCAATAAGGATTCTTAAATCCAGAAACATTATAACAAATTTTCTAAGGTAAGTCACTCCATCAAACTTGAGGTTCTTTACTATAAAACTTCCTTGTCCTTTTTGTATTAGAATTTTTTATTAATAATTTTGCATCACAGCAAATAAAAGCAGGCAAACAAAAAACAAAATATTTTACTTATTTTAGAATTTTCTTTTTTTCAGTTTTAACCGATACAGTGTTCCCTCACTTATCGCGAGTGTTCCGTTCCAGGCCCGCCCGCGATGAGTGAATTTCCGCAAAGTAGGGACGCTACGTCGGCAAGTAGCATCTCAAGCGGGCGCAAGTACTACATTTTGTTTTTGGTGTGTATTCAGCCGCCGAATAAATATACTATTTACTGTAAATGTTAATTTTTTATGATTTATAATATTCTTTTAATGTTAGAATTGGTATTTTTAATATATTTTTATACATTTTGTGATTTTTTATGCAAAATTCATCGAATCTGTACATTACTGTACATGTGCAAAAATGCTTTAGACGGAGTGCCGCAAAAACCCGCGAAACAGCTAAAATACCGCGATAAATATTTTACATTAATATTTTTGAAAACCCGCGAAAATGTTTTGGTTCGGTTTCATTTCGGTATCGGTATCGGTAACCGACGTTTCATCAATTTCGTTTTCGGTTTTTACTAAAACATACCCGTCACTCTTGTTGCCTAGAACTTTAAAATCATTGGCAGTAAGGCTGTTCGGTGTGTTGCCCATGTGAATTTTGAAGATTTCCGCTCGTGCCGCTTCTTCGGGCAGCGGGATGTATATTCGCTTTTCAAATCTACGTACAAAACACAATATATTACAACTAAGACCGGCTAAAGCATAAGAAAACCCTTCGTAAACATAAACCTCAAAAAATTCGTCTTGAAAGTTTAAACCACTTACATACACTGCCTCTCTGCATACAGAAGTTCAATTGGCAGTAACGCTGTATAAAACTTGTAAATTTAAACTCCCGCGATGACCGTCAGATGCAACCATTTTGACGACAGGTGATTTGAAACAAGTTTAGATAACATTGCATGAAGTTTGAAAAAATAATCAGAGCATTCGTAGCGCACATGTCACTAAGTGAAATTTTAAATTACTGTATCTTGTCAATGAGATTAAAAATACGTTTTTGGTTAGTGAGTGGCGCACCCTGGAGGGCAAGTCAGCCACATTTTACCAATTCCTTCCCATAAAGTTTGTTCCCAGGTCTGGGTTCGTACGCAAAGTTATTGATAAAATAAACAGTGACTTTGTGCAAAGCAAAAAAGTATCGTTGTTAAAACGAAACGGCGCATCGTTATGTGTCAAATGTTCCGCGTCGTTAAAACAAAACGTCACTAAATGGGGACTTGTTAAGCGAGGGCTTAGTGCATATAATGTAATAAAATGTAATAAAAGAAATAATGTAATGTAATAATAATGTAATTTATAATGTAATAAAAGAAATAACTGATGCCAATCACACAGTAACTTAACAAACTATACAACTAGCCTGGCATAAACTGAACAAGACTAATAACAGTGACTTAGCTAAGAAAAAGAAATACAACCCACACAAACTATCACGGCTAAATTTGCCCTTTTTGAAGATATAATACACAGCCGTATTTCAAACATAAGCAGATAATTAAGAGAGTCAGAGTAGTGATGTTAAACGATGCGGTATCGAATCGATAAGAAAATTCTTCCTACTGTCATTATCGTACCGATTTTCCAACCAAGAATCGTTATAGTTCCAATAAAATTGTGTAACGCAGTCGTATTCGTAGCACTGTATTCGAGAATTCACAAGAAATCTTCGCCAACACGTTTGAAAAACAAAAATGCACGAGAAGTTTCGAAGATTGCACATGATATCGTCTATGCAAAAGCGAGTTTGTTGCATAAGTTTTTGAGAAGTTATTACTATAGCAAATCTCTTCTGTTCTGACTCTGATTCTAATAAAATAGTACATATTAATTCTACTGGTATATATATATACAGCATGCGGAAAAAACTTTCTAGTGGCGCCTGGTGGGACTCTCGGAAGGAGATATACGGCTCTTTAGAAAGAGGAAAAACAGGGCTACATGATGATGTGGCCTATGACTTAGGACATGTCCACCGAAAGGAGTACCGACGAGTTAATTAGATGTTCTATTTTTGGCAATTTTCGCTTGGAAAACTGCGGACACAAAGCCGTTGTTCTGACGTCATCCATTATACTCTGTCTATAACCTTATAACTTTAATTCAGTAAAAGTTGCTGCTGGCTTTGCGTTATAAATGAGGACTATGTAGGATGTTTGCGTATTTTTGATTATGTGTGTATTTATACGCAAAATTTTTTGCGGGGCCTTTGCTAGTTTGTTTATTAATTTTTGAGAAACTTTGAGCAAGAATTTTTTTCCAAAAAGTTTTATACAATTGAATAGATATTATTTCTGTGCTACTCGTATTGTTATTAATGTTTCGTTTTGACTCCAATTACTGATATACTTAATTTATTGGGTATAGTATAATTATAATCTTATAATAATACATAAATGAACATAGTTAATAAATCGTTTTGTATAGTTTAGTTACAAAAAGTGTATCGAAGCGTATCGTATCGCTGATATTTTCTTGTATCAAAATTGAATCGAATAAGACTGTGTCGTATTGAATCGATATCCTATCGATCAAATTGTATCGATTTACATCACTAAATCAGAGAGATCATTAGATCACATTTCTCAGGAAGAAAAACCTACATACCTTCTCCTAATCGCAGCATCTAGAACCCACGGGATGTTTGTAGCTCCTAAGACCAACACTCCATCGTTGTTGTTACCGACTCCTAGAGAAAATTTAACAAATATTATTGACGATCGAGAAACACCAACTAATCGGGGGTGTTACACGTTTTCGTTTTGGTTTGCTGATAATTGCACTTTTAGCTGAGTTTCAATTCCGTTGAAAATTATTAAGTTTCGTAGGCGAAACATTCCGAAGCATTTTCCCGAGATTTTAGTTGTATTTATCCAGCTCACACATTTTTCTCCTAGATGTTAAAATTGCTGAAAAATTTCGGCTAAAATGGTTCAAATAACGTGAAATATCGTTTCTTTAAAATATTGAAAGGAAACGTACTATTTTTCCAAAAATACACATACACACAAACACAATTTCACGTTCGTACCTCTAGTTCTTGGCTGTTACATGCATTTCACCATTCGCTAGTTAGACGGGCACTAGCGCCTCTATTTCGGAAATGCATTGCACAAAAAAACAGGTGCTGTACCTCTCAGTTCAGATGTGTTTGTTTGTGACAAACTGCACACGTTCAACAGCTCGTGCGTGAGCACAGTGGTAAATTTGAAATTTAAATTTTTATCTTAAAACTTGCCTAGTTTTAGTAGAACACACTGAACATCAGCACTGTACTTCAATTTTCTCTTTCACAAACACGTGCAACACGCTCGTGGAATATTTTTGCTGTTGAAAATTATGTTAGTTTGTGATGTCGTCAATAGTTGGGCTCACCTGCCGTTAATTAAGTTTTTAATCTATTATTTAATTATCAGAAACGCTTTTGCAGTATTTACTGTGTTAAAATGTATACTTTTTATGGGACTTGAAAATGGGGTAGTTTATGAAAAATCATCCTGTCTTCCTTTAAGTTTAAATAGGAAGAAAATTTTGACACTAAAATCAAAAACTTTAGTAACAAATTTACGTATAAGAAACTAAATGTAAAATCTGTTACCTTGCATTTGAACAAGAAATTTTATTTTTCTAGTAACAAATTTACGTATAAGAAACAAAAGTAAAATTTTGTTACCTTGCATTTGAACAAGAAATTCAGTTTTGATGCGTCTAGCCGATTCAGATTCGTTATCTGACCTTGAACTACACAATGAATCGATTTCATCAATGAAGACTATACTTGGCTTCTTCTCACGTGCCATAGTAAATAAATTACGTACTAACCTATAAGATACGAAAACAATATTAATAAAACAATAAGCCTCCTTACAGAACCAGTAATTGGTGATGATTGTGAAAAGGTCAAAGGTTAAGTGTACCTAACAACGCATTTGTGTACACTTGACAACACCTCGCAACCTATGCAGTTGTAATAGTAACAGTTTTAACAGCTAGCTAGAACCTTACCTGGTTGATTTTTTGTTGTTCCCAAGCAAGATCCTGCTAGTAAATCATTCTACGCACAGACTAATACATAATTAAGTAAAGGCCATGTAAAACAAATGAAGCTCATGAACTGATGAAGCAGACAGCTTTGCATTACCCACAAGTCACATAATGGTTGTTGTCAAGACGAGTTCTTGTGGTACACTTAACCTTTGACCTATAGCAGCTAAGCGTGCGCACAATGAAACTGTGAAAAGGCTTATTAACCCACCACAGACCAATAACTATAAATACGCAAAGATAAAACGAATATCTACTGGCCGCAATACATGATGGAACACAGGAAATTGTGAAAAAATGCTTCATAAAATTTAAAATAGTGTGAAGAGATTTGATAATAAAGATTGGCAATATAAAATCAGACCATCTGTGGCGAAATCAAACTTAACGAAGCAACATTTTTCATTCCTTGCATTATCCTTGCAGTACTAAATAGTTGACAGGACTAGTAAGAAAAATATTTGACAGGACTAGTTTCCGATGGCACTAATATAACTGAATGAAACCAACAGTTATTATATTGGTTTGAAAATCCTGTCACAGCCTCTGCCTTTGCATCATAAAAGTTTTCCTAATCAATTCGACAAATTATCAACTTTGCATTTCCACCAAATGTACAAGCATTCTCGTGAGCCAGCAATGAGTGTGCTAGACCGCAGAATCACAAACACAAACAAAGAGACATCTAGAGAGAGTAAAGTCTATGAAACAAGAACGGTTCACTCACTTTTCACTTTCGCCCAACCATTTTGAAACCAGATCCGATGATGAAACAGAGAAAAATGTAGAATTGGCTTCAGTTGCCACAGCCTTGGCTAAGTAAGATTTACCAGTACCGGGTGGCTAGAAAAAAACGGAGCCTAATTATTGTCATAAAACTATTATTCTTCTTCTACTTTAGCAGTGTAAAGATAGTGGTAGACTTACGTCATATTCAGTTTAAGAATGTTAGTCTTTACAGCCCAACCACAAATTAATTAATCAGCTTTACAAAACCAACTATAACTCTTATTTCTTAGTAATTTTTAAAGAAGTTAACTTTAAATTACTATCTGTTTTGATAAACTAATGATAGATGCCGCCATACTTAGTGATTGCGCATACACGACTTCTGTGTAAAGGCGCATCGCTACGATATACATCAGGGGTGTGCAAATTATCTGACTAGCCGGGCCACATTAAACTTTCCCGCAATTCCTGCGGGCCACAGGCAGTTTGATTAAGGAGCCAAGTACAGAAAGGCCTAATAACGATTTTTTTTGCATCCGACCTGCGTACAACATTACTACTACACTCAAGAAACTATTTTAGAAGTTATTAAAATTTATATTACAAACCATATATTTCTACTTTCAGGACAGATAGTGGTAATTTCATTACAATGCTTATTAGTAATGTGTATCACACAGTCTGTGTAGTACAGTGACATTAAGCTACAACTGTCTTGTAAAGGTTAATGGCATTCGATCTACTAGAAAAAACTACCCGCACTATCTTTGGGATCGTAGCACGGACTTCAGCTGGATACACTCAATTAATCGCCCGGGCCGCACTGTCATTAGCTTGACAAATCTCTTCCTGGGCCACACAAATTCTCTTGGCGGGCCGCAATTTGCACACCCCTGATATACGGGTCAAACCTGCGTCCAATTTGTCTTACGACCAATCCGCCGGTCACAACTGTAGTCACAAGTCGATGACTGCTTACATACCGCACAAGATGTGCAGATTTTTAGTAAGAATAACTACAAGCAGGGATCTTAGTCATTAGTTTAACAGGCACACATAATTTGTACTTCACTTACACACAAATTCGCTACAGACATATAACCCTCGCTAGCAAAGTACAGCCGACAGAGAGAGACATTCATTTTGCTAGTAAGTCTCTAACCCATTAACAAATGTGACTTACCCATTAACAAGTGACTTACCCATTAACAAATGTGACTTACCCATTAACAAGTGACTTACCCCAAACAGCAAGATGCCTCTCCAGGGTTGCCGCTTCCCTGAAAAAAAATTGTACACATTTATACAACTTCCAGTGTAACTGTAATTTATTGGAACGTGCTGCCCTCTGTGAGCAAGATTTGGATTCAACGGGCGAGGATAACAATGATGGCCACGTTCTTGTTCACAACATTGTTTCCCCCCCTCGTTATTGTGTTAGTTAACAAACAGCGTTTTACTTATTACCAAAATTTGTTCTTTGATGATATTTTACATCGTGATGAAGAGCCAATGATGAAAGTTACATGAATTTAAAATAATGTTATTCGATCTGTGAAATTTATGAAAGTAGTATAACCAACAGGTTGTCTTTTTCCTACTTATTAATGTTCTCTTTATTCTCTTTGGAATAAACGACTTTGGAACATGAATGAAATACTGAAAGTGTTTCTGTACATAACAGACAGAAGACACAATGCAATTATAAGAGTTTCAATTATACTTGAAATTGATCAACATTTTCGGCAATAAAATTGACAACACCTCCAATAGAAAGAGTGGAAAATTGATGTAACATACAAATTTAAACATCGAATGTCAAAAATCAATAATTAGTAATATAATGACTTCTAAAGCTGTTTCACACCTGTAAATAAGTGAGGAAATTTAATAGGTAAGATAACGGCCTCTTTTAGAGCTTCCTTGGCGCCCTCTAGACCTGCAACATCTGACCACTTGATGTTCGGCTTCTCCATGACAATCGCACCTAAAATAGAAACAGATTATTGGCAAAATGTGCAAGCTTTTCGTTCAGATCATTGGCAAAGTCTGCAAGCTTTTCATTCAGATTATTGGCAAAACCTGCAAGCTTTTCAAACAGATCATTGGCAAAATGCGCAAGCTTTTCACACAGATCATTGGCAAAATGTGCAAGCTTTTCATACAGATTACTGACAAAATGTGCAAGCTTTTCATACAGATCATTGGCAAAACGTGCAAGCTTGGTTAGCTTGGCTAACGTTGGCTAGCTAGCTTAACCTCGTCACTGTCGCTGTCAGGCGTGGCATTAACTCCATCAACTGAGGAATGCGCTGTATCAAGTCCGGCGTATCTGAAGACACTGACAGGAAGACCGACCACAGGCTGGTTCTCTGAGAACTACCAATAGTCCATTTCACGACCTGGTCTCCTCCACCACAAACGACAAAGTCTCTAGGGGCTTCCTAAACAACGGACAGCCCAGGATCACAAAGACTGAGTATAACCATTGTAAAAGTACTCTGTTTCTGTTGAGGAAATTCCATTAATAAATGCAATATTGTCCTTTAAACTAAGAACTGATAAAACTCAAGTAGAGCAACCATCTTGCAAAGCCACACTTTTCACACCTTGCTCTGTGGCCTCGTTTTTACTGGTAAAACCTGTTTGCTCTCAGCTGAACGGCTGCATAACATATAAAGGTTGGTTCATCACCTAAATCTGACCAATCAAACACGTTATAAAGAGTAGCAGCTGTGAATGTCCTATATATCTTCACTCAGGATTGGTTGTCAAACTTGCCAAATAAGGAAGCACACCTGTCAAGTTCATGTCCTGGTTTCTTCCTTTGATAAACAAAGTTGACAGTAGATGGCACTACTCTACGAGCTTGAGAGATAATAATTACATAGATAAACAAAATAAACTTTTCACTTAGCACTACAAAATTAAACTCATTGGCGCTACCCTGCTTAACTTAGCAAACTTAATTGTAGAAATTTAATTAGTACGATAAAATGAGAGCACTATTGTATAGGGCTGTCACATCGAACAGTCATAAGTCGCAGAAGCCATAAGTCAAAGAGTCATAAGTCGCAAAGGCCATAAGTCAAAGAGTCATAAGTCGCACAGATCGTAAGACGAAGAGTCATAAGTCACACAGATCGTAAGACGAAGAGTCGTAAGTCACACAGATCGTAAGACGAAGAGTCATAAGTCACACAGATCGTAAGACGAAGAGTCGTAAGTCACACAGATCGTAAGACGAAGAGTCATAAGTCACACAGATCGTAAGACGAAGAGTCGTAAGTCACACAGATCGTAAGACGAAGAGTCATAAGTCGCACAGATCGTAAGTCAAAGAGTCATAAGTCGCACAGATCATAAGTCAAAGAGTCATAAGTCGCACAGATCATAAGTCGAAGAGTCATAAGTCGCACAGATCATAAGTCAAAGAGTCATAAGTCACATAAGTCGTAAGTCAAATAGGTCGTAAGTCAAATACTATCTATAAAGTAAAGTAGAATAAAATGGAATGAGTACTAAACAAAACTATTAGAACCACACACAAGTATAAGAATATCATTTACTAGATAGTAAAATAATGAAAACTGTTACCTTCCAACTGAGACATTAGCTTTTTCTTTTCCGGATCATCATCACTGTCATCACTATCATCATTTTTTCTAGGAAAAATGAACACGTGTGTCAGTTTATGTTGAACCCGCATTTAAAAATATGGCGTCATTTGGGCAGTAATATTGTTACTAAACCAACACAGTAACAAACCGTATCACAGACTGCACAACTTACAATGAAAAATTATAACATTATATAATGAACAGCTTAAAAAGCACTACTCAAATTTTGAACAGTACGTCATAAAGACTTACACATTACGGTAAAAGTTGTAGTTTTTACTAACAGTTGGTATTTGCATCAGGTAACCGTGTGATTACCCGCATTGTTTATTTACCGAAGCCCACAATAAACGTAGTTCCTACAATAAAAATGCAGACATTGGAGAATTTCAAATTTAAATACCACCTACTGCTGCGTACTCGGACAACAGTAGGTACCTACTAGCAGACTATTAACTGTTGAAATAGCAGGGTCCCAGGCCAACAGCCAGGAGGGAGATGGCAGGCCAAACCATTCTTGCAGTAGGGGTGACTTACAAAAAATAAATTATGATTTCTTAACCAAGGGTTTAATTATCCAAACGAAGTTGTTTATTAACCTTTAAAAACTTATTTCAGGTCACTAACAAAGGTAAGAATAAACGGACTGTTAAGTTTAACAGAATGCAATACGGATGATATAGATTATTTTATTCCCATAACCCCTATGCTGCATTAATAGTGCTCAGTCTAGTAAAGCATAAAACTGACGTAGCTGATTCATTGATAAAGCGTGAAATTAAGTAATTAACAAGTCTGGTAGATAAAAATTCAGACAAATGTCTGGGGGGGGGGGAGGAACACGAACTTTCGCTACTCACAGCTCGTGTGTTCAGGCTCTCAGGGTGTAATAATGAATTGTTGCTGTTAACATAACAGTGCAGTTAGTTAAAATCTACCAGTGGTTGTTTTTATTTGTGAATATAAATGATGACAGTTTCTCCACTGCCGCTGAAGTTTAACAATCGGGGACCCGAGGACCCGACAGGTATAGTCAAGATTTTTAGTCTAGATTTACTAGGAATAGTCTGATTTTTGCTACCTGTGTAAACACTAGTTTTTATTATCTTTCTATAATAATAAGAATTCCACCTACTTTGAATCCTCTCCAGTTTTTACAGGTTTCTTCTTTTTATCACTCTGTAGATACTTCTTTAGTTTCTCAGCACGATCAAGGTATTGTATACATTTTGCTCTAATTGATTCTTTGGCTTTGTCACTCTGTGCTTCATCTAAAATATCATTGATAAGCACAAATCTGCCATTATCAATTCTACCATTATCATATTTGCCATTATCAATTCTACCATTACCATATTTGCCATTATCAAATCTACTATTATCAAATCTGCCATTACCATATTTGCCATTATCAAACCTACCATTATCAAATCTACCATTGTCAACTCTGCCATTATCAATTAAACAATCAAGGTTCATTTAGCAAGAAATTACGTTCTGGTCAAGTGTTAAAAAGTATGATAATACACACAAAAAATCGTTTACAAATGCACTCATATCTTGGTCTGCCGGACAAAAGGGGGGAGACGTCTGTCTGCAATTGCCGATTGTCTGTATTTACATAAACTAAGCTAATACAGTAGGCGACGTGTATTACTGTTGTTATGAACAACCGAAAATCATAAAAAATACATTTAATCTGCATGTAAATTAATAACTTGTAAAACTGTTATTACTGTAGTAGATATGGCTTCTATCTATCTGTTACCGATTCTAAAAATGGGCTTAACCTAGTAGTGAACGGTTTGCTCTAGTTTTGCTATATTCTGTTCTACTAGTTGGCTGTTACAAGACATTATATGTAGACATCTTTGTACCTATATTTCTGTGGAAAGTTCTATATATATAAACGTTTAAAGTATATCCTACTGTTATACCTTTTGTCAACACGACTCATGGTTATGTAGAATCAACCTTGCTTATTTGTGTCAAAAACAATTACTAGAACAGGCCATGCTTGTGATTAAGTACATATAAAAACTATCGGCAATTGACTCAATACCTCCACATAATTGGCTCTATGTTTTTATATATAGAGACATACATGTGGTTACATTGTACATTGAAAAGGACCATTTTTGATTCATACTTATAATACAATTTTAATGCTTCCATGTCTCATGCAGTCGCTATATATGGCCTCCAATCAATTATAATGCTATTTTAATATAGCTCTATGTAAATTAAACATACACTATGGTCGTTTCTTCTCCTCTTTTCCTTCTTCCTATCCCTAATCTTACTATTTTTTTCCATTCCATCATGTCTACTAACCCTAACCATTCTTTCATTCACTCATTTATGCCACCTTAACAAGCCGAGCTTTCAAGGTGTCATACAGCAACTCTTTTATTTGGTTAATTTGACTTCATCAACGTTTTTTTTACCTATACTGTTTCTTTTTGTTTCAATAATATTGTATGTTGATGTATTGTATATGTATTGCTGGAGTGAAATAAATTGATTGATTGATTGACACTGATGTAATGATGTAAACCGGTATCTGTATGGGCGAGGTCTGGCAAACCGATATATGAGAGGAAAATGTTACAGATTATTTTAAGACAGAAGTTTACCTTCAATGTACAATGAAAATATAAAGAATAAAGATAATGAATAGCACAGAAAGAAACTCAAGGTAAAACACAACAACTTAGAATCGTCTAACTTACATTTTATAGCATGTAAAAAGTACTCGACAGCATGTTCGTACAGTCGCAATGCCTCCTCGTAATTTTTATTTTTATCTTCTTCGGTTGCCTTAGTAACAAGGTCAATTGCTTTCTAAAATAAGAAAAACAACCACAAGTGATGAGATGAAAGTCATCACGATCATCTGATTTTTTTTTGCTATTGAATAAATCCATAAAATATAGCTGAAAAATTGTTGATATGCAGATCTGTAATATTACATAAAACAAAGCAAATGCGATTTAACTCATTCAAATCTTGAAACTTCCATGGGGAAAGGGTTATTTATTTATTGAATTTCTTTCATACAAAAAGTACAGTTCCTATACTAAAATAGGGAATATATACAAAAAAGAAAAATCACATTATTAAAAACTAGTACAGACCTTTAGGCTTTACAAGAAGAGAATTAATTTGAAGGCCTAGGTAAAATTAGTAATCAATATATACTATTAAAATTTATAATTAAAAAAAATATTTGTTCACATTTTTTATAAAATATTTGTAAATAATATAAAATAAGTAATACTAATATAACAAATTCATTAATTTGCAAATTATTATTAATACAGCACCAAATAAAATTATAGGCGTAATTTAAACTACAGCTTGGAATAAGTAACCTACAAATACTACGGATCACGAAAAAAAGAGAAGAGAAAGCCAGAAAACCATCAAGTGAGCGTCTCTAGGTGCATCGCGAATATGACATGACAATGAATCATAACTTAGTGATACTCGATGATTAGCACTGCAAGTGCAACTTACCTGCAATGTTCCTCCAGTAGACATTTTGAAATGTCAAGGTATACCGGTGACTACCCAAAGTTATAGGTTTTAAACTCGTCAATGTTGCTCTAAAGTTTTTTTTCTAAAACAGCGTTAGGTTTGGGCATTTTTAAGACACAGAAGTTCGGCAAATCACTAATGTTTCGTCCCAAGAGTTCCTATTTTATCGCTAAAGGAACCACTGTAATTCAGCAATAGTTAAAAACTCCTGTGCGTATGACGTCACTACAATTTTATTAACATCAAAAGGTACGCTTACACGACCACTTTATGCTTTTGAGAATTTATTTTTAAATTTTATTAAATTGTAAAAAAATACTGAGTAAATGTCATTATTATAATTATATACAGGTCCGTGTGTTTCATGAAAGTTGGTTAAACAAAATAACAAATAACTTAAAAGCATTGCAAAGAAGATAATGCTGCAGAAAGTTGAAAACAGTAACCATTTTTAAAAAAACGTTACACTCGAGAGCTTGAGGCAATATGATATCTGCTGGCAAACTACTCCATGTGAAATAGTGGTTTAGGACACCATACCATCACCCACGTGTTAGGCATTAGCCTGTTGACCATTCTGTTCTTGAAAACTATACAAATAATTATTAAGATAATGCTAATTATGAGTGAGACCTGTCATCTTTAACATTAAAAACGTAAAGCCCTGTAATGTCCTCATTAAGATTACAAAGAACATTACATATTGACTAAAATTTGCTTGAAGGCACTGCTTCAGTATTGCAGCAGCAGTTTTGCCATATGTCATCAAGATACCCCTTGAATGCATTCCAACTAGTTTGCAAACACTGCATGTTTTAGGAGGCTATTTCTCCTATCTATCACCCCTCAAGGCTAAAAGAATATCTCGTTGAGGTACAACAATTATGCTGTATATGGTACAGCAGTATAATGGCCATCAATAATACGAACATTTGAATTCGAGTCGAACGAGTTTTTTAGTTCGAACTAGATTCGAATGTAAAACTATAGATTCGAATAATTTGGCACTTCAATCACATATGTTCCATATCATTAAAATGATTGAAACATCATGCAATTAAAATAATTTAGCTGTGATTTCTGTGCACAATTTTCAAACAAATTATTGATGGTTTTACTGCAGAACAAAATCGAGTAATATTGTAATATTCTCTAAAAAAAATATAATCATCGGAATTTTAATATTGTTTACACGCACTATGGACGCAGCCATTATGGATGCTCTTATGTTATGCACATCTTCGCTATTCGGCGAGCACACCAGATGCTGACCGAAAGATAAACACAGGGCGATGAAACTTTAGAACCCGGTGAATTCCCGGTTTGGAAAACAAGAAAATAAAAACAAAAAGGATCAAACATAAGCTGATAAATTAGATTAAATGTAGACAAACATATGCGCTGTTAAAAAAAGAGCAAAACAAATTGATGAAATTATAATTAGAAGACTGAAAGTAACAAAGTGTAATGAACAGCCCACCCCTCGGTTACAATGCACAATCCAGGGTAACTTAGCGACGCCGACGCTCAGGCGGCTATATAAAGGGAGGGCCAGGCTATTGACCACACACATCCGAACATTTTCAAAGTGATAAAGAGCTACAGCAACTGAAGATTCATCTAAACATGGAAAAGAAGCAGGATGAGAAGTAAGTTTTAACTTACTAGATAAAGCTAGCTTTCAAAACTAGCTAGGATGTGTCAGGAATCTAGAACCTAGAAAAGAGTTCCAGAAACACTAGGTTCTAGAAACCAAAAGAGAAGCTAGAAAAGGGTTTCAGGATTAAAGCAGTTGCAGAGACAAAAAGAGTTCCAGGAAAATCCAAGATTTAAAAGAGTTGCTGAGAGTTCCAGGAAAATCCAAGATTTAAAAGAGTTGCTGAGAGTTCCAGGAAAATCCAAGATCAAAAGAGTTCCAGTAATTTCCAGGAATTAAAAGAGTTCCAGTAATTTCCAGGAATTAAAAGAGTTCCAGAATTAAAAGAGTTGCAGAAATTTCCTGGAATTAAAAGAGTTGCAGAAATTTCCTGGAGTTAAAAGAAAATTCTTGGAATGAAAGAGTTCCAGAATTAAAAGAGTTGCAGAATTAAAAGAGTTCCAGGAATTAAAAGAGTTCCAGAATTAAAAGAGTTGCAGAATAGAAGAGTTCCAGAATGAAAGAGTTGCAGAATTAAAAGAGTTCCAGAATAGAAGAGTTCCAGAATTAAAAGAGTTGCAGAATTGAAAAGAGTTGCAGAATAGAAGAGTTCCAGAATTAAAAGAGTTGCAGAATTGAAAAGAGTTGCAGAATTGAAAAGAGTTGCAGAATTTAAAGAGTTGCAGAACTTAAAGAGTTGCAGAATTTAAAGAGTTGCAGAATAGAAAAGTTGCAGAAAATTCCTGGAATGAAAAAGTTCCACTTAAAAAAAAGTTGCAGATCACAAGTCAGCTAGCTATTGATCCGGGGTTATTCGAGATCTTATACAAATAAGTGAAAGAAGAGACTGGATCATAGTTTTGCTCACTTTTAGTTAAATGTGGAACAGGAACATAGTACCTATACACAGGACTGGCATGAAAATTGCAACTGCTTAATCTTACTGAAACCTGGACTCTAGCATTCTTTGCATGACCAATTGCAATTGCTATAGAAGATTTCTTTAACTAGAAACAAGAATAGTATTGATGATTGTGGATTTTACCTAACTAAAATTAGCTGTATTTTATAGTAAAGCCAATAGAATAAATTATTTTTAATCTTAGTTCACTTGTTGTTGCTTTTACTCAGTTTAAATTTGAATTACAAGTAGCCTCAAGATATTGTCAAAGCTGAACCCAACATTTTTTTATGTAAAAATAAAGTAAAATAAAGTTAGTTGCAGAAGTCAATGATAGGTGGCACTTTAACCTAATATCATACCCTTAAGCCGAGCTGTGCCACACTACATTTTGGGGGCTCGTCCGGGATTTTGAATTTTGTTTTGAGGCATTGTGATTCAAACTGAGTAAGAACGGCAAGCTGTAATAAAATTGGTAAAATGACAGCTATATTATCCTACTTAAAATCCTTTCTGACTTCCACTCCTAAAAGTAACACTGATACAATTGTGGGAGCACAAAATACAGAGGTCCACATAGAAAATGCTATGCATAAGATGGAAACAGATGGAGCAGAACAAGATAGAAAATTCAGCAAGAGAAGAGCAACACTCCCAGCAGCACTGCAAAACGAAGAAAGCTTGCAGCCGACTACATTACAGATAACACCATCTGTAAAACCAAAAACAACTTTATCCAATCTCGGTACACCTAGTACTGAAAGCAAGCGAAAACGTGCGAGACATACAGGCTGGATTGAAGCACCACCTGTAGAAGTACATTCACCATGGTCAGAATGGTCAACAGAGGGAAATGCATCAGAAGCTGGTGAAGAAGTAGAACCAAGATGGCCACATATAAGTTATGCAACACCAAATCAGCCTGAAGTTGGATGGACACCACTGCCACATCTTAACAAGATAGAAAATTCAGCAAGAGAAGAGCAACACTCCCAGCAGCACTGCAAAACGAAGAAAGCTTGCAGCCGACTACATTACAGATAACACCATCTGTAAAACCAAAAACAACTTTATCCAATCTCGGTACACCTAGTACTGAAAGCAAGCGAAAACGTGCGAGACATACAGGCTGGATTGAAGCACCACCTGTAGAAGTACATTCACCATGGTCAGAATGGTCAACAGAGGGAAATGCATCAGAAGCTGGTGAAGAAGTAGAACCAAGATGGCCACATATAAGTTATACAACACCAAATCAGCCTGAAGTTGGATGGACACCACTGCCCCATCTTACCAAACAGTCAACTCCAACTGCGACAACACAAGCAAAAGGAGCAGGCAAAATACGCAAAGAAAAGAAGCCTCCTACTTTTAAAACAGGAGATGGCTTGCAGTTCAGACAATTTATTGCAAAGTTTGAACTAGTTGCAAAACACAACAGTTGGCCAAGAACTGAATGGGTGACCCACCTACCCTTATGCTTGGAAGGGGATGCACTTGAAGTTGCAATGGAAATGGATTTGGATTCTGGTGAAGTGACTTACATGTCACTCATCCAAGCACTGGGTAAACGTTTTGATCCAGCTGAACGCATGCTACAACATCGCAGTGAGCTGAGGCATCGAATGAGAAAATTAAGTGAAACTCCGGAAGAATTTGGAGCTACAGTTCGACGTTTGTTTGGCTTAGCCTATCCTGGTTTGTCAAAAGAAGCTAGTGAAGCTTTACTAATTGATAAATACCTGGAAGGACTTGGTGACATAGAAGTCAGAAAGCATGCCAGCCTCCAGGAACCAAAAACGCTTGAGGATGCAATAACAAAAGTTGCACAATATGAGGCAGTGACTAAGGAGGCCGCCGAAGCTAGAAGCAAGAAGCCGCTACAACCGAGAATCAACCAAGTGAATTATACACACAAAGCATCATCAAGCAAAGAAATAACTTTGGAAGAAATTATGAAAGAGCTGAACAGTGTAAAATACCAGCTGCGTGAACTCACTAATACTGAAAAACAAGAAAAGAAGTTTAACGTTGAATCAAATATGCAAAAACAAAATGAGGTGAGAAATCAAAATGACTGGCGTGCGAAGGTTGAATGTTACTACTGTCACAAGCCTGGACATGTGATGAGATTTTGCAGAGAAAGATTTCCCAAGATGACACAGTTTTCGATAGCTACATCTCCAAAAAGACCAAGAGAAGAAGCTGTTGGTTCTGAAAACCAGGTACATAAGCAGTTAAACTAAAGGAGACCGGGCATGGGGCCAGTGTCCCGGTCATGAATACACAGGCCTCAGGAATACTACCTTGCACTGGCCCCGTGACGGGAAAGCAAGAGGTAGTTGCAGCTCTGAACAAAGAAGAAGTAGTTATTCCTCCTCACTCCGATCTGATAAAGAAGAGAAGTGAGAACATTGTAGTTCTACCAGTAGATTATAAATATTGTTGGCATGTAGAATTATTAATCAACAGTTTAGATGTAGATTTTGTAATCGATAGTGGAGCCAGTGCTAGCATATTAGATGTTTACATGTATTATAGTATTCCGGAAGAAGAAAGACCAGTCTTGAAAAGCGCCGAAAAGAATCTTCAAGCAGCTAGTGGACACACACTGATTCAAATGGGAGAAGCTGAATTCCAAGTTATATTAGCTGGAATAAGTACCACTAGTACACTGATTCAAATGGGAGAAGCTGAATTCCAAGTTATATTAGCTGGAATAAGTACCACTAGTACAATGATTGTCGCTTCCATTGGAGGGCCCTTCGGAATTTTAGGATTGGATTTTCTTGAACCAAGAAGTGCTGTGCTAGATATGCAGCAAGGAATTCTCCATATTGGTGAAGTTACTATACAATGTTTCAAGAATTCAGTGGATAGTTCAGATTATGAACATGAGTCTTCTTCAGATAATCAGATTGACTTAGTGTTGCCAGAAAATATTGGTGAAAAGGGTGCTCCGAAATCTCTGCTCCCTGAGCACTTGCATCAACTAATAGAAGAAATCAGCTCTAAGCTTTCACCTAGTGAGCAATCTTCTCTCGTAAATTTGATACAGGAATATCAGGATATATTTGTGGGGCCCGATAATAAATATGGCAGGACAAACTTGGTAAGACACGTTATTGACACTGGTACTGAGCACCCAGTTAAACAAGCTCCGAGAAGACTGGCTGAACAGAAAAGAGCCATTGCTGAAGCTGAAATAAATAAAATGCTCAAAGAACAAATTATTGAACACAGCAACAGTCCCTGGGCCTCACCGATCGTGTTGGTGACTAAAAAGGATGGCTCCACACGATTTTGCGTTGATTATTGTCAGTTAAATGAAAAGACAATTAAAGATGGGTTTCCACTGCCAAACATTCAAGAGATTTTTGACACATTACGTGGGTCCCACTGGTTCTCTACTTTCGACCTAGCTAGCGGGTATTGGCAAGTTGAAATGGATGAAACGTCGAAGCCTAAAACAGCTTTTGTTACACGACAAGGATTATTTCAGTTTCGAGTGATGCCGTTTGGCCTTTGTAATGCACCAGCCACATTTGAGAGGTTAATGGAAGAAGTACTTAGAGGCTTACAATGGAAGAATTGTCTTGTCTATCTCGATGATATTATTGTTTTTGGCAAAAACTTTGAAGAGGCTAAAAATAATTTAAAGACAGTATTTTCTCGCTTGAGGAAAGCAAATTTGAAAATCAAGCCATCAAAAAGCACACTGTTTCAGACAAGTGTTCGGTTCCTAGGGCATGTAGTGGATAGTCAAGGCATCCGATGTGATCCAGACAAAATACTGGCTGTAAAGAATTGGACATTCCCAAAAACACCTACACAAGTACGTAGCTTCTTGGGATTTGCTTTATATTATAGAAAATTCATTCCACATTTTGCCTCAATTGCAGACCCCCTTACTGCCTTGACAAAGAAAGGAGCAACATTTATTTGGAATGATTCATGTATGGCAGCATTTAACACCTTAATAGATCTTTTAACACGAAGTCCTGCATTGGCATATCCAACACAGGAGGGAAAATTCATCTTAGATACAGATGCCAGTAACTCTGGGATTGGAGCTGTTTTATCCCAGTTACAAGTCGATGAAGAGAAAGTCATTGCTTATGCTAGTAGGACATTAAACCAGTCACAAAGGCAGTACTGTACTACAAAAAAAGAATTACTGGCTGTTATCACATTTGTAAAACAATTCCACCATTATCTATGGGGAAGACATTTTAGGATTCGGACTGATCATGCAGCACTAACTTGGCTCATCAATTTCAAGAACCCAGAAGGTATGATAGCAAGATGGTTATCTATTTTAGACACTTATGATTTTAGTGTTGAGCATAGAAAAGGAACACAACATGGGAATGCTGATGGATTATCCAGAAAACCAAATACAAGGGTTAGCAAATGCCCAAGAGAGGACTGTAATGACGACAGGCATAAAGGCACGAAAGAAGCCCACAGTTCTAAAGAAATTAGCAAGAGGACACGTAACGATATTTTAAAAGTTCCAAACAATGCTGAGTGTGATTTTATCTATGCAATACCAGCTGGAAATGGAGAAGAGGAAAGCAGTAGTTTCAGAAAAGGTAAAGTAAGATGTAGAAAAGAATGCTTATGCATGGAAGGTAATTCCAGAAAGGGGGAAGATGGACTTGACAATGTTTATGAAGACCAGGAAGCAGCGCACAGACTGTGCATAACAGAGGCACCTACTTGTGGAAAGGATGCAGCGCACGACTTGTGTTCTGTAGAGGCTCCTGGTGATATCAGGGAAGCAGCGCAGAAATCGTGTTTGGTAGAGGCTCCTCCTCATATGGAAGAAGCAGCGCACGATTTGTGTTTAGGAGAGGCTCCCTATATGGCTGAGGAAGCAGCGCATGGTTCATGTTTTGTAGTGGCTCCCAGCAGAATATTGGCAAGTCAAGAAATAGAGGTAGAAGATGAAGAAGAGAAAAAGTTTGTTTTAGATTTGTCAAGAGAAGATGTTATTAACATGCAACAGGAAGAGGAAGCAGTTTTGTTATTCAAGGAGTTGAAAGAAGAAGATTTGGACCGACCCAGCTGGAAAGATGTGAAAGATAAACACCCAGATTTCAAGGCATACTGGAACTTGTTTGATGTATTAGAGGTACGAGATGGATTGCTGTACAAGAAGTGGGAAACAGATGTAACACCAAGTGCTCCTGTATACCAGATGGTTGTACCAACTGCATTACGAAGGAAATTATTTAGAGCTTTGCATGAAACCAGAACTGGTGCACACCAAGGAATACAGAGGAGTCTGTCATTATTAAAGCAACGGTATTACTGGCCAGGTTATCAGGCAGACATTAAAAGATGGTGCCTATATTGTGCTGCTTGTGCCAGAAGAAAACCTGGAAAAGGACCAAAAAGAGGTAAACTGCAACAACAGAGGGCAACTGGACCATTTGAAAGAATAGCAATAGACATTTTAGGACCACTAGAAGAGACTGATAAGAAAAATAAGGTGGTGATGGTCGTCTGTGACTATTTTACAAAATGGGCCGAAGCCTATGCACTTCCTAATCACGAGGCATATACTGTTGCAGATGTGTTGGTGACCGAATTTATATGCAGGTTTGGAGTACCAATTCAAATACATAGTGACCAAGGGCCAGACTTTGAGTCAAAGTTATTTCAAGAAATGTGTGCTGCTTTGCAGATTGACAAAACAAGGACAACCCCGTATCATCCACAATCAGATGGTCTCGTTGAGAGATTTATGAGGACATTACAGCAAATGCTGGCTATATTTGTTAACGATCATCGTGATGACTGGGATGACCACCTCCCTTATGTCATGATGGCATACAGGGCAACCGCACATGCGTCTACCAATTGCTCGCCAAACTTAATGATGTTTGGTAGGGAAAACCATTTGCCATTAGATGTGATGGTGGGACCTCCACCACAGCCAGAAAGACCTACACAGTGTCCACAGGAATACGTAGAATGGATAAGAGATGTTATAAAAGAGGCACACAATTTTGCTCGAGAATCACTGGGAAAAGCTGCAGAAAGACAAAAACGAGATTATGATCAATTTGTGAAAAGGCTTAGCATTGATAAAGGTAACTGGGTATGGTACTGGTATCCACCAGCTACCAGGAGAAAATTAGGCCAAGGCTGGCAAGGCCCATATCTAGTACTAAAGAAGATTAATAATGTGACATACCAAATCCAGAGAGATGCAAAAGCTCCTGTTAAAGTAGTTCATATTGACAACTTGAAGCTTTATCATACTGATGAACCACCAATAGACTGGACAGAAATAGAGAAACTAGCAAATTCTGATGATGAACAGCAACTAGAAGAATTTGAATTGAGTAGAATTTTTCCTACAGTTAATGAAGAAGTAGCAGAGAAAGAAGAAATGTATACAACAGGAACTACCACAATTCAAGAAAAAAAATGATGAACCGTCCAGTAGCACTTCTGACACAATGCTAGGAAGAGGACAGCGGATGAGGAAACCTCCAAACAGACTTGACCTATAACTTAACCATATTTTCTTCCTTTCCTCTGCTGCTGCATTAATTTTCTGTTAAAAGCTGTTATCTGGATTAGTTGCCCTGGGCAAGGCATTAAACTGCATCCAGCATAAGAAAAAAAAATATAGAAAAGTATGAGTTAGTGACACTTGATAATCACATGTCACTTAGAAATGTGTCACTTATTACAATTACAATGTAGAAAAAAAAGAAATAGGCAAAGGTACCTTAGTAAAAAAAAAACGTAACCGTGGAAAATGAAGTTATTAAAACACTGTTATTTTGTCTATTTTAGGAGGGAGACAGTGTACTGTTGTACAAACTGTGACTATAGGTCTCAAAGGACTGCCTATATGTCAAAACACTGGAAGGCATGTCATGGGAGTAGACAAATTCCCGCTACTTGGCCAACTAAGCGTCTTGAAAGGCCACCTCAGGCAACCTCTGTTGATAAAAGACCTCTGTCACCAGAAGGATCACCAAGATTGAGCCGCTCCAAATGGAGTACAACTAGTGACAGCAGTCTGGAAAGAAAAGACGGGAAGAAAGAGCGAGATTTAAAGAGTCATAATCAGAGGTCGGAACAGGAAAGCAAAATCAAAACAGCAAAATCACCCAAAACAAAAAGAGGAACTTCCCCAGTTACAGTAAGGCCTGAGTTAAGTAATCCGAAGAACAGGGCCTTCAAGCCACCAACAAGCAACTCAACCTTCAGAAATTTCAGAAGCAGAAGTATTGTGAGGCAGAACAGCACCCATAACCTGACCAACCAAGTTAGAAAACCAACTAGACCTGCCTTACCACACTATAAACCATACAAGGAAACACAGTCGAAAAATCTGCCAGTATTCCTTGCACCGCAGTCGGACAAGGTGCCACGAAAAGCTCCACCTCCATGCACAGAGCTAGATCAGATAGTCATGAGGGAAAAGATATTAAAATTAAAAAATGAGATCATGGAACTAGAGGAGCGATGCAGGGTAGCAGCTCTAAATAAGTGGGAAGCAGTTTTAGAGAAGAAGAGTAAAGAAATTACGGAGAAGAAAGAAAAAGAGTGGAATGAGGCAGTTGATCGTATGTATGAGAGAATGGAAACAACTGTAAGCAAGTTGGTGAGAAAGGAGGTGGAAAAGTTGGCTGAAAAGAAGAACACTGAAGGTCAACAACAAATGCCACCCACAAATACAGATATTTCTATAGATCTAGCTGTCTCCTCGGATGACTTCTCCAGTGAAGAGGACTAAGGCCATGCAGCTACGTTCCAATATATATTCATACCTACGTTCAACCTACGTTCATATATACATTCCAATATTTCCTAGATAAATTAGATTAAAAATTATATATCTTTTATATATATATATATATCATTTGAAGGAATATATCAGCATATCTACAACGGGTTGTTCCAGTATTATATACTTGCTTATTTACTTATATTGTTTACTAGAATGGTGCTATCAAGAATATGTATGGATGTATAAAAATTCCGTTATATTTTACAAGTAAATAAAGCTGTATTCAGTTTAGTAAGTATATAAGCTGTATTGGATTTCAATATCAGGATGGCAAAGAAACAAAAAAAAAAAATTTTAAAGGAGCAGTCAACAAAACTCAACAATAGTTTGGTAAGCATACCTGATGCTGACAGGAGACAGAGCACCTGAGGGCAGGTGCAGTTTTAAGAAAGGGGGAATTGTAATATTCTCTAAAAAAAATATAATCATCGGAATTTTAATATTGTTTACACGCACTATGGACGCAGCCATTATGGATGCTCTTATGTTATGCACATCTTCGCTATTCGGCGAGCACACCAGATGCTGACCGAAAGATAAACACAGGGCGATGAAACTTTAGAACCCGGTGAATTCCCGGTTTGGAAAACAAGAAAATAAAAACAAAAAGGATCAAACATAAGCTGATAAATTAGATTAAATGTAGACAAACATATGCGCTGTTAAAAAAAGAGCAAAACAAATTGATGAAATTATAATTAGAAGACTGAAAGTAACAAAGTGTAATGAACAGCCCACCCCTCGGTTACAATGCACAATCCATGGTAACTTAGCGACGCCGACGCTCAGGCGGCTATATAAAGGGAGGGCCAGGCCATTGACCACACACATCCGAACATTTTCAAAGTGATAAAGAGCTACAGCAACTGAAGATTCATCTAAACATGGAAAAGAAGCAGGATGAGAAGTAAGTTTTAACTTACTAGATAAAGCTAGCTTTCAAAACTAGCTAGGATGTGTCAGGAATCTAGAACCTAGAAAAGAGTTCCAGAAATGAAAAGAGTTTCAGAAACACTAGGTTCTAGAAACCAAAAGAGAAGCTAGAAAAGGGTTTCAGGATTGAAGCAGTTGCAGAGACAAAAAGAGTTCCAGGAAAATCCAAGATTTAAAAGAGTTGCTGAGAGTTCCAGGAAAATCCAAGATTTAAAAGAGTTGCTGAGAGTTCCAGGAAAATCCAAGATCAAAAGAGTTCCAGTAATTTCCAGGAATTAAAAGAGTTGCAGAAATTTCCTGGAATTAAAAGAGTTGCAGAAATTTCCTGGAATTAAAAGAGTTGCAGAAATTTCCTGGAATTAAAAGAGTTGCAGAAATTTCCTGGAATTAAAAGAGTTGCAGAAATTTCCTGGAATTAAAAGAGTTGCAGAAAATTCTTGGAATGAAAGAGTTCCAGAATTAAAAGAGTTGCAGAATTAAAAGAGTTCCAGGAATTAAAAGAGTTCCAGAATTAAAAGAGTTGCAGAATAGAAGAGTTCCAGAATAAAAGAGTTCCAGGATTAAAAGAGTTGCAGAATAGAAGAGTTCCAGAATTAAAAGAGTTGCAGAATTGAAAAGAGTTGCAGAATAGAAGAGTTCCAGAATTAAAAGAGTTGCAGAATTGAAAAGAGTTGCAGAATTGAAAAGAGTTGCAGAATTTAAAGAGTTGCAGAACTTAAAGAGTTGCAGAATTTAAAGAGTTGCAGAATAGAAAAGTTGCAGAAAATTCCTGGAATGAAAAAGTTCCACTTAAAAAAAAGTTGCAGATCACAAGTCAGCTAGCTATTGATCCGGGGTTATTCGAGATCTTATACAAATAAGTGAAAGAAGAGACTGGATCATAGTTTTGCTCACTTTTAGTTAAATGTGGAACAGGAACATAGTACCTATACACAGGACTGGCATGAAAATTGCAACTGCTTAATCTTACTGAAACCTGGACTCTAGCATTCTTTGCATGACCAATTGCAATTGCTACAGAAGATTTCTTTAACTAGAAACAAGAATAGTATTGATGATTGTGGATTTTACCTAACTAAAATTAGCTGTATTTTATAGTAAAGCCAATAGAATAAATTATTTTTAATCTTAGTTCACTTGTTGTTGCTTTTACTCAGTTTAAATTTGAATTACAAGTAGCCTCAAGATATTGTCAAAGCTGAACCCAACATTTTTTTTATGTAAAAATAAAGCAAAATAAAGTTAGTTGCAGAAGTCAATGATAGGTGGCACTTTAACCTAATATCATACCCTTAAGCCGAGCTGTGCCACACTAATAAAGAAAGGGTGAAGGTCATGAAAAAGTCTGAATGGAAGAAAGAAATAAAGAATAAGATTGAATGTTGTATAAAGAATGAATGTGCAGAAAATACAGGAGCAGCACTAAATTAAGATTTTTAAGGTATACCGAGTGGAAACGACAAAATTACATAGACACATGCAAGCCGGAAGAGATTAAAGATATATTGAAAATAAGACTGAATATGATTAAAGTTAAAGGGAACTACAAGAATGAGTTTAAGGATCAGTTATTATGCCCAGTGTGTGGGGAAGATGATGATACTACTGAACATATGCTTAGATGTGACAGATATGGAGAATGGAAAAAATTTTGAACTCAGATATATTAATGAACAGTGAAGAGGAAGAATTGCTAGAAATTAGAAATCTAGTGAACGAATGCATGGAATACAGGATAAAGACATTAAACTTGGAAAAGACAACTAAAAGATCAGCGTTATAGAAGAATAGACTTTGCACCCTATAAAGGTGCCCGCCTCTGATAGGTGGAGAGAGTCGAGTATCGCAATCGTAACCAATCATCCGGAACCGATTGGGATCGTAAGTTGACACACTCGGACACAGATGTGTATTTGGTCAAGTGCAAGTGTAATAAATTGACAAAAAGTGCAACGGTTTAACTTTTGTTGTTATTTCTAATAATGACACAACTTTTGAAAAAATGGCAACTTCTTTTACTCTTTAAAATCTATGATGTGGACTTCATAAAGCAGTTGACGTCAATGATCTAGTTGCCAGTAGATGCCGCCAAAACTGTGCAACGACGACAACAACATGGTTATAGCGATTCAAGTGGAAAACTGAGGTTTTGTAGTAGAATCGGACAATTTACTGCTCGCTATTTCTTTGTTTCATTTGCGTTGGTGAAACTAGTAAGTATTAGTCATCTATTTTAGTTACCCGTTTACTGTTATTACTATCATATCAATAATTTGATTTGCTTGGATACGTATTTATATATTATTACTTAGCATTGCGATTACGATTGCGATACTCGACTCTCCACCTATCCGAGGCGGGCACCTTTATAGGGTGTAAAGTCTATTCTTCTGTAACGCTGATCTTTTAGTTGTCTTTTCCAAGTTTAATGCCTTTATTTGCCTTTATCCTGTATTCCATGCATTCGTTCACTAGATTTCTAATTTCTAGCAGTCCTTCCTTTTCACTGTTCATTAATATATCTTGAGTTCAATTTTTTTTCCATTCTCCATATCTGTCACATCTAAGCATATGTTCAGTAGTATCATCATCTTCCCCACACACTGGGCATAATAACTGATCCTTAAACTCATTCTTGTAGTTCCCTTTAACTTTAATCATATTCAGTCTTATTTTCAATATATCTTTAACCTCTTCCGGCTTGCATGTGTCTATGTAATTTTGTCGTTTCCACTCGGTATGCCTTAAAAATCTTAATTTAGTGCTGCTCCTGTATTTTCTGCACATTCATTCTTTATACAACATTCAATCTTATTCTTTATTTCTTTCTTCCATTCAGACGTTTTCATGACCTTCACCCTTTCTTTATTAGCATCTATGGTATATTTTTTGCAGCCTCAACTACATCATTATACCATGACCTTTCATGTGCACTGTTTATTTGCATTTCGAGTACCCCTGATGCTAATCTCTTTGGTTTACTAATCAGTAAATTCCGATAGAACATCAATCTCCTATAATTCACTTTATGTTTTAGAGGCCATATGCCTATTTCAGTTACTAATCCCCAATATGGTGTTGATTCACTAATATTAAATAAGGTTTTTAAAGCATTTGCTTGAATCATTTCTAATTTCTCCCAATCAGTTGTCAAATTCGACCTTGTCTCAAAACTATTTAGCACTGCACTCACTGAAGGAAGCTTGTATAGCATTAGTTTAACCCCTATTGAGCAATCTCCCACTTTCAGCTCACCTCCTATTGTATTGATATAATTAATTATCATTTTATTTTTCCCGGTGCGTTTTCCGGACATTGTTTCATAACTACATTTTGTATTAATCCAATCTCCCAAATACTTGTATTCCTCTGCTTCCTTAACCTCTCCGTTCCTTAGTGACTCACATAATTCTGGAATCCTTTTCTTTCGTGTCATGTTTGTTCTCATATATTGCGTTTTCTGTATATTGAATGATAATTTTTTTGTTCATTCAATTTCTTGACAGTTTTTAATCATCTGTTTGATTATAGTTTCTTGTCCTATTCCCACAATATCGCCAATGAATAATAACATACCCACAGGTAAATTGCTGCCCATTACAGTACCTGTTATCACTATCTCATTAATCCGGTTTATTGCAGCACAACATAGTAATGGTCCCAGCACAGTTCCTGTCGGACTATTTCATTTATTTCTATCTGGTCTGTTTTACCTAATGGTGTTTGTATAACTATTTCTGCAATTTCATTTAGTTTATATGTCGTAAAAATTTCTCCTGGTGATATGCCCATCCTCCATAGTTCTGTCAATGCATCTTTCTACCACAACTTATCAAAACACTTTTCAGTGTCAGAAAAAATTATGTACACTTCATTTTTATAAAACCTGTTATACTCTAACATTGCCGTACTCAAGGTGTACAGATGGTCATAGACTCCTCTGTGTTTTTCTTCCGCCACATTGATGAACTCCTATGTTTTCTTCAAATTTAACTATTATTCTATTTTTGATCACTTTTTCCATTAGTATACTGAAAATATTTGTTATGAACAGCCCTCGTCTATTTTTCATCTCTTTCTTGTCACCTTTTCCCTTATAAATTGACTTTATTTTCATTTGGGCCCATTGTTTCAGTATTTTCTTTTGCTTCATTATTTCTACTATACTATCGATAAATCCTTTCCCTGCTTGTTTGATCATTTCATTCTTCCATCCTTGCATGTCTGGAGCCTTTTTATTTTTTAATGATCGAACTGCTTCATTCACTTCACTGTTAGTAATTACTTTTACTTCCTCCTCACTTGCCATTTGTTCAACATGTTTGAAAATTTGTTCAACCCTTAATTCTATCATTTGCTCATATTCATCCTCTATCGGAGTAGGAGTTAACAATTCTTCATAATATTTTTTAAAAATCATCTTAATTTTCCCTGGGTCCTCTCGGATCTCACCTTGGTTATCTCTCATTGCTATAGCTTCTTCTCTTTTAGGTTTATCGATGCACTTTTTGAATTCCCAAAACAACTGCTTATTAAGTTTTCCATTTACTGTAATTGTCTTAACAGTTTTATTTATTCTATTTATTTGTTCCTTCCTTCGCACATTCCTCATCATGTTTTCTATTAGGTCAATTTTATTTTAATCATTCTTTTTCTTTCAGAGTCTTCTTCATCGCTCATATCATGTTTTAACTTACGTCTTTCTTTATTTAACTTCCTTGACATTTTACTTCCATATTTTTGTTTCCTTTTTCCTTTTACTGAAAGGCACCTGTCTCTTACTGCTGCAACTTGATTAATCCAACCATCATACGTGCTCTGAATTGATCTGTTACTGCTCCATAGTTTGCTAAATATTTGATCATCAGTTTCATTTTTGTATCTGTTCATTTTATTTTTATTAGACACTACTAATTTTTTTATCTCATCACTTTTATCTCTTTTCATTTTGCTAATCTCAACCCAATCAAATTCACTATATAATGTATTGTGGTCTGTATATATAATTTTTTTCTCGCCACTACTAGTCACTCTGTACACTCCATACAGTTTTTGTTCGTCAACAAGTGTAAACCTATGTGCATTTACATCATTTGCACTTATTATAATATAATCAATAACAGATTTTTTTCCCAGCTTCTCTTGTCCAAATTCCTGAGCATTCTTCAGTTGCATTTAATATTACTAGATTTTCTTTTTAACCTGATTTAGTAACATTTTTCCTGCCCAAGTTATTTCATCATTATTACCTTTGATAATATTTCCTACTTTTGCATTGAAGTCACCTATAAGCAAGCATTTCTGGTTTTCGTTTTTTGCTTTTTGTACTTGCTTACGTATTTGTTCATACATTTTCTTCGTTTCTTCTTTAACTGTCCTACTTTCTTGAGGTGCATACAATAATCCTTCTCTCAATTTTACTTTATCCATTATAACCTATAATTGTTCTCCTACTTCATTATACTGGCCAGCCTTTACTGTTACATTTTTTAAGTCATTATTAATTGCCAATAATATCCCCCTCTCCATACTTATTTCTATTCAGTTGGAACACTTTATAACCCTCAATTTTTACTAATCCTTCTTCCCCCAAATGGGTTTCAACAATTCCTATTACACTAGGCTTTTTTTCCCTTATCACTCCATACAATGGCTCTAACTTATTATTTAGTCCTCGGCAATTTGTATACACTACATTAAAATTTTTAAATCTGTTCTGAGATCTTTTCACTTTTACTTTTTTCCTAATTCCACAGTTTTTCTTTTATTGCATTGATTTCCCTCATTAAAAAACTAATCTGCTCGACCAGACTTTCATTTTGTGCCTTTTGTTCATTTTTATTAGCTTCTAGAGTTGTCTGCTGTCCTTCTCGTTCTTGTATTCTTAGGTACCTCTTTTCGTCATAGTTAAAAAAATGTCTGTATCTGCACCTACTACCATATTTGCATTTACCATCATACTTATAATTCCAACACAATTTTGTCTTTTCCTTATCTTCCCCAGGTTTCAAATAATGTCTAAATCTACACTTGCTTTCAAATTTGCAATATTTATTCCTTCCAAAAATGGAACACAACTTTTGTTCATATTCTCCTTGTTTGGCTCTATGTACGCTTTCACTGATCTCTTGACACTCCTTCGTTGTTTTGTAGTGTCTAAACTTGCATCTATTTTCAAATTTACACTACACATTTTTTGCAACATATCTGCATAGTGGCGTATCAGGCTCTGCCTCCTCACTTTGATTCTGTACTTCTTTTCTGGAATCATCTTTCTTCTTACTAGATTCATTATTTTCTTTTGCCTCTTCATATGTTAAACCCATACCCATTTTGCTCATCAACAATTCTTCATTTATCTTTTGTAGGTCACTTATGTGCCTGTTTAGGCTATTTACTGTAGTTCTATTTTCTGCTGCCTCACTTATCAATTTTTCTAGTTGTTGTCTGAGTTGCACTGCTTCTTCTTTCAACTTTTTTATTTCACTTTCATATTTATTTTTTTTAAGTCAAGCTCAGCCAATTGATCCGCTTTCTTATTCACTTCTTGCCTCATTTTTTCTCTAAGCCATCTTTCAAATTTTCTACTTCACTTTCTTTGCATTTCATTTCCTCTTCCATTTCCTAATTGTACTTCATTCAACAGCTGTGTATTTTTTTGCATTCCCATGCCTTCCTTTAACTTCTCGACTTCTTTACTCTTATCGCAAAACCAGTGCAAAGTGTCATTTATAACTAATGCACTTGCTGTGCCTACCGCTCTATTTCTTTGATATGCCAATGCACTCTCTGTGCAACCATGTCTCACACCAGAAACAATACTTTCCATCTTCCCCAATCTCCACTCTTTTCACACATTTACTGCACACTTCAGCCCCACTTACTTTCCTTTCCTTTCTTTCCTCTTGTTCATTCTCCTTTTGAGTTTTACTTTCTGACTTTTCTCCATTTTTCTCAGTTAAAGTTTCATCCACCACTTGCACAAAATCACACAATGCTCTTTCTATCCTGGTGCTCTGTATCATTGCTTCATCATCACGCTCCACTTCCATTTTATTATTTTGTTTAGTATGTTTAGTGAATTAGTGCACTATTATAGAGATGTTTGGGTATAACCTTATATTGACTGTTTTTATTATTTTTGTCTATTCTGTTTCATGCATGCAAACTAGTTTTACTTGACTACTTACCCCCCTAAGAAAAAAATATTAGTATATGATCTAAGCTGCCTTTTGTCACCAAGCCACCGTGACTCCTAAGTGTACTTCTTATTAGCTACTGCTGCATCCCTTTCACCAGTAGCACGGCTTGTCATTTTTGTCTTAAAAAAACCTTAAGTTAGTAATTGTAATTAATTTAAATGGCTCTATGAATTTGTAATAGAATTGATTATACCTCAACTATTCTGATACTTTTCCCTATCTCTAATTTGCCATGTTTTCATACTTTCATGAGGTTAATAGGAAATTAATTTCCAGTTTCTGTCTTTTCACTGTCCTTACTATTGATGTACATCTCTGCCCTTAATTCTCTATGAAAAAGATCATGTATATACGACAAAGTATCAGCTCTTATGCTGTTAGCTTCCCATTAACAGTAGCATTGACTAAAGATACGGATCCGTATCCGGAACCGTAGCAACTAAAAATCGGGATCCGTCTCTCGAAAGCATCCACTACAAAATACGGATTGATCTGTACGGCAAACTATATTAACGAGAAAATACGGATCGCCATCAGAGAGGTGCAATATATCACTTTTTTGTTTATCTGCAACCTCAAAATCCACAACATAGTGACTGCCTATTTTTGGTATGAAAGAATGTAATAGATTACTTAAGTTTTAGGGTACTTGCTTGACGTTAGTTAATGTTTCTACTGATAAATACCTTTAAAAAGAATGTGAATATCCTATTACTGTGCATGCCCGTTTTAATTTTTGGTAATTATAAAATGTTTTTTTATTGGAGTTCTGCTGCTTTACATGTAACTCTAAGGAAATCGCAACAACAGTGAACCATTGTCCGCATAGTGGCAAAATTATTAGAACATTTTTACAAAATGCAAAATTCTAAAAGATAGAAAGTATCAAAAGTGCTTTACTGCATTACTAAATGAGCATTCTACACTCACAGTGATTTTTTGACAGGGTCATGGGTCAAAAATGCTTCAAACAGACACTTTACGTACAGCATAATTAAACACATTATTACAGCAATAAGTAGTCAATTACGTTGAGGCAATAGGCATTTGAGGCCTTTAAGTGGTCAAAATAGTTCCGTAAGGAGTTTTGTAACTGTTTTTCGGCATTAAGGATGCAAAATTTAGGTTTTAATTCACAAACAGAAATTACTGCTTTCTAATCAGTGAATTAACTAGTTTTCATGAACTAGCTTTATACAGTACACATTATAAGTCAAACCTTTAACCCCGAGGAATCTAAGAGAAAGTGAAGTAACTTGATGTTTTAACTCAATATAAAGTGGATTAATGTGACAGTCGAACGTAATTATAGTTACTGCAGCCTTCAATTAAATGCAAATTTGTAAAATGGCCTTTTTATTTTTTTAATAGAAATGACATATAAAACACTACAAAGATTGCATTGGAATATCGCAGTCATTGATTGTAGTACAGCTTTGATAAGCAAAATAATAAAATATTTAATTAATAATATTTTTATTTTTTTAATAGAAATGACATATAAAACACTACAAAGATTGCATTGGAATATCGCAGTCATTGATTGTAGTACAGCTTTGATAAGCAAAATAATAAAATATTTAATTAATATGGGACCTGGCTCACATAAAGATGCTTTAAAATGTTTACAATGACAAACAAAATAATAAACCAAGCAAGAAATAGTGGCAGGTTATAACATTCATAGCATACCTGGCAATAGGTGCATGTAACAGTTCAGCAACTCTTATAAACTGACCCTACTGCATATCACATAAAGACTAAAAATTTTGCTATGATCGACAAGTCAATAAATCACAACTCAAACTAAGGAAAATTACAGTTAGTAGGTTATCACATTCAAAATACTGGCTGGTAGGTCATCATATTACAACAATCTAAGAAATTCATAACACACTAAGATTTAAACTCTTGCTAACTGGCCTACTACACATCAAAATACTAAAGTTTTTTGTAACAATAAACAAAATAAAGCAAACAAACTATTAATTGGTGGCTTATGCACCACACAGCACTATATCAAAGATAACAATTTGCAAGACAATTAAGAGACCAACTAATATTTACAGTGTAACTATTATATCACGAAGAAAAGTGGTACCGAAGAAAAACGGTACGGCTACAGGCTGTATAATGCCATATCACCATTTTCATGAAGTGGGCATGTACTTTTCAATGACGTGCATGGCACATAGTCAAACGCCGTATGTCGTAAAAATTGTCAAAATCCGTATGTTTTGTAAATGTCACAAAAAGCACGGATCCATATTTGTTGCAAAAATAGCTACGAATATCGGTATCACAGGAAAGACGAGTATGGATCCGTACCTCTAGCCACTGCCTAATTATTATTAATTCTCGTTTTTTATGTAAACTACAGTAAGCATGATAATTGATATTTGACTTTGTGCCAATGTTTTGTACAGATTCTCCTTATATGATTTTAAGGTAATAGTTATATTTACACTTTTGCTTTTAGCCATTAGGCCACTATTTGAATAAAAATAAATGTTAATTTAGTTAGGAGTAGCAGTATAGTTTGTCGCGACGCCTTGTCTGTACAAACTCATTAAAATAGTAAATGAATTTCATTTTCTTACCATGTAAGAGACAAATAACAACGTGGCTATAATTACTGTATATAGAGTTACAAACTATATAATATAATTGACAATCAATTGTGCCTCTTTATTTTATTCTTATTTTGGCTATATTTATGCTTTGGAAATATTATCATGACTTAATCGTCGTCATAACATCATCATGCTAACATGTGTCATTCAGGTATTCCTCATCAACATGCTGAATTTCTACCTTTTGCACCTTGTCCCCACTCTAGAAGAAAATGTGTATGTGTGTGTGTGTGTGTGTGTGCGTGCGTGCGAGCGAGTGTGTGAGAGTAAGTGAGTGTTAGAGAAAGATCATTTAATGCACTTCTGTTTTGTTTCTTAAATTTTAAATTTACCATTAATCTGGACAGCACCAACACAAGATTTTCTTCCTGCTGTTATGCAGTGGCATACCAGTAGTCTCAATAAAAATTATATATTAATGTTTTTTACTTTGTTAAATTTGTGTTAATTTATTGTTTTCTGTAAAAATGGTCATTGTATGCTCACAGTAAATCTAGCAATAAAATTCTAAAAAATTATACGGTTTCGGATGTTACTGTGATAGGCTGAGCCCCCAAACAAAGATTTGGCCGTGTTTCTTTATGCAAGTTTTATTCATCACTTTTCAGTTTAAATTGTTTGTTCAATGTTTCCCTTATATTCATGCAGTTCTCATCATTTAGAATCAAATTCACATTTGACTATTCTGTTTGTTTGCGAAGTCTACCTAACCATAACACGGTTTTTGACGGTCTGTCCTCAGCGATTTTCGAAATTGAGCCAGATTCGATGCTTCAAGAATTTCGCTATTAAGTGAATTCCAAGGGCCAAACACGAGAAAAGAAAAAGTGGGCTCTGATATTAGTGTGAGGGTATCAAATTATACAAATAAAAAAGAGCTGTGTATAAGTAAATTACCTTGTGGTCTAGAAAACCATTTATCACTACGTAAAATTGAATTTCTGCTGATGACTTTATAGCAGTTAATAAGATCTATAGTGTCTTCTCGTTGTATCTATAATATCTATAGTATCACTTGAAACTTCTACTAAACCTCACAAAGTATGCAATACATGTAAATCATCTTTACGAGAGTTCTTGTAATTGCCCTTCACTTTTGCATGTTTTAGCCTTATTCCTATAATTTAACTTGTTTCCTTTAGGCTAGATTTTTTATTATACTCTTTAAATCCCCAATTATAGTTTATCTAAAATCCCAGTTTACTACTTTGAGCAATTTTAGTTTTCATTTCTTTCTGCTACTACATTATTAATTTTAAATTAATTTCTCTTTTCCACTGTGATTTTGTCATCCCTGTTACTCGTTTATTTTAGTTTCTGCATCTAGTGTTTACATTTATAGCAAAAATCAGACTCGTGTAGCATATTCCATATGCCCGTTGTGTACCCCAAGGTGAAGAAACTGTAATCATTTATATGCACAAATAAAAACAACCACTGGTGCATTTTAACTAACTGCACTGTTATGTTGACAACAAGCATTCATTTGTTGCACGCTAAAGCCTGAACACGAGCTGTGAGTTGCAAAGTTAGTGTTTTTGCCACACAAGGCATTTGACTGAGTTTTTATCTGCCAGATCTTAATTACTTCCTTGCAAGCTTAGTCAGTGAATCAACTACGTGTCAGCCTTGGTAGTGCCATACTGAGCACTATTAATATAACGGAAGGGTTATGAGAATGAAATAATTTATATTATCATTTTTGTGTGCTGTTAAACTTAACAGTCCTTTTATTCTTGTCTTTGTTAGTGGCCTGAAATAGGTTTTTAACGGTTAATAAACAATTTCATTTGGATAATTAACCTATTGGCAAAGAAATCATAGTTCCTAGTTTGTTTTTTGTAAGTAACCCCAAAAATGGTATGATCTGTCACCTCCCTACTGGCTGTTGGCCTGGCACACTGCCAAATGCAGCAGTTAATAGTTTGCTAACAGGTACCTACTGTAGAAGCACACAGCAGAAAGTGGCATTTAAATCCACATAATAGATACCATACTACAGATAATGTCAGTATTTTCATTGTTGGAACTAGGTAGGAATATCAGGCTCTGGTAATAAACAATGCGGGTAAAAACTCCTGTACCCGGGTTTTCGATGGAAACACTATCTACGTCATATTTGTTTTCAATTTTTGCTGCTTCTAATACCAACTATGTTTGAATGGTTATTGTTTTTTTTCTATAGTAGTTACTCTATCTAATTTTTTCTTACTATATCTAAGCTGACATCAGTTGTACCATTAATTGATGCAGTACTTGCGAATTTTAAATTTTTAATGCCATGTTATTCTATTGTAATTTAATCAATTTTGTATCAATTAGTTCACTCTTGAGATTAATTTCGTTCGCTTTTGGTTTTTTATTCGAGCAGCTTGTTAAGGGGTTTTAACTCTCTTTACCTTTAATCAACTACTATCTACACTTACTTAGGATATTGAGGTCTGTTTATTGGAAATGTGTATTTTGAGCTTGTTATTTTGGACTTAGTTTAAGATTCTATTTTTAGTTTATTTACATTATTCTAAAATCGCGATCGAAAAAAGAAATTCATTTCGCAGTTAAAGGTTGCAAAGCTTGGGGTCAAGGGTGAGACAATTGATACCATTGATATAAAAGCAAGTGCAGGATGAAGCAAGGCTTCTTCTGTGAGTTAGCAATGAATGAGCAACGCTGCATCATTTGAGATCTAAAGTTCTGCTAGTATTTTATAACCACACTGCAACGTAACAGTTGTATAAGAAGAAATTTTTGATGTTTATGTGGTCTCGTTAATAAACCTTGTTCATTATATTATCATTACTAATTTGGGTGTTATACTTCCTATGTACTTCTCTACACAAAAATCATGAGTCATAAATAAGCTTTATGATCAGTGGCAGCTTTGAGAAGGTTTCATTTCATCATCCATGCAACAACAACTCCATAATTTCCCAACTAGCTGCAGTTAGACCAAGTTGTTCTAAGTCTACTGTTTTTTTCCATTATCTTCATACTTCCTTGATAACTTTTTAATTTCTTTACAGGCTGCTATGGAAGATAATGATGATGTAACTATACCTTTTGGTGCAGAAGATGAACCTGTCAAAAAGCAACTTAAGTAAGATCATAATTTGATGTTTGATGTTACCACGTACAAGCAAAGCGTAAATCAAGAAATTATGTTGTAGCAGAATATATCCAATGTTCTAGAACTAGCACCATTGGTTTTTATTGCCTTAACGGCGGTAGGGGTGACGAAGTGCAGGGCGTGGTCCGGGTCCAGATTGAGGTTTGGGATGTAAAAAAAGTTCTGGATTAAGGTTCAGAGGTCAGGGTCTTGATAACTTCAATTCCAAACACCCCTACTTAACTATGCACTGGTACTCATTGTTCTTGGTTTGTTGAAACCGTCATTTTGCTATATATGCATTATCATTTACACGTATGATTTTTATGTTTCTTTAAAAAGACACCATACTAATATAACTTTTGGATTATGTCCCATGCATTTTTTCTTTGCGAAATATGGCAATCGACTAGCATTTAGTATCAGTCGCATTCTGTGATCGATAGTCGACCTTCAATTTAAATGATATTTGATCGACTAACAATCGATCATAATTTTTGGTAATATGCTTAATTAGAATATTATGCATTTTACTGTTGTTTTACAGATATATTGTGTTTAGAAACTAGAAAATTTTATTTGTTACTAAGTTTTTATTTTATTTTTTCACAAGTTATCATATATCGTTAATGTAAATATGTTGCCATTGTTAACAGCTTTAGTTGCAAATTCGCACTGTATGTTTTTATCTTATGGACAGCAATTAAATAATAGAAATGGCCCATGAAGTGTGCAAATGTTAATTTATGATTGAGATTTTTGTCAAACATCTTGAGCTACTTAGTTTCAATAAAATTGATTGATCAGAACAGCAACAGATTCGACTTGCTGTTGATTTTTGGATTACTTGCTAGTGAAGTAACTCTATAAGGCTGTCTCTTTTGCAGTGGTGCCTGTTTTTTTGTTGTTGCTGCTGATTTAATACAAAACTCTGCTGTTTACTCATTGTGAGGCAAACAATGTGTATTCTAATAGGATGTTCAGACTAGAATTTTCTCTTGTAAGTTCTCTCTGAGCGAGTTCTGTTGCAAGTTTTTGCTGAGTGCCATCAGCTTGCACTTATTATGGGAAAGAACTCTCAGCAACTTTCGGAGAGTTTCCAAAAACTTGCCATGAGAAGTCCCAAAGTCGTTCACAATAGCAAGTTTACTTTCAGGGAGCAAACTCTCTAGTCTTTACACGCTGTAAGTTTTTAAGGAAATTTAGGTTTATGACAACTGTAAAAATCATATCTATTAACAGTTACCATTACCATCATTTCAGGAGCAGTAAGCAAAAACTATGTGGAATGCTCATGCATTATTACTGTGATTTGAGAAGCAGAGACAAGGATTATGTAGAACGTTCGTGCTTTATTGATAAGTGATCATCACTGAGTGCATTTTATGCCTATGTTTTAAGCAAACTGTTTTTTTGCGGTTATTTTGTAGCACCGTGTCACGATTCGTGTGGATGGCATATGGTGTTGTTTTTACTGTAACGCTACAATACAGTACTATTGCAGACAAATTGTTGAATGACTTAAAAGAAGCGACGCAAGTACATCATAAAAAACATAGTATGTTAAATATTGAAGTTTGTACATTTTTCAAGTACCTCCAAGCAACGCGTGCACATATGTTGCAACCGAGTAACTCGATGGTTTGCATTCCAGACTAGTTATTATTTTTGTTTGGGTAGTTTTCAGGTGAAAAGAAAGTACTAGCTGTGTGAAAGTGATTTATGGTTGACTGATGGTTTTTGTTAAAATTTTTAACATGTTTTAATACAAACTCCGATAGCACGTCAAACTGGTATTTTTTATGTAATGCTGTTTTCTTTTCAGGCATCCATTCGTTGTTCTTTTCCATCTGTTATTCCGAACTAGTGCCATTCTAGTCTATCTGTTTTTTAGTTGGTTCATCAGTAGCTTTGTTGTAAATTTTGTGGTGATAGTTGTATTACTAGCTATGGACTTTTGGACAGTGAAAAATATAAGTGGTCGTTTGTTAGCGGGGCTTCGGTGGTGGAATTACATAGATGAGGATGGAAACAGTCACTGGGTTTATGAAGCCAGTAAGGTAAGAACTTTTCTCAGTATCTTTTTTAATATTATTTACATCGACTTAAGGCATAGGCAAGTAATTTTGAAAAGTCCAATAAAGATTACTACTAGAAACAAAAATATAGAAATCAGCAATAATTATAACTAAATCGTCCTCATTCTCCAAATATCCAGAGCTTTCACAAAAGCGTTCAGTACCTCTGTACTTCAAACATTTAATGGAAACTCTGGAAATGTGTAAAATAAAGATGGTCTTCATATTTTTGCTGACTTTACTGCTTTTGATTACACTGGATTCCCACAGAACCAACTTTTGCTTAATAGTAGAAACTTTGAAGGTTTATAATAAAGCATTTAGAAATTTTAGAAATTTTTAGAAAGCATTGCTAGTAGGAGCCTGATGTTTACGTAAAATGTGAAATTTCTAGGTAAAAGGAAAACTGCAGGTGCAATAGACGTCATGCATATTACATTTTTCACTTTACAAGTTTTACATTTTTTAGATTTGCCATAGTTGCTAATGCCTGTATTCTCAAGTTAAAAATTTAATTTTTACATTATTGTAATTATTTAACAGATGGCGCCACAGCAGCCAATTTTTGGTTTATGCATTATGTAATTGACTGACTTGAAAGTACAAAAATTTACAGCGTTTAGCAGTGTTTAAGTTTAGAATGTGGTAGTATTACTAAGCTGCTGAACACATTTATGTACTACTTTCTATGCTTTATACTCAGTTATTGTAATATTAATGTTTCTGACATTGAGGAGTTTTTCAAATGAAGATTGCAAATGGAAAAGTGATGGCATCTGTTTTACGATACATTAAAGTGACTGATTTTTTTTTGCAAATTTCAGAAAAGCAATAAATACATTGCAACAGAAATTCGGTTATTCTGGATGACTCTAGTTATCTATCCTGTCATTTGGTGTGCTTTTCTGTTTGTGACTCTGTTTAGGCTTGAATTTGCATGGTTTGTAAGTACTGCTGTAACATTTTGTCTTACCTATTGTGCATTAACTAAACTGTCCATTAAATTATGAAGATTTATGTAGTCGGGTTGTTCCATAGCATGATACTGTGCATATAATCATATATCCTATAAAGTGATTTAAAATGTATAGCCATGATATATTTTTATTGCACATTTATGCTTGACTACATGTTTTGAACATTTATTGCCTTCTTTATCATCAAAAGTATATAATGGCAGTAATAAAATTTCTGAGCTCAGATTTTGACTTTAGAAAAGAACTTTTGCATAAAGGTTTATTACAAACCTGTTTAGGCTATTTTTGCGTTATTGTTTTTATGAAGTAAACAGTAGAAATGGAATGCCATATGTGCGTAAGAATGCGATTAGTGGCCTGCATATCTTCGTGAATGTGTAAGCCCATGTAAGCAAAATCTGTAACTAAATCTATGAAAGCACAACATTATGTACAACTATAAATTGCCCAACAAAAAGTTGTAGTGTGGGCTCAAACTTTTAGTTGCACAACTGGTTTGTAATGTACATACCATTTTTAATGCTGTGCACAGACATGCATTTTTTTAATTACACTACTTTTAGTCAAAATGCAATAATTAAGTGTAAGAAGAAGGTAGTGTCTTATGAAGAGACATTATCAAACATATGAATGATATAACAGAAAAACAAATTAATGAAAATAAATTGTTTTTACTGCTTTTGCTACAATATTTCAAAAAATTCGGTGATACTCAGTAAATAGGTGATCAAGATATGAACTTTTCAATGTGAACAGCACACTGTGAACACATCTCGGTACAAACGCCACATTTCTAGTATCTGCTGATGTTCTCCCTGTTATTGTGTACTTTTACAATGATAAACATCACTTAACAATAATTATGATAATGGCCATTACTTCTTACTGAAGCTTGTGTCAGTCAAATTTGCCTCCGCAAAAAGATTCACCCTCACTAGGAACTGTATAAACTGTAAATTATGTAAAATATACATGACAAAATAATTTAACGTTTTCATATGAACTGATTTCTCTGAAACACATTTGTATCGTACTGGATGTTGAGTGTTTGAACTACTTCAGTTCTTCCATTCATTCACTTTTATGCAGATTTTGTTGTTAAGGTAATGATGTATACTAATATATTACAGCTGATACAGTACATGGTATAGTAAATAAACGGTTAATTGTAAATACACACGTCAGAGATATAAGGTAAGGCCGAGGATGAGAATCATTTCACTGGGTTAATATTTTTCCATCTATTTGATCTCAAGAGAGGTAACGGACAACCCATTAAATTGCAAAAGTTTATTAAATCTCCTTGGACTCAGCCATGCTATAGTAACTAAAGCATTTACTAGGATGTATCCGCAAGGTAACATATTTGCCTTTCAACCACTGGTTAGTTATTCACGCAATACTTAAGACGTTTGTGTAAGAAAAATTTCATTTCTCTTTTTTGGGAAGTAATAGTGCAAAAACACTACTAATACAGGCAATTTCCTCGACTTCCATACTCAGTACTTTGCTCCAGAGTACCATTTGCACAATTAAAAATTGCATGTCTGCGACATGTACGGTTGTCTGCGCGCTGCACACAAAGAAATTGCAGCAGCAAAGTTGTGCAACCAAAAACTACATGTCCACACGAGGCCTTAAAGCTAATGCAAGTGGAACAAAAAGCATAAAAATAGTGGTGCCCAATGTTTAAAAATTACCTTGCACAGGTATGGACTCTTACACTGCTTACCCTTATGAACTAGTGTTTACACATGCTTAGCAGAACCACTAAGAACATACTATGTATTGTCAGCTGTTCAAGCCGTAAATGCTTTTTACACATCGTTGCATGTCATAATACAACAACCTCGGTGATTATTTACAGATGCTAAAATAGTTGGCTCAAACATTTTTTGTTACTACTTCGTTGCTGCTTGCTTGTTATCTTAGGCCTATGTAACGCAACGATCAAAAGAATAAATTAGCATATTTCTTCAAAATGAGCTTGAAAAGGTTAAAGCCAGGTATAAACTATTTTTAATTAATGTGTGTTTAAATACCTCAAGCTCTTAATCTTGGACTGTTTTTGTATTGTGAAACTATATGTGTATGCTGATCCTATGCAGATTCAAACTTCAGTGAGTGAATATAATCAAGTTTCATTCAGTTCCCAGATATAATCAAGTTCCACTGCACCTTTAACTCTTTGTAAAAAGTAATTCATACCAATCACATATCAAAGGGTTTCTATTTAATTTTTTCACTATTCTGTGGTTATCACGGAACCGAATTGAAAGTTGTAAGTTAAGAAGAAAAACCCCATTACACTTGTAAATGACAAGCCAGAGTTATTTTGTTTTATCTTAATTGTAAAAATGTAAATGTGCTTGAATCACATTCTAAAATATGTGCTGTAAGTTGCCAACTGCTGACATTACTACACACAAATTCCTAAGCTTAATACAATTTGTAAAATAAGCAGATGTCGATATTAAGATTGTTATTAGCCCGTTTCATGTGCATGGCCTTTAAATTTGTGATTCGCCTTGTAGTGTGCCAAACAGTATAAAAACTAGTAGTATTTTTACTCTTATTGGTTCAAACTGATTGCAAAGGATTGAGACGTTTTTACACATTTATGTACATGTCATGTTGAAACATGTTGCTTCTTTTTTATTTATACTCATAATTTGTTTTTTCTTTAGATGGTGGTACTGGTTAGTGTAATATTAAATGGAGCAAATTTATTTGGATACGTTCGCTGTAAGATTGGCAACAAGCAGAAATTCACGTCAATAGCGACCAATTTCCTGGGCCAGCAGATGTTCAGAAATGTAAGCAAATAGTGAGTATTATGATGAATCACAATGGTAATTTTGATTAATATCTTACTAGTGTGGTATTTTGTGTGGTAGATTTACAGAGCAACCCACATAGAAAGGCTATTGCAGTAGCATGAACAGGTGTGGGAAATGTTGCAGTCTACTAATCAATTTTTTGTGAAGTTTTATCTTTATTAGCAATTTAATCCTGACAGTTGCAGTATTTTACCATGTAATTACCTTTATACAATGATTTTGTAAATGTACTTTAGTTTTTCTTTAATACAATGGTTCGCTTTTCTAAATTCGGCTTTAACCAGCATTGATAAGATATTGCTAGTTATAATATGTATATTGCTGCTGTATAATTTATGCATTAGTATTAGAACAATAATAAAGCTGTTGACTTTTTTGTGTACAGATGTATGGGTATGTAAATATTTTTATATGTGATGTCACATCTATTTTAGTTAGTTTCTTCATTTCTAATCAGTTCTTGCATTACTTAAGTAGTAAGTAAATTGTTTTAGCAAGTGCTAAAATCCTATAATTAAGTTTTTGCAGTTCAACATGACTAGCATGATATCTGGAGGCTTGCGGAACATTGACTAATGACAAAATTTTAGTTCAGAATTTAGTAACTGGCATGGAAACATCATAGTTTCCCAAAGTAATACCTAAATTTATTTTTTACATGTCTGCATGCAACAGCTTCTCAAAAAAATTGCAAGTTAACAGTTTGTAGGTTATGTTTGTAAAACATAAGTTAGCAGCAATCCAACTGTACTGTTAAATATATTTATGATGTATTTTTCTTTTGCCTGTGATGTCTTCATAAATTCATTAAACACCCCATTTAGTCTGTAGCTTTTAAACTCTGTGTTTCATTACTATTTGTAATTTTGTGCATGTGCTTTATAATTTTTGTGTCATTGTTGAACGTAATCAAAACTGCTTATGATAAGAATTTACAGCTTTCTGGCTTTTTTATCTTTAGATGATTAATTACAACATTTTATTTCTTGTGACTCCTTAAGCTGTGTTCCATGTGCTAATTTAATTTACTTGCATCCAAGCTATTGTAATTAATTTCTTTGTAATTTGCTATCATATTAGTGTGTTAATTTACTACATACTGAATTTTGTATAATATAATATTCAGCTCATTTTTCACCAGGCTTTGTGTGGGAACTATACACAAGCTAAGCACTAACACTTTTCAGAGATTTTATCCAAACTGATGGATTAAAATATTTATGCTATGAAGCTAAGGACAATATAAAGTCCAAGCTATCAAAAAAGCTTCTCATGAAAATAATATGTATATACATGTTATACCCACAGAGGCTTCGGTTTGTAACTGATCCTTTGTCGGTTTGTCGGTTTGTACAAGTAGTTGAGAAACGTTTGGTGAGGCATCATTTTGCATCTTATAATTTATTAGAAACTTTAAAACTTAATTTGGTTTGTGAAAATAAGTGATGTTAATAATAATAATAATAATAATAATAATAATAATAATAATAATAATAAACTAAATAATAATTTATTAGCATTGCTTGTAAGAAAGTTTATTAAAGTATATACTAACTTATTTATATTGCCTGTAGAAAATGTTAAGAAACTAAATATAGTAACAAATTATAGTACTAATTATCTTCACAGCTTTAGTGCTTCCATGTGCATAAGCATAGTCTTTGTGGCACTCTTAGGTTTGAGACTAGTGGCTGCCAACCTCAGTGCATATATTTCTTTTGTTTTAAGTCACTAAATAGCCTGTTATCCATTAGTGATAATTTTACCTGTTAAATGAACAGCAGTAAATAAATGTCTTTGTCTCTAAGAAGTTCACCAGCTGAGTAGAGGCAGCAGCCCCACTAATACCATAAGCAAGTGAGCACTAATCTGTGTAATGTCATGAAGGTCTCATTTATGCCTTCCCTGCAGCAGACATTGTTTGCTTTATTGGATAAATGTTAAGGTTGAGTACAATTTCTTCTTCACAAGACCTTGTGATGCTAACTGATTGTCCAATCTTGATGAGTGCGAAAGCTTATTCATAAGTTTTGAGCCTAAATTAAAAGGTTTTGTTAGAATTTGCTGTTCAGACTAGTGTATATGCAGACCCTAACTTTTTTTCTTTGTCTTACTTATTGATTATTATTTTAGTTTATTTAGCATTATTTATTCATTTTCCTGCAGCTACAACATGAATCAAGCAAAATGCAAATTCTGTTGATTTCATCTCAACTTTATTGTACTCGATGCTCATTCAAGATTGTTCCTGCAGATTACATGAAAAATCACTCAAAGTTATTAATGAATTCAGACTGTGCACAGTCGTTGTCATGAGCTTATAACTTTTAATCACGATAATCTTCGTGGTCGATCTGACAAGTAATTTGTTTTATTTAGGTTTGTTCAAATATGAATTAGTTACTGTTAATTCAATGTCAGCAGAATGTCTAGTTTGCTTCGTATTACTAAACTACAATTATTGTAATTAGAATTATGGTATTTTACAAATTCAACCGTATTTTTCTAAAAATGAGAGTTTTTGAAAGTAAGAAGATGCTTTATTAGTTATCATTCTGTTTGATTCATTATCGTATATTTGGCTACGTATATTCGTATATACATTATCGTATAAAGGATGCTATTAAACCTACTTGTCCAAGTTTTTACTACTTTTTGAGTCGCCAAATTTGGAAGTGGAACGAAGAGCCTAGCTGTTATCAAGTGACAAATCTGGTGATACCAGATATTCTTTTACGAATAGCTGTTCGGACTACCGTAGTTGGCATGATAATCTGAAACATACATTATAGGAATTTTAGTAATTTATAGTATTTAAAATTATAGAGTTTAAAAGACGGGAGTGTATTTTGTTACTTATTTTGTTATTTATTTAATTACACCCTTGTCATTGAAATTTGTTTACTTCCATGTTTTACCAGAAATTTTATCAGTTTTCTTTTGTACTCTGCAATTTTGTCAGCTTTCATGATGTAAGCAATTGTTCATAGAACGTCAACAGCAAATAAACTTGTCTATTAGTACAACAACATCTAAACTTATTTTCTGAGGAATACATACAACTTTACAACATCGTTGTCTATGATACTAACGAAATGTAGCTTTTATATAAACATGTTTATAATAATATTGAACGTACCAAATGCTTTTTGTTTTCTGTGAATGACAGTTACAGCTATTAATCACCTAAAATCTGGTAAAGACACGGATCTGCTGGTCTTGCTTCTGATCATGTAATAAATGACTCACCCTCTTATTTGTTCACTTTAAGTATGTTGCTCAACATGATATCCACATTTCCTAATAATTTTCTTTGTTTTAACGTAGTACTCATAATTGAAGATAAAGGAGGTATTATTAACCACAGGTAACTACTGAGGCACTGCATTGACTTCTCTAAGCAGACTTTTAGATTTATTAATTTTGGGTAAACACAGTGAGTTACTATGTACATCAGATGAACAATTCTGTTTCAAATCTAAATTATTCACATCCTTATGCAGAATATCTCTTAAAGAAACTGTCACTCATTACTTAAACAATGGTTGTCCCTTGTATTGTGCTGTGCTTGTAGATCAAAAACTTTCGAAAAGGTTTATTACTGTAAATTGTTTAATTTATTAATTGATAGAAATATTCCCTACTGTATAAGAAGTTTTGTTAAATTTATACACGTTGCAATATGTTATAATATTAAATAGAATTACTACATTTCTAAAAAAAATACATTTCTCTAATGGGGTAAGAACAGTGGACAATCTTATCTCCTGTTTTAGTTGATGTGTACATTGATGGATTTCTGGTTAAATTGCATGATTGAGAAGTTGGTAATATTTTACACTGGAGTTCTCGGCTAAGCCGATGATATATCATTGCTCACATCTAATGCTAAAGCTTTGCAGTACATGGTAATTATGTGTGAAAATTATGGTAATCATTTCAATATAAATTTCTTTATGTGTAAAATAACAAGGTAAAGATCAAATGTATTATATTTAGGAGAGGTATGTGTAAAGTAAAACAACAGTCCTCTATTTTTAGTTGAAATAGGCAGTCATTTTTTGTAATCAGCTTACTCACTTGGGTCAGATTTTAACTTTCGATGTACAAGGCAATGAGGATAGTTCAGTTAAATGCAATAATTTGTGTACCGAGCTAATTACTTTATTGCTAATTTTGCTTACTCAGTTTTAAAATCACTTGTCTTCCGTAGTTACTGTCACACTAACTGCGAAAGTCAAATTTGGAAACCCATTATTAAAACTTCTAAATTAAATACGGTTTGGAATATTGTAGTAAGAAAACTTTAGAATTAAATTTGATAAAATTTATCATAGCTGCTTGATAGTAAAAAATCATATAGCCAGTTGCTTTGCGCGTAATTCTTAATTTAATTCATCTTCTATAGTGGGCTAAATTAAAGAAGTTATGTGAGCTCTTGAACATAAATGTTTTGAATTTTTTTAATAAGAATGAGTTGTATGCCATACTAACATATTTTACTTTCAGTTAATTATATACATTAGCATTGCTTGCTAATATTATTAGTTAATTTTGGTTTTTATTTATTTGTATAATATTTGGTGTGATTTTACGAGTGTGAGTAAAACTAATAATTATATAATATACCTGCTTTTATCCAGCGATAAGCAAATCCATTGTTGTAGCTTGTTCTTACTGTGTTTACAATATTCTTATATGTATGTAATTTTTCTAGATGATATCTGGCATGATGAAACAAGAAAACACAGACAATTTGGCTGGAGGTGCTACTCAACATGAATCAGCAACTGAACAAATGTCATAAAGTTCATTTGTTTTATTTATATAATAATATTATTATCGTTCATTTTTTGATTGAATTTCTTGGGTTTTATGCTGCACAAGTTTTACACTAAATATTCTTGTGTTTGGCCTGCTGTTATTCCATTATCATTATGGTGTCACTGCATTGCCTCGTGGTGTGTTTAGTGTTTACAAAACACATTGCACTCACTCGGGGACTATTTATACATAGAGCGGTTTTCTGTGTGATTTCCCACTTGGTTTTCCACTATTAATTGCTCTATGTTATTTCGTTTATACGAAAAGCCATGCAGAAAAATCACCAGTTGTGTAGCTTCCAGTACAGATTGCTCTCTGAACTATTTTTTACAAAAGCTGTACAGATTTTTGGCAGACCCTCAATCAGAAGTGCGGTTTTACGAATTATGTAAAAATTGTTTTCTGTTTAAATGATAACCTGTGATAATTCCTTTTGTAGGAAATCATGGAGCAAACCTCTCTACGTGTAAACGTATCCTTTTCATTCAATTGTTATTTGTTACAATAACTTTAAAATGTAGAACAACAAAAATTAGAAATTTGAATCATCAAATTTATAAATTATTAGCCACCCAAGCTTACTTTTAATAAAAATAAAACAAAAAACCTGTGCAGGGATTAAACCAAATGACTATTGGATTTTTTAATTGGATTTTTGAATTTTACCAGTTTATTTACAGAAATTTGAGTTTCTGTCTGTAATTTTAGGTGAAATTTTGACATCTAGTGAACAAAAATTTCTAGGCTTAAAGATGCTTTCATTTTTTTCCAACATCATAGCAAGGATTGAGGCATATTTATTTTGGTGTCAGTTTGTTGATTCTCTTGTCCATGCTATTTTTGCACCGTGAATGTACATTTAGGCTGTTTGCACTGGTACCTTAAAAACATTTGGAGCTTGCGTTATTCCTATAATTCATTAAACCATTTTGCTTTATAGCAAATGCACACTAGTATTTTGAAGATCCGGTTGGAAACATGGTGACACCTTTAAAATATTACATAACATTTGCCTAGCACGTATAATTTACTTCAAGGAGAGAATGCAATTGTAAAGTGTAAAAAATGCAGTTGGTAGTGTTCTGTGAAAATGCAAATTATTTTTATCACTGAAAAAAGCGATTCCTCTTATAGTTACCATAGCAACTTCACAAGAACTGTGGATAAAATAAGAAATTGTAAATAATTTGTCATAGTTTTCGTTACTATGTATGATCTGCTTAATTGAAAGTGGCTTTTTTCGCAGCCAACACAATCTCGGAAATGTAATGTTTTGTGTGAAAGCCACGTTAAAAGTGAAAAATGGGTTGCTACAAGTGTTAAAGGTAAAACTAAACTACTTCTGGATTGCCAATGCATTACAATTTCAAAGTGGGCCATGTATAAATAAATAGTAACCGAATGGAAAGGGTTTTTTAAATTTGCCTGATAACCAAGCCATCTCTTTTTAATTTCTGATATGGAATAAAGTCAGTAAATGTGGAAATTAACTCTGTTTTGCTAATCGCAACATAACAACCGTTTCTTGAGTGGTTACGCATTTTGAGAAATTTTTGTAAAAAGGGGTTTTCAGCCTTCATTGTTGTGAACAGTTTTTTGGTTAACCAATTTGTTATACTTTTTCCGTTTAAATCAGTACAAATAAGTTATCTCTAAATAAATAGTTAGTCAGTACAGTTTGAGTTAGAGAAAGAATTGTTTATTCATGACAGCCAAATGGTTGTCAAGAGATAGCCATGCCAAACATTTATGAAATTGCTGGCTCTGTCAAGAATCTATCGAGATGGAGAATCTGAAGTAAGATAGCTATTGGCATCTCGTTTTGTACTGCTCAAACTATGTTGGTTAGAAAAAATGCTACTGATATTGTTTACTCAGAAACAGCTCTGTAAAAAGTTTAAACAGTATGAATTGATTTTGTATGTACGAACTTTACATCATACTTTCTCGTATAGTTTCTCGTAACTAAAATATGCGAGAAAAATAATGCCCTCTTGTGTTTGATGCAGTAGGGTTTATAGTGCATACGAGGCTGTGGTGCATAGCCAGAAATGGATTAATACAATCGTTTTAAAGACACTGCCTTGCTAACTGCATTCCCGACCATTTTTAATAATTTGATGTGAAAATGCAAAAATTTTTCTACGTGTTATTTATTAATGCTGATTTATGCACAAGATGCTATTGCTTTTTTTAAGACGGCATTTTAAGCCTTCTTAACTTCATCATGAAATGGAATGAATGTACGGTTCTCCATTCATTAGATGCTAATGAATTTATAACAGTGATGCGTTGACTCTCATCGTTTTAGCTGTATTTTATTATTACCAGAAACACAAATGAATGTTAGTGGCAAAAAACACAATTTCCTGCAGAATTGTAAAGTATTACAATTTTGTGAATAAGAGCTAGATTGTTATATAAAATGGTTTATGATATCAGTTATTTTTATATAAATGTTGAAAAGATGTATGTGCTATAATTGGTATGATATGAATTGTATAGATCAGCGGTGTTTGTACATATTGAAATTTGATTGCAATCCATTAAACTAAGAATTTGGTGCACATTTTCATAAGACTATCTCTCTCTGTTCAGTTATATGTTATGCATGGTTCAACAAAAAAGTAACAAAGTCTACCTCCTATTGGCCCCACACGTATTGGTCTGTAAGCTTTGGAAGTTGTAATCATTTTTAAGAAATACCATCAAGACATTGTTCAGGCCTGTTACTGTTGGCATATTCCCAACAAAGTTTCAACAGTATTCCCAACAATATTTGGTATCGTGGAGAAACCTAACGTCGAAATGGTGATGCATAGAAAATGTGGCATTACCTGAGAAATACTGCTAAAGGTTACTGCAAACATACATCTGATTTCAGCTCTCAGATTTGTTAAAAATTCGAGTGCCAAACGTGAGATGAAAATCACTGTTTCGTTCATTAAAAAAAAACTGGTTAGGTTATTTATTTGATTGTACATGCATTTCTGGTGTAAAATGACAAAACACGTTTTTCCAAAGAAATGTTCACAGAATATATTGTACAATAACCTATTATGAAGTGGGTTTTCAGTTATAAAGTGTGCAATGTGTTCTTTAGCGATCATTGGCCCCGATTGCTTTTTCATTTCAAGTCTGTTCATAAAAATTCACAATAATTTTTACAATGATAATTTGTTTCAGTAGTGATTTTTTTATTTATTTTAATCATTTTAGTGTGCCGTTCTACGATGTCATATTTTGTATGCCACTTCTCATGCCATTAACTATTATTCCTCAATCCAACTTGCAATTCGTCATCTAGCTAATGCTAAACCGGTATTATATATTGTGCCCATTTTCCACGCAGTGTTATGTTAGCGAAAGCTCTTACTGTTACGCATCGTGTAAATTTCCTCATTTTTAACTAGCAGTTGAAGATCTATACCCATGTAATATACAGATATAAATTCTTGATGGCATCATGACGCTGCTACAACGTTGTAGAACACGTGTTTGCTGGCCTTTTGTCATCTTGGCTGCATTTCCGAATGTCATTCAGAAAACCCACTTTCTGTGATTGTTTCTATATTTATTGCTGCCTTGAAAAGATACTGCATATGAATGTATTTGTTTAAGCCTCTTCTGTCATTTTTCACGTGACTCTAGGCAGCTTGCACTGTTGTAGATAATCTACTTTCGCGCTCTGATTATTGCTACAAACTAATGGAAATTGCTTGTTGATTGATTGATTAGTAATAATAAGTAGTTGTCGGCAGACGCTTTCGTGTTATCAGCCGAAGCTCGCTAACGCTTGGTGTACAAGTGTGACAGTTTGCTAGTTTGTTTATAAAGCATTTTGAGCGGCTTCCTTATCATTTAGGTCACATCTATTCACATTTAGAACTACTATACTTAAAATTCTCAGTAAACAGCGCAGGAAAACCGTGCTGTTTTCTGCACTTTGAACGATTTATTTTTACAAAATCAGTACAGATTTCTCAGTCTTAATATATCATTAGCAAAGGCCGTGCTGTTGCTACTAGTCAAACATACAGGAACAAACCAGGAATGACAAACAAAACGGAAAAAATGTTTTAGTAGTACATTAAGTAGATTAGTTGACACAGAGTATGTTAATTGTCTTTAGGATTTAATGTAGTGTACTTCGCAAAGATTTTTGGAAATTTTACTAACAGCAGCAGCAATCTATTTATCTATCGTCTGTTTGTACGTTTGGATGTCATGTCTTTTGTATATATCCATGCATCCGTTCCATTTGTTTATCCATGCATCCATGTTTATCCATGTTCCATTTATCCTTTCATAGAAAAAATTGTCAGTCTATATGGCTGCTTATCTGCCTTTCCACTCGTTTCTTTCTCTCTCTCTCCCTCTGATAAAGAGTATAAATGTACCAAAATTCTGGGTTTTCTGAAATCATTTCTTGCAGTATTTTATCTGTTTGTCAGTAAGATTTTTAAAGTGCATTTGGGTACTGTATGTGTAGTGTATGCCGCGGAAGTTACGTAAAAACCAATTTATATTTAAACGACGATCTTGCCGAATTTCCTTTGCGGAAATCGTTCACTGTATGTATAAACGGGCCCTAAGATATACAGCCTTCAGTTGTGTTCTTGTCGATATACGGATCTTTTACGTTTTGTAACTGTCTAAGTTTCTTGTTTTCAAAGCTCTGCCTCACATAATTGCTAAATAATAGCGAAATGGCTTTGGCTTCCCGTATCCATTTGCAAAAATTACAGAATAACGCAGCATCAAATTTTACGGAAAAGCATCATCGCAACAAAAGAACCCAGTCAAATTGCCATAAGTTATATTACGCTTTTACACTGCATTAACTGTTATTATTATAAATGGCGGAGAGAAAATTCGAGTTTATTCCCGACTGTAAGCATTAATATTACGTATCATCTCTGAGCACGGGCTCTGCTTTGCTAATGGCATTGTAATGATATATGGTTATGTGCTGAATTTTAATAGTCAGGTGATAAATGACGACACGAGTCATAGATGCAGATACTCGCGTTGTCTCAGCTAAGAGAATCCAGTATACTGAAGCTGAACATGTTGTTCGAAATAGCGAACCAAGCAATGTAGCCGATAAGTGAATAATATGGGCAGTTTCGGGGAGGGGGAGAAGAAAATACTTCATCTGACGCATACGACGGCTGCTAATTATAATTACTCAATAATTATGATTAATATGATGCTCATGTAACGGGCACCACTGATCTACTATGCACAAACACTCGGTATCTTTCCACGTAGTTCGCTGCCTGTTTCTCAACAATCAAGTTTTATATGGTTCATGATTTTGCGGCAAGTGTCTCATCAGGCACGTGTCACGGTTTCCAATTGAGTTTAATTACTCAATGATTTACACGATTAAAGGACGTGCTGCTGTGAAGACGCTTGGTAATGAAGCCCTCTGATGAGAAGATTACAGCACAAGAAGCCAGTGTCCTGTCAAGTGATTGATGTTTGCAGAGCCGTGGCGACGTGGACAAGTTGCCTTGAGGTTTAAAGCCAAATACATGTACACAACTTTTTTCACTTCTGAAATTTTTCGTTGTTCATTTCCCGTCATAACTGAAGATCAGAAAAATTGAATGATGGAATCAATACAAATTTGTTAATTTTTTTTAACAAAATTAGGCTAATCAAATAATTGTGAAAAAGTTGGGACTGAACTTAGACTTGTAATGCAAGCATATCTCGTTTAAGTACAACATGTCTTACTTCCGACTTCATTTCTCAATACTGTTTAGTTCGAAATGCAATAATAACTGCACATGTTATCATAATGATGTAATAGGTTCCAATTAAGATTATAAATAATTATAAATAGTTGATGTTAGAATTTTACTTTTAGTGATTCCGATATATCAGTAAGTCTGAGACATGACGTTATGGGCAGGATGACTTACTTGGATTAGTAGGTATCTGGATAACTTGGATGCAACGTCATTGACTCGGACAGCTTTGCAATTTCTGAGGAGAGTGTTTTGAAAATAAAAAAGGCTTATCGCTTTAGTGCCTTAACAAAAGTGCACAACCGAAGCATAAACTTCTAATAACGCGTCCCAATAAAAATATTTCGGTTGAGTTTACTTTGAGTTTAAATGAGAAACGAATTACTCAGCAGTTTCTGTAAATTTGTTTGCTGTTTAAATACAAATAAAGTAAATTTCCCGAATTTTCTACACATGAAAAGCAAACGTCAATGTATCATAATTTTACTCCCATTTAAACAATGTATCATAATTTTACTCCCATTTAATATTATAAAAAAATTAATTTTGTCGCAGTGTAACTAGAAATGTAGACATATAAATGTGTTGAGAGAAATAAATGGGTAGTCGCGATGTGCGGTGCTTATCAAGTTAGTACTCTAGTTAAGCAATAGTGAGCTTGCTTAAAAATGGACGAATGGCTAGTTTTTGTATGATGTCAATCGCTAAATTGCCTCCGGCTGATCATCTCACTGAGGGAGAATGTATTTAGGTTCGAACAGAAGAACAATGTTTATAGACGTTTAGTAGCTTATAGAGTAAATTTATAAATCTAGGAAGTCATAGTGGCGCTGTGGTGAACTCTTCACATTTTCAAATTTCTTTGTACTATGTTTTGATACAATGTGGGCTGTGATATATTATTGATGCACCTTTAGTAGCTTATAGAGCAAATTTCCAAGCTTGAAAAAGCAGTATGCCTCCGTTGTGTAGTGCCAAGGAAGCAGAACGCCTAGGTTCGAGTCTTAATTGAGGTGCAATACTTTTTCAGATTTTCTAATTTAGTGTTACTTTCTTGCATTTATTAGATTTAGTGTCTCATCTTAGAGATAGTTATCATTGTTAATGAGATAGGTTCAGGTTCTACTGTAATCATCAGCATAAACAGTGTACTAAACTGTACGAAAAAATATGTGTATTTATTAGTATTTATTGGACTATCATTACCCACACAAAATGGCCACCATTTTAGTAACAAATCCGTAGGCCTACGTAATTATACAGCAAGTACTAATAAGACGTGTACAACTTTAATAACAAGGTAATAATGAAACTTGTTTATATAATAGAGGGAACATAAACTGCAGACTTTAAAATCATAAAGTTAATGACATTAATTTTACAAACTGAAAACGTTAACTGAAATATAATTAGGCACTCAAATTTAGCAAACATTATGCCGCGTATTACGACCTACGGGGGAAAAACTTATTCGAAGAAAATAACGTGTTTTGTCTGCCGGTCCGTTTGCCCCATTTTGAGCATTTCTGGTTGACGTTAATTTCAAACGGATGTATTCTTAGCCCGTTACAGACAACAGGAATGCTTGGGATCAAGCAAATCAACCACATCGTGATTACTTTTTAGCGTTTATTATAGGGCACCGGGCTTATTACAGAATTATTTTTAACGGCAAATGTAGCTAAAAGCAACTAATGGATTGGAGAAGAGGGTACTCAACTTCCTAAGCACGTTTCGAACTTGTAATTTAGGAGAGGAGGTGTTTGTGTAAGTTGTGTTAACGTGTCACTTGTCACTTCGCTAATGTTTTGCTTAACTAGGTAGAAAACTGACACAAAAACTAGAAGTGGTCCTGCAACTTACCCGCAAGCATAAATAACCAAAATGTTACAAACAAATTTCCTCCACTAAGCTTAGAGTAGACCTAAAATGTCAGCTGGAGGAAATCCAAATATGGAAAAAAGAACCGAACGCAAAACGCGAGGGAAATTTAAAACTCCAAAGCTGAGACTATTTGTAAAACAATTGCGTGAGAAATGCCCTTACGAGCTCACATATAATCTTGCTTTGGTGTTAATGCAATAAACGGGTATCTCCTGAGTATGCTTCGTAATTTCCTTTTCTGTGAATTCATCAAGAGGATGATGAAAATAGAATAAAATACTATAAATGTAAACGCAAAAGGGCTTGACGCCCCTTGTTACATTTATGGGAACTTCGGTCTACTGCAATAGCAATATTTAAAACAATGGTATTCTCAAATAAGTTGAGAGTTTCTTTAATGATACACAGATCGATTTTTTCATTATTATCTGCGTTCTACTTGCGGTTCTTGCTTTCTGCGATATGAATTAAGCGCATATAAGCTGTGCTGCAAATAATGTTAACCTACTAATGGATTGGAGAAGTTAACCTACTACTGTTAAACACTGATTTCTACTGAGCTCCGTTATTGTCAAACTTGTTTTTGGAAGAAAAATATAATTATTTTTTTTACAGCGATATAGCTATTTCGTTATAAAGACTTACTACCTTATTACGACTTGTTACCTCGTGTTAACGAAATACTAACTCGCTATAACGACGTGGTTATGTCGTTATAATGTCTTACTACATTATGAATATGGAATATCATTGTAACTTTAGTTTCCATTTCGTGCACTGAGCAGTCAACCTATCTTTAATAACTTTAATATCTTTAGTTAATAACTAGTGTATATAACGAGTTATAACGTGTTATTGTGTGTGTGTTTTTGTAATCAGTTAGTAGAATGATCTCTTGGATAGGTTTAAAGTACATTGTTTTGTATTGTATTGTAGTGACTTGTATTTCACTACACACATAAGACACTTTTAGATCTAGGTACTTAAACAATACTGATACGCAGGTATATTTATTAGTCTTGCTACTGTTCTGTTCTTTTACATACACGCGACATTTACCTATACTATTAACTAAACATAACTTAATAGTGAAACGTAATGTCACAATATAAATCAGTATAAGGAAACGTAGTTAAGTGCTACTTAACTAATTACCTTTGCTAATTAACGTGTGATAATTGTCTTTCAATGAAGTTATTTTCTTTGCAGCCGTACAAAACAAACAGGTAGTATAATTTAAATAGCATCATTTTTGCTAAGTTTTGATGTTAAACCATAAAAGATTCAATCACGAATTCGTTTTCTCTCAGCCACCATCATAAAGGCGGAGTAGAACTGTACTTATGATTTCTCTGACAGTTATTAAAGTCCTCTTGAAGCCTAATAATCCTCATACATTGGCCATCGTCCGCTGTTCCCAGAAATCTGAAATTAATCAATTTCGCGTTGAAACGAAATTCGACATGGCAGGCAAGCAATATTGGTCAGACGCAAACTGACTTTTAATGAGCTTACATTCTCTGTAAGATAGATAGATAAAAGTATTTCATCAGCAGGTCTACATTGAAGCCTCTACAATAATATTGGGGTAATATACTTTTCAAAAATAAATGTCAGTCATCATTTCACGTTTGACAAGGTATCAAGAAACAATATATTTTAGTCAAATAGGCAACTGTACATTCTTTGTGTAAATTTGGTTGACTTTGTATTTCAAACATGAACTGATTTTGCTTACCTATGAGGAAAGTAGCTTTCAGATTCATGGGGGTGGGGGTGGTAAAAGCTTTTAACCTCGGGTTTGACGCTTCAAATGGAAACTCATAGTCCCACATTTTAACACGAAATATGACTTCACGAAGACTTCATGAGGCTTTTTAATGGTAACGCCTAGCCTGAACGTTGGAAGTAATTTGCTATATGCATGAAGTTTTTGTACAGAATATTTATCCTCTGCGGCAAACTGAAATAAATTCGCCCCCTTGTTGCAGAATTTGGACGTCTCATTTTCTACACTTGTTAGTTGTATTCATAAATGACACTATATATTCCTCTATCTACTTGATGTTGCTAAGAACCTAAAACACTTCACTTATGATAACAGTTAACTTGACAGTCATCCTTAAAAATGCCACGTGACAAAACACTTAAAATTAAACCTTATATAAGAAACGCTATCTCATCGCACTTCGAACAATGACTAAGAGAAGACAACACCAAAGCTCCATAATTATATGTGCTTATGGATAAATCCTATTGCGGTAAGCCTATGTAAAAAGAACTATTGACCCCTGCACAGAACTCCATGGGTGCTTAAGGGTATATATTATTGCAAACTTGTAGTATTAGTGCTATCATAAACGATGAACATAAAAGCAAAACAAACAGAAAAATCAATAAAAATAGCGGTCTATTTTTTATACGTTTATATATAATGAACTCATTTATATTCAGTAAGTTAATGTAAATTCAGTAAGTTAACTCAATGTGTTACATTATCGCACAAACCGTACCATTCACGTTGTTTTTTGTACGTGCTTTCAATTTCGCTTAACTTAGACCCGGCTCCCTGTAATCCATATAAACGTGAATGAGATCTAAACGAAGACGCTGTCATCTTCAGTACAATCCCTTTTCTTCCACTTTCGTTTTCTCTCTCTCTCTCTCTCTCTCTCTCTCTCTCTCTCTCTCTCTCTCCTCCCTCCCTACCTCCCTCCTTCCCTCCCTCCCTCTCCCTCCCACTACCCTCTTTTTCGTCCCTCTCTCAGTGAAACTCCCACTTCCCACTTTTCTCTTGTTATCACTTTTGAAAAGTCGTTTATGAAGAACTTACTTTCAAAACCAAAAATATGCATCATAATGACTTTTGAGTAATTAGGCAAATTCAATATCCATGTCACGATTTCAGCCAGATTCCGATATTCACATATCAGCACCAGATGGACTAAAGCAAGTTATCCATTTATTCCTTTTTGATTTTGGATGAACTGGGGGGACACAATTTGCATCAGCCACATGAATAAGTCTTGCTTTGTTTGAAAACCATTCAAACATCTTGGTTTGAATGCAAAATCCATTAAATCAAATATTCGGTTTTTGATTGAAAATATACAGTGAACTCAAATTTTATTCACTTTTGACACATACACATCAAAGTCACAGTGAAAAGGATACAGAAAAGTCTAGTTTTGCTTTGAATTCTTACACCACAATCCTCAGCGCAACAATTACGTCCTTCCCCAGGCTCAGGCTCATCTTCTTGTAAGACTCCAGATTTGCATAAAATGCAAATTTCTCATCCTGTATCCAGTTTTCACCAAAAGCGGCTTTTAAGAGTGAAAAAATGTGTTTCTTTTTCTTCTGTGAAATCATGACATTCTCCGGCAGCAACTTCGGTGTGAGGACAGAGCGTGGTGCTTTCTTTCCACGCTTGAGCAGCCTGATGCTCGTGCCAATATCAGATCGGTAATTCACTTTGCTTCTCACAAGAACATTATTGTTTTTATCTTTGGTAAGAATAATTCGTTTTGCATCCTGAATATGCGACAGAGTCTTAAAATACACAGCAGCAAGTTCTTTCCAGTCATGCATGTGATAGTCACCAATTTTCTCCACTACATCGGAATGTTTTTCGATAACACTGATATACTTTTCAGGGGAAATGATGGTCTCTAGAGATTTTAGTTCACTTTATATCGTGCCAAATAGTCTATCACACGGTAAAAATGAATGTCCACGTACAGGGAACAGAAATTCCACCCCTTTATCTGAGCAGGGGCGGTACAGAGCCAGAGTATTGCCAAAGCTAACATAATGTTGTTTTTATTTTGACCCCCGCATCCATCACGCACCAGACGTACTGGAGTCGTGTTTGGAAAACAATCCATTTGTTTATTTGTTTGAAATCATCTGTAAGAAAGCCATGAACATAACTTGCAATCTCATTAGATCCTCGATGAGACTGATTTTCAGTCCATGTATATGCAATATTTCTACCTCCGGGACACATTGCAAAATGATGGAATGATAGTTTTCTGGAATAGTAAGCCTCTTGAATTGTGAGCCTTGGCAGATTATGAACTTGTTGTAGATCAAAAACAACTGTCAGAATATTCGTCTGCCTCAAAATGTCGTAGAATGATTTGGCACGTAATTTGTGCACTCGCAGCTTTGTAATGCTTTCTTGCTTCAATCTCCCATCTGCTATTTTATTTCATATTTTGTTTTCTCACAAGGTATACGTGTCCACTCGTGGGCTTCGGAAACCAATGCTGAAGTCATTTACGAAGATTCTGTATAACATCATAAATTTTACTTTGTGCTCTCCAGGAGCTCGGTTTATAAACTCTGCATAAATGGCTGATATTTTCATCTCCGCTGGTAAGTACATTCGAATGCTTTTATTCCGACCATATTTCAGTACCTTTAAGTTTTCCTATGAATCGCCTGACAGAGTTTTTCTTCTCAATACTCTTTTCAGATTTTCTATCTCCGCCACGATTTTCCACTCCACATGTCTAGTTTGAGATTTCCTCATCAGAAGCGACCACTTTGAAAAACGGTAGAAATCTAGATCACGTGATCCAAGAGCTGGGCCCTGGTTGGTCGAAATGCAAGTATCCCCCGATTTGATTGAAATTACGTGTTAAATACATCTGATTTAGATTGGAAAGTTCGTGTACTGGCTATATGGTATGGCATATATCCTGGTTTGACTAAATAACTTTTCACGTTTATGAAGCCGGCTGCATCGACCAAATATGCACTTATCCCGGTTTTGAAAGCAAGCTCTTCGCATATATATATATATATATATATATATATATGTATATATATATATATAATTTGGGAACAGTTTGTCAGGAGGGCTGGAGTTTTGCATGCGATTAACTATTGCTTGTCTCACTGCTAGAATACTTAAGAAATTATTTTCAAGTTTTTGTTAAGATATTCATTTCAATGTTTGATTGGAATAGTTTACCGAGATGCAGTGTTGGACGTGAAATGAGATAATTGATTTGCCTATTGTTTGTTGATTGTTTAATTTTTTATCAAAATGCTTAAAGCACAAGAAACCCTCCATGTACATAAAGCTTTAAAAATCGTATTGAAATTTTATATCACTTACATAGTGCCTTTTTAAATATAGGACTTCAATCAGCAGTAACGTTGTATAAAACATGTAAATTTAAACTCCCGCAATAACTGCTAGACGCAGCCATTTTGACGATAGGTCATTTGAAACAAGTTTAGATAACATTGTGTAAACTTTGAAAAAATAATCAGAGCTTTCGTAGCGCACACGTCACTAAGTGAGTAAAATTTTAAATTACTGTATCTTGTCAATAAGATTAAAAATACGTTTTTGCGTCAGTGGTGAGTCAGCGACAATTGGTGAAAACATTGTAAATAATTAATAATTTTCTTTTCTGGTTACGTAAGTCTTCTCAGCAGATAAACGAAAGCCAAGTAATATAAATTTGCATGGAAAGTCTTTTGGGACATAATTTAACATTGCCTTTTCTTCCCCAGGTTTAGGTTTGCGTAGTGACGTCATGTAATGGCGACTTCGGAACAGTATTGCGGGAGATGTAAAATGAAAACAAGCAAAAATGCCTTTAAATGAGAGTACGACGTGTGCATAAAATTGCTATACAGTAATATAATTTTTTAAGGCGATTTTTCTGAAACATACTTCTGGCACACTTTTCTTGTCCTTTAAGTGATGTCGTGTGAAAGGGGCTAAGCTATAATAAATGTATTGTGTCATGTAAGCCTCTGATCTAGGGCAAAAATTTCACATAATGTAAACATTTTGCTGCTGTTCATCATCACTGGTCAAAGTAATGCCAGCGTCCATCGCCTTCTTCGACAAGCCAGGTATTATCTGTGTCATGTTTTTTACATTAGTTGTATATGTCCGCAGGTACACGGATATGTCCAACACTGACGTCACGAGTGACATCACGAATGACGTTACAACAAAGCAGAACGACCAACTGTACCAGTACTGAAAGCGCTGCTCATTCGATGCTACGTTTTTCTTACGTGCATAGTTGGCTTCGTCGTTAATAGCAGATATGTAAATTATAATCCCAATGGCACATGACATACCTAAAGCACAGAAAATCATACATTATCCGCTAAATTTGCAGAAATAAGCTCCATGTGTTATAGTACTGTGAAATGGGAGAAATGATGCTGTTGTGAGTGAGAGACTGCAGTTAAGCCTAATTGAATTATATTCACAATTGAATTTAGAAATGCAACATTAGTAAGTTGAAAGATTAAAAAATGTCAAGCAAGGATGCAGCAAACTGTAAAGTGAACAGCTTAAAGCAAAAATTGTAAACAGTCTTAAGAATTAAAAAATGTCAAGCATTATCACCATGGATGGTAATGATGCCGAAGATGACGACGACATCGATGATAATGATGATAACAATGATGACAATTACGACGATGACGATGACGATGGTGCTGTATCTACAACTTATATACGATGACACAAGATGACAATGCTGGAATAATGTACAGCTAAAACAATATTAAAATAATTATGAGATTTAAAAAAGCGGTAATTCAAATCATACTGATAATGAACGACGACTATGGTTAGGCCGTCAGTGATGAAGTATCGTGAAGATAGAGCGATGATTTTGGTGATAATGTTGGTGGTGGTGGTGGTGATGATGATGGTAATGATTGCAATAGTGGTAACGGCGATGGTGACTATAATAGTAGTAGTGGTGGGTGTGGCGGTGGCGGTGGTGTTGGTGATTGATAATTTTGAGGATGATGATGGTAAATGTGGTTTTGATAATGATTATTGTGGCAGTGTGGTTATTGTTGCTATTGAAAGAGCTGATCCGGCCACAAACATCATCGTCGTTAGTAGGACCTGTGCTTAAATTAGATACTGCTTTACAGAATGCTAAATTGTGAAAAATGGCAACAGATAACCTGCCGTTCTTTTCCAGCCTTCTTACCACTACTTAGTTCCTGGACGCTAAGTGACGTCCATTGGCAGTCCTTGACGCCTCTAGACACTAATTAGTATGATGCGTTTTAGGTGCACAGACAGGTAAAAGATGTTCTTCTCTTTTGACACAGCTTCTTTTCTACTACAATGTCGTTTTTGGGCGTTCAGAAGTCATGATAACTGTCAGGATTATTTATACGAATGCGTAGACCTAAACTACTCCACATTATGTAGAAAGCGCTGTTGCTCGAAAACTTCCTTGGTAATCTTTATTTAAAAACATATTCATCTATTTTGCCCATGTGCAATCTCAGGAGAGCCCTCAGCCTTGCTAGTTAATTGAGTACGTCACTGCCAGCATCTGTCTCTTGGACAGGTATAAAGATGTTTCGACACCCTACAGTTGATGTCTATGATGGTGAGAAGCTCTGGTTATTATAGCGCTTTTTAATGTTTAACTTTGAAAACTCAGAAAGAATGATAACTTACCAGATAAAATATAAAAAGTAGCAGCGATTACCAACTTTTTGTCTTTGTGATGGTTACCTATGATGCTATTTATTGTAGCTATTAGCAACAGTACCATTGTTATTACAAAAGCTGGCATAGCTCTTGTTACTTTCCCTGTGGTAAAAACAACACTGTTTAATCAACGTTTTCACATCAAGCGCTATTACTTGAAAATTTAATTATCGAAATATTAAAAACTTTTATGCGAGTTAGCAATTAGATTTTAGGCCAGAACGAAGCTACTGCTGGGCTTATTTGACTATTGTCCTTAGACTACTTTTATTTGATACAAAGCAAGTAATAACTATAATGCCTATATCAGAGTTGCTTATGTTATATCAATACGTGAAATATTTACGGAGTAAAAGTAACTCAATATCTATCAAAATGGCAACGTGGAATGGCGATGTGCATTGTGCGGGGTCCGATTTCCACTAGAGACCTTTTGCCTAGTTGTTAAAAATTCTGTAAGAGTTTTATGTTTTTAAATGACGCATCCAAGCAGTTGGAAAAAATATCAGTAAAGAAGTAATCAACTGCTTCGCATTTTTATCTTCGCATCTTTGAAATTTACCATTGCAGAGGGAAAATGGCCAGTGTTAGGCCTTTGAGACCTAGGCAAAATAACATAAATAAAAACATCTATATGTTACCTACATCTGCAGAACAATAGAAATAGACATACATAAAATTATCCAATTTTTATCACATGAAGTTATTGACAGCATGTAGAAAGCTAGTGCATCACTCTTCACGTACAGGGCCAATCCCATTGAGAAAGAGAAGATGTAGATACTAGCTTGAACTTGAATTTGCCTATTTAATAGTTATAATTTTAATTTATAACTCATCTATTAATGATAGATTTAACCCGCAGGTGTTGAATTTTAAATTCAGATTTGCCCAAATGAAAAGACGTGTGAAAAAGTGCGATTTTGCAAATGTCTTTTGGGTCCTACAAGGATTTAAGAGCTAGTGACAGAATAAGACATAATAATTATAGCTGAGCAGTCTAGAGTTCATGACATTTTACAATTCAAGCGTTTCTGGTTCAAATCCACGTCTAGTTTCAACTTTTTCGCCTTTCCTTTTGTTTCGGAAGTTGGTTTCAAAATTCAACCATTGACAGCTAATTTCATAATTAGTAATAATCTTGAAATTAGGATATTAGGTAATGCAAGCGTAAGCGTACAATTATTCGTGCAAGCATAATCAAGAAGTAGTACCTTTTCGGCTTTACCGTGCACATTGGCACTGCGTGATGTTCCAAGAGTACATCAAGAGTGATGTACCAGTTTTCTACATGCTGAAATTAACTTAAAATAAAAAAATATAGAAACTTCGCTCCATGAGCTTATATTCGCACAATTTCTTCATTGTCGCTTTCTGTTTTGATACATGGATCGCACTATTCGATAAAAATACCCCTAAGATTTCTGCGAGCTAGCGTATGAGCTTGATCGTCATTATCCCACCATGTTTGGTGAACATTCGATTAATTGAAAAATGCTTAAATCTTGTGGTAGTGATGGTAACATAAGCGGTAGCGGCCGGGATAGCAGTAGCGGTAGCTATAGCAGCAACAGATGTAATTTATTGTTAAAACAGATCAGGTATTAAAGTAAAACCTCTTTAATCACAGAGCACCTTGCGTTTACTAATCAAAAATAATCAACTCTCTAAGACAAGACTTTCCAATACTCAAATCGATAGCGTGTGCTAAGCCTCGTCTAAGCGGCCCAGTCTCACACTCTTGCTCGTTGACAGCAGCTGCAGTATAGAAATCTTTAGACAAATCGGCAAAAAACATGAAGATGCGTACATGTTCAGTAGAAATTATTAATTATTCACGAAATTGCATCACTGTTGGGTACTTACTAGACTACAAAATACTGTTAAGCAAACTGATGAAAAAAGACTCAACTATTTCACTCAAGAATATTATATCAAGACTTTGTTGTAAACATTAAACGTTGTTGTTATCCTCCGACTAGAGCGCTAATAAAAATAATTCAAATTACTTGTGGAATTCTATGCTTTTTTTAAATTATACTGCCATCAGATCAGTTCCAGTACCTTGGTATGAAATTTGTACATAATCAGTTTAAAAGACTAGTGTAAGCTACATGGTTCTAAACAACATAAGTTATCCCAGAAAAAACTTAGTGAATAAAAACGAAGAGGCCTACCAAATATTGGATGTTCGACTTTAATAAACATTAATGACATGCTGCAGATCAGTATTATTTTGGTAATCTCTTGTACTACACATAAGGAAATAAAAAGTGCCAGTCTTGCACGTGGCCAACAGTGAACAGAAACAGTATAAAAATTCAAATAAAAAATAGGAAACCAATTGGCTTCGGACAGACTTGGTTTTATTATCTTGAACGGGTTTGACACATGTTGCCTTTCAAGCTGAGAGAGATCCAGAACCTTCCAAGCACTACACATCTACATTACTATATTGCCGAAGCACAATGTTTCACCGTTATAATGTCTCTAATTTACTGGTAAACAAAATTTCAGTTGCATGGTTGATTGACGTTTGCCAATTTGTGTATTAACTATTAATGATAATGATAATGCTAATAATAATAATAATAATAATAATAATAATAATAATAATAAGTGCAACTAATAAATTTTTTAAATTTTGTGAACAAAACTTCAGAAATAAATTTCGTTCAACTTAATCTCCATGAACAGAGTGCACTAGTTTTCTGAAGACGCCTATAAGCTAGTATGTTCCGCTTATACTATAAATTACCGTGTACATGGTTATTGCCCCACTGATACTATTATTATCAAGTTACCACGTTTGCCTTGGGTAATTACTTACTAACAACTTCCATCGTAATTAAATTGTCGTCCACTCGGCTCTTTGCGTCTACGTTGATATACTTCACCCTTTCGCAATTATTGTGTGACTCTCCTTCTTCGGCTGTAAAACACATGCATAAATTACAATAAATTATCGTAGATATAATTCTGATAATAACTTTCTTTTCTCTGACCAGACAAATCCCTGACATGAAATTATGACAGCAACAACAGGAATCGCAAGTTGCCATTTATTTTAAAACTTTAATATATGTTTGTCATCATGTGAATTTTTCCTGGTTTTGAAATGTATCTTTTCTTCTGTTGTAAAAACGCTTTTCTGAATTATAAATGAACGCAAAACTGCATTGATTATGTTCGCATTGTTACAGTAACAAATGACTACGTTACTGTGAAAAGCTGACAAATTACAGCTAGAAAGCTTCTCCCATTGTGTCATTTCAAGGTTTTGTTGATGTTTCTCATTTTGTAATTTTTCCTCATTTAACAGTAATAATAGTACTAATTATAAATATTGTTTACATTACAGAATGAGGAACTGACTGGAGATTTAAGTTAATGCAAACGCAACTGCGATGTGATGATGATGATGATGACGACGACGACGATGGTGATGATGAAGACGGCGATGATGATGAAGGTAATAGTCATGGCGGTGGTGATGGAAATGGTAATTGTAACGACGAAGACGATGATAATATGATATGATTATGGGTTTGGTCATCATCAAAATACCTGCATCGATTCACGTGATGCTGACCTAATTCAAACACTGGATGATGATAATAACTAACAACTAAAAGTTGCAGTAATCGTGCGAATGAAAATGACGATAAACTATTTTTACTTTTCTTAATAAAATAAACTTGCTTACAGTTTTCTTCTGGCACTGGCTCCATCATCATAACAGCTTTGTCAGAGGTCACATTTGGATATTCGCCAAACATCACTGAGTCTGCATTTCGACGAAAACGTTTCGTAAACCTACCACCAGGTTTTACTATAAAATGACTGTAAAAAAGAGGTCTGATGGCGGTTGCCCACATGGGCCTTGAATCATGTCTTTTTGCTCGCATGTTCACACTGTTCGTTGTTCCACGTTTGGCTGACGTCATACTAATCAGTAAAGATTCGGAGACGAAAGGCTGTCCATGTTGGCGGCTTCCGGGTTCCATGGCAGGACTAACAAATGGCATTTCAGGGTGAGGTCTGTGTGGGCCACCCTCTCTTGGAGGAGGAGGAGGCACTAAAAAAACAACATATCAGATTAGTGACTTATTAGCAGCTTCTTCGGACTGAACAAACTTTATCGTGCAATAAGAATCTTAACGATTACTCAGCGCTGGTTGGGTAAATTTTAGGGCATGAATTGGGAATGTAATGCAGTGTGTTTACTCTTCTAGTAAAAATCGTGGATGAACGAAAAGTTGATAGTACCACCACACAAGGCATTTTACCGCAGTTGGTAGCAGTCTCCATAACAATGGTCTTATCTCCCCATCTCCTAATAACAATAAACTGTCAGCTGCCTGAGACACTTAAACTTGTGTTTAATTACCAAAGCTCGTAAACGAATGTACTTGTTTGACATTTTTCAGCATCTGGCACAGAGCCTGCAACCTGCATATCTACCTACCACCACCTGAACTTGTGAAACCTGCATACTCCCCACTACCTCAGTACCTGAAACTTGAACGCTCACTATCTCATGCGTGCCTCCTACCTGCATGCCAAACCTGTGAGCCCAGGAACTGCAAACCTCAGTGCCTATGAGCCCAGAAACCGTTACCTGCGTGCCCGTGAATGCAGTTTTTGCAGGCTCTCAACTAGTGAACATGCAGGTTGCATGCGCTAAGGCAGTGACGTACAGATTGCATGCACTGTGTGGAAAAAGTACAAACACAGAAATTCCTTGCTTGTGGGGTTCAAAGTCAGTTCTGTATTTTTGTAAAACAAAAATATAAAAAAAAAACTTGCGGTGTATAAAGCTTACCAAAATTATGACAAAATTTACGGAGCAAGAATATCTCTTAAATTAAAAACAAATTTCTAAAATTGACGTGAGAATTCAAATTATCATAAAATTGTTTTAACTGCTTAAACATTTATAGACGAATATAAATGTTGAAGTCGCAGATAAAAGCGTGGTCGTATAGTTTATTCAAGTACAAAGATATGCATAATATAAACGTGAAGAAATGAACGATTAACGCGAAAGCAAATACACGTCATTAAAGCGCAAGTCATAACTCAATTCTCAACAGTAAGTAACAAGTCATAACTCAATTCTGAACTATAAGTAACAAGTCATAACTCAATTCTGAACAGTAAGTAACAAGTCATAACTCTGACTATCGACTAACACGTAAGTACATGAGTCTATCTGGTATAAACTAGACTATATAACAACTGCCTCCAGCAGCGTCCTGACACTGCTTATATGTTTCTCCTGAGCTATATTTAGAAAGTCTATTTTTACATCTAACATCAATCCTATTCTTAGTAGTTCTTTCTGTTGACTTGCTTCGTCTGCTGACTCGCAAGTGGATTGATAGTCAATAACTAATTTTAGAACATCTTACTTAGCGTAATACTGATTTGTGGCTTGCATGACAGTGACCGTTAACAGTCAATCATCGTAACGTCATTAAGCTCCGCCCACGACGATCGTTATCTCTCAATGATCATGACGTCATCCAGCTCCGTCCACGACGACCGTTATATCAATGTTAACTAACATGACATTGCATATGGACGGTGTTTTATATTTCTAACTTGTAAGTAGCTAATTCTATGATATTAATTTTATGAAAAATTAATAAATGTAAATTACTTTCAAAAATTATAAAATATTTGAAAACTTATAAATATTTAAGAAATTATCAAATATAAAATATTTGCGCTTAATCCTATTACTCAAATTGCCTATAAAATCCAAGTTTGTGGTTACCTGTGGTTCCAAACAAATATTGGGTAAATAAGTAACTGCATAATATAGACAATTTGCCCATAACACTAAGGTGGTGGATATGCAGGTTGCAGGCGCTGGATGTGTGAGCATCCATCAGGGGCGGAACTAGATGTGGCAAGCAGGGGGGGGCGCAAAAATTTTCTGGGAGGGCGAGGTATCCGAAGTGGTTAAATAATGGTTAAGCTAATTTTTAACCCCTTTTATACTGCATGCAGGCCTATAATTGGCATGTGTGTAGGACGGCGTAGCGGACAGAGCAATAATGAGAAAATTAACTCTCAGTTAACCTAACGTTATTAATGTGCCTCTAACTAAATTGTTATTTACAGAAATTTATCACACACAAGTTTTAAGAAAATAATACGCAGGAAATAATGTCAAAATGAAATGTGGAACGATACGTCATTCAAAAACTCACACCAGCTTTGTTACGACAAGAAGTTTATTGTGTGCGAACATGCGAACTGCAATTTTCACTGCAAAAAATATTTGTCCGATTTTGCAGGGGGCGCAAATTTTGACAGGGGGCGTCCCCCCGCTCCCCCCTAGTTCCGCCCCTGGCATCCATAATTGCAACTCTTATGTAACTGGCACTGAGGTCGTGGATACAAAAAAACGTTAAACAAGTACATACATTTGTCTACGAGTTTTGGTAATGTGTCAGGGAAGTGATAGTTTATGCCATTGTTACGGGGATATCTGCCAACTGTAGTAAAATGCTTCAGTTTTCAATCAACTTTTCATTTATGAATTTTAACAATCACAAACAGAAAAACACATGTTATATGATTTACTGGAAGGTTGCGGTTAGCTTACCAGCCAAAATGAATGTAGAGTCTAGTAAGCTGATTATGGCTGGCATGTCAGCCATGTTAAATAAAATACTCACATTTTCTAGGCATGATCAGGCTGAAGTTCCTAGCTAACAAGAGAATATGTCATGAGTTTAAAAGATGGTTTAACTCATACGTGAAGTATGTCATACGCGACGTCATACGTGAAGTATGACGAAATGATAACATTAATGATATCATTACTGACGAAAATTTTATTTAAAAGGATAACATTTAGTTATTTAAGAAATACCACATATTTTATGTAATTTCCAACATAACAAAACATACTTAATGAAGTTTCCTTCGTATTTTATAATCGTTCTCAATCATTCTAACATGTAGAGTATGTTTTAATCGTTTTTAATAGAATTTTGCTAAATTTATAACCCAACACTGAAAACAAACGTTAAAACACAAAGCAAAAACATTTCGTTATTTTGAACATACAAATTTCGAATTTCCTGTAACAATTAGCCGCACAAATTCAATGTTTGTCTTGTGAATTTTTTTGCTGCAGATGGTGTATTAGTATTGATTTTTTACAGCCAGTAAACCCTCCCCTCCTAGATTAGTGTTGGACTTATTTTCTCCAGCCTATATTATGTATTAGTATTGAGAAACTGTGGACGCAGAATATGCAAGCAATTAACAAAATCTAGTTGGTAGGCGCAAGACTCAAACGGTTCAGTGATTCAAACCCTCAGGAACGCGTTTGCAGCCTGCGACCCTTTGCACCCTTTGGTGATTTACTTGGCCACTAAATCGAAAACAACGAAGGTGATAGACACAGGAGACTGATTAATAAACCAGACTCTCAAAAGAACCTGCAAACCCCTTAAATGCTGTGATTTTGTCGCCCACAACTGTCATAAAATTTGCCACTTATGTAATTTTCCATAAGGCTGTAAAAGTCAAAATAATGTCGTAAAAATCATCGACTACAAATGTTCCATTAGCATGTGCTCTCTTCCGGAAATTCTACAGCGTGAATCTTTTACGAATAATTAAAAATCTTGATCATGATTATAACGAGGTCGTAAGTCGTTGTAACACGACCGCTATGTCTTTATAACGAGATAATTATATTTTTCTTCAAAAAATAAAATTGATACTATCGGAGCTCCTTACGAAACTTTTGAAATCATCGAGATCGATGTTATTCAATACGTAGCTAATTTAATTAATTGGCGATTAGTTGGTATGATACACAGGCATATTAGCCAGATCTTGGGACGGAATCACCATAGCAATTGTTATTGTTGTTGTTGTTGGCTGAATTATTATTAAAAAGTACCAAGTTGTTATGAGGAAACTGTTATGTGGTCATAGCGAGGTAGTATCTCGTTATAGCGAGGTAATAAGACGTTATAACGATAGCTACGTCGTAATAACGTGATATATTTATGTCATTATAACGAGATAGCTATGGCGTTATAAGGAGATAATTATATTTTTCTTCAAAACCCAAACCAACACTAACAGAACTCCGTATAGTTTCGTTATGGTTCACAGGTCACAACTGCTTGGAGTGCAGATCTGTGTTCGAGCAATGAAAAGCGAAATTTTTAGCTTCCATGCTTTTTAGGTTTCTTACAGATTTATATCTCAAAGCAATTGAATGTTAGGCAATCCGATGTACTCTAGAAAAATGAAATCGAATTATTAGTTTAAATAGCATGTATGCATGTGGGTCCGAGGCTACTCGTTGACGTTTACCTGTCAGCAAAATAAATCAACTGTTCTGGGCGAATCTTGTATGTGTAATTCCAACAATTCTATTTTCTAATGTAAAATAGTAATGCATTGTTCATACATAAACAAATTGACAAAATAGTTATTAATGGATAAAACTTTAACGATGAAATTTGTTTATAAAATTATGGGGTATTCATACAGTAGAATTATGGTAATATAATTGTAACACAGAACAAGCGCACATATTTATAGCCCCAAATCTCCACGAACACAAGTCCTTAAATTCAGACACAGATTTACTGCTTCGAACACCTCAAATGCACCATTCCATTCGTTTTCAACAATATACTGAGAACATAATTCAAAGTAGTCTCTGCTACAATAAAGTATGCACAGTTTTTTCTTTTGGTAATAAAAGCTGCAGAATACATAAACTACACTGAGCAATTAGAGCTTAATGCCCTTATTAACAATTAATACGTAAAACACTGTAAATAGCTCCAGTCCACTAAAATCCAGATGCGAATAATAATTATACGGACTGGCATCTCAACAACGCCACCAACGCCTGTTGTAAAAGTCACGTGCACAGAGTTTATGAAAGTAATGTATCATTATAATAATGACATAGCTATGACGTTACAACGAGTTAGTACCTTGTTATAACGAGGTAATAAGTTGTTATATCGAGGCAGTAAGTCGTTATAACGAGTTAGTTCTCGTTATAACGAGGTAGAGATGTCGTTATAACGAGATAATTCTATTTTTTTTCAAAAAAAAAAAAAAACAAATTGACACTACACTAACGCCTAACGGAACTCTGTAGAGAGTAACCCAGAGACAAACATACAAACATGCAAAGACATGCCACAATTGTTGCCTTTATTTTGTGGAAAATATAGTGTTTTAGTAGCCTTATACATGGGGTAATGAGCAATTACGAGCTGATCAGTTATTCCCCAGTGATCAAACGTTGACATTCCACCAAGAGCTGTGCAAAAAACTGATTTCATGTGACAAACACAAATATTGTAAAGCTTGCGTGCATCTTGTCGGCGTACACATGTATGTATAAGCATAAGTATGTATAGGTAGACGGGAGGAATTTTTACAAGGGGAGGGCAGAAGAAATTTGCCCTGAACATTTTTTAATTTGCCCTAGTTTGAGTGATTTCGAAATAAGTGCTACATAAATACGTAGAGTATAAACTGATAAATGTCTAAAAGCAAAGCATTTACACTTATAGGTCTAAATGTGCAAAACATCCAGATACTTTCAGATATACTTTTTTCTAACGTTTCAGAAATTCAGAAGAAATAATGACGATGATTTATGTTTTCCTTTTCTATAACATTGTTTATAGCGTGCGTATAACCTTGAGAGTAAATTGATAGGCATGTATTTAAAAACTGAAATATGAGGTTTAGTGAACAAAAACTGATAAGCAGATGCCAATTATTAACTTTAGAATTATGAAAAATTAAAAACAATTCGCCGTACAAGAAACACTTTAACTGCAGACAGTAAAAAGAGGTAATGCAGTACGTAAATAATTTTTGAATATTGAAATTTAAATTTTTTGAAATCTTAAAACAGAATTATTTGCCTTGAAAATAACTAGCTTTTACCCAGAAAATGTTCAATTCATTTGTCCTCTCCGCCTCCACCTCCGTCACGTTCGCATAGTACGCCTATAGGTATGTACATTTGCGAAAAGTATACAGGTAAAAATATTAATGCGTGTGTAAGAGTGATGCGTGTGGATGCATGAGACAAAAGGTGCACATGAAAAACAAATGCAGCCAGATGTATATATTTGTGCATGCCTGACACAGAAAATATTAAGCAACGACACTATTTTTTAATTTAGAATTATAGGCGATATATTAATTAATATGAAGGCAGATAAAATTTTAATACATTTCTTCCTGCTAAAATGCATAATGTAAAAACTAAAATTTTCTTTCAAACTACAGAAATGTTTTACGTAAAAACGCGAAAAGTTGTCTAAAAGTTATCTTGCCATACGAACTGTCGTTTCATAATATTTTATGGATTATTCATAGTAATTTTTACGACGGTAGCTTCTTCAGTGCTTGCCATTGCTTTTCAAGGACCTTAAAATATTTACAGATTTTTAAAATTCTCTGATAGCTTTAAGAAATTTACTAAATTAGCAATTTACTCAGTGATATAGCTCATAAAATGTATATGCATGAAAGTCTGCGCATTGTTTATATATCAGTATGAATTAAATTTTCAAAATACTTCGTAAAAGGTCATTGCTTTGTGTTCATAATTGCATGCTACACTCGATCAGCTTAAATTTAAGCATGTTTTATAGAATTTACTACACATAAAACTCATCCCAGAAATAACATAAAGTCACATTAAAGTGCTGCGCTGGATAAATCTTATGACAGAGTCATAAAACCAAAGTTAGAATGCATGAGATTACAAAAGAGTGAGTGGCAGACATATAGACAATGTATTGTTACTACTTAAAAGCCAGCATTTGTTTCCTATGCTAAGTGTATTGGAATTTAGAAACAAATTTAACAAAATGCTAATAAGAAGGAGTTTTTTGTAGTTCCAGTAATTTTTTCTAAGGAAGAGGAAGAATAATGCGTGATGTAGATATATATATATATATATGCGCCTCAAAATTACATTTTAATCTCATATCTAACAGACATCCTAAGAACTCTAGTGATATTACAACTACAGTCTGTTATAATCTGCGCCCTATCTGCCAGAGTAAACAGATTGGTTAGTATTGTTCATCAGTTTTTTTTATCTTCAGTGAGCTTTAGCTGCAATAAGTTTGACCGACGCAAATTACCTACTTGAAAATTTTGTTTATACGAAATGTATCAAATGTTTTACATTATCATTATGACGTCAGAAGCGGATACCGCTGGGATACATTAATAGCAAATCATTATTTTTATAGTAGACGGTAATTAATTTTCGTGGCGAACGTCTATTGCTATTAATGTTGTGCCTAGACGTTAATGTTCTGGTAAGTGTCCCTCGAGGTGTTGCTTCCCATTTTCAGTGGAAGTTGAACCCGTCCAGTAAGAATTCAGGCGGGGAGGATACTGCTTGACGCGAGATGTCTGCAATATAGAAATTTTAAATGAATGAACAAAATTAAAGGAAAGTACATAGTCAGTCATCTACGGGGAGGGGATAGTTGCCCGAACGATTGACGATTGGCTAGTCCCCTCCCCTCCTCGTGTGCCTGGTTTTCGTAATCGTAAATAGATAATCAAAAACATCTATCCGCGTGCCCCGTATGGGCACGAGACCATCCTTCTTCTTTTTTGTGTGGCTAAAAAGCAACTGATTTTCAAGGCCGAACCATGCTCAAGAGCTAATGTGCAATATTCAGACATTATGTTAACTAGTGGCTCGTGTAGAAACGTTCTGTCTGATGTCTGAAGTGATCTAAATATAATGCTTTATGTGAATCAGATTTCTAAAGAAACAACTTTTCATTTGGAACTATCATTTTGATTTAGTGGCCGAATTTAGCACATTTTCGGCAATATTTCTATTGTAGGTTTTCTTAAACTGTAGGTCAAAAAATCTACTCAATAAAATATTTAAAGGTAACATACTATTTTTTCAAAAATGACTTACATGAACGAATTATAACCACACAAATACAATTTCGCATTCGCGCTACTAGTTCCACTAGCGCCTGCATTTCCTAAACGCATTATACAAAAACAGGTACTGTACCGCTCAGTTTTTTTCTCATAGCTTCATAATAGAGAGATTATCGGGAAGTTGCATCCGGTATAATAAAAGTTAAACATCTTTGGACCTGGGAAAACTGATTCTAAGGCGGCTTCATCTGCAGTACTAACGGCGGCTCTTATATCAGTGAGGAAGAAGATGTGTACAACCCAGCGTGATTAGCACGTCTCTGCCGATTCACTGTCTCATGTTATAGTCCAGACTGAATGCTTTACATAATGCTATAATCCACTAAGGGATATATGCATCAATCTGGCATAATGCAAGCCGTCCCAATGTGACATGTTGGTGAGTACGGGAGACACTGACACTAACAACAAGTTCGAAGGATTTCAGTGACCAGTTATGTGAAAAGAGACCACATTAACAAACAGAATATAAAGTGCCTTAAAACTAATGGAAACGACTATTACACGTTTTGCAAGTTGCAACACTTTTACAGGTGAAGGTTGAAACACCGACTAAATGTTATTTAAGAGATAAGTACGCATTCTACGAAAAGATCGTGGGTTCTCATCATGCTGAAGACAGAAAACACAGACGCAACAAAAAACCACTAGGTAAAACAATCATCTATAACTACTAACATGTACGTAATTGCAAAATAAAATTAATACGCAAATCAGTAAATAATCGTTGTTACTTACTCGGTATTAATTTAAGGCCAAAATGTTTCATTATATTTATAATGGCACTATCGTTGCCACGTTCTGGTTTAGTGCAAGATAACCACAATCCAGCTACAAAGTAGATGATGATTTCCGGCTCCTCAGTTCCAGTCGCAAACTTTAGTTCCTCATTCGTCAACACCGACAAGTTTGGAATAACAGACTTCACTTTAACCCTTTCCGCCATTTCTATCCAATAATTTGTGCACATAGCAATAAACATAAGTAAACATGCTCCCAATGATACAACCACTGCACAGACTGACAAACTCCTACGACTACAGTGTATATCCTGGATTATCCCGCGATTACACATGCTGGATAATTCGCAAGTTATTCTCATTTGTGTAGCCTCAGTGGAGACATACGTATTTCCCTCATGTATACTATGATCAAAACGAGCATATATGCTAAGTTTTCTTCTTTTTCATATTCAGCCGAACATACGCCGACACTTGGCTGTTCTGATTTACACATCTTTTCGTGAAAGCATTACAGGGTGCTCTGGAAACTGATTTATAATCATTAAACACTGCTCTTGTATACCCCATGTAAGCAAGTAAGTATTTACATTATTTCACATTTAGCCTTATTCAGTACTCAGTGGAAACATAACACTGTTAAATCATGTTCAGTATGTTTTTGTATCAAGCTTTTCCAAATTTGGTCACGTAAAGACCTTTGTTCCATTCATGGACACCAACTACCCCATATGTCTCAATCTGGTACTATAAGTTACCTAAGTGGAGGCAAAAACCGTCCAAATTTCTTGCTGTTTTATTATTATGAATGACCTTTGACATCGAGTCACCCACTCAAAGTCGCAAATTACACGATTAAAATTTGTTTTCCTCACTGTCATTGTATATTACACTTTTTAAGTTCCAAAACAACCTACTCTAGGTCACCGAGTACCTCGTTAAATTCAATTCCCCACCTGGCATTGTTAATTATCTGAATGTAAGATCAAATTCTTGCAGTTTATAGGTTGTAAATATGACATTGACCTATGACATCGGTCCTATATGGTCCTATGGCATTTAACCACATACACAAGGTCATCAGCTACGTCCATAATTATTTGTCCACCTCTTTTTTTACTGTAAGTGCCCAGAATTTGATTGCCCAACTACTTACGTAGCTGTGTTACTTTCAGCAGTCCATGAACCGGGAGACCGAATATTCGTCTCATCGGATTTGTCTTTTATAAAGGTTAAATAAAACAATTTAGCCCCATGTCATTCGCAAAAATCTGAACAAACTGTGCAAGAAGCCAAAATCCAAAATGGCCATCATCGGGCATTTTGAAAACTATCTTTTGACTGATTTGGCCTATAGTGTTGCACAGTATAAGGTTTCTAGAACGTTCTAGTCAAGCATTCATTTTTGATGTCATTTTTATGATTTGATCGACTTTTGACTTTCAAATCTAAAATAGCCACCATTTTCTATTTTATGTTTTAAGTGTTTGGCCTACAAAACAGTATATTGTTTTTGAGACAAATGGGATCAAAGAATACATATTTTGACCTATTTTATTGCTAATGTCATTCAATAAGTCCACCGTATTGTCAGATATATAATTGTGGGTATAAATGTAGGCTATATTAGGATATCAAACAGCCGACTAAAAACCAAACTTGTGAAGCGTTCAGCATAGAGAGTTCTCTCATGACTTGTTGCGCAACAAGTTGCGAGAGTTACGAATTAGCAAGAGAATTGTTCTTTTTTGGTATGTTTCGATATTTTAGCAACAGCTTAACCTACCCGATATTGTATGGACAACTACTTTTCTTCCGAATCTGTTGATTCTCTTCACTTGCTTTGCTCAGCATCACTATTGTCGTCAGAATCGTCAGCATCACTAGAATCGGAAGTGGTACTGACAAGCCACTGGCGTAGTGGTGTCTAGTTTTTTGCTGGATTAATTGCTGTGTTTTCCTGTCTTAGGGGCAGATTTCTATTATTTTAGAGTTCTGCATGCCCAATGTCTACAATAGACGGAACGGACATACGGCGTCTTCAGTACTTTCATCTGAACAGTATTAACGAGGTGTGAACTGGTTCTGGCGCAAGTGTTGAAGGGTGCGTCATTATGGCTGACTCTTCCCATTCTTGTTTTAAATGCAACCATGGCCAAAGCGGATGAATGTTATACTCCATTTGCAATATGGCAATATGAAAATTTGACAATATAACATACAGTTCATCCATTCTTCATGGTGGTCAACATGCTTTCTTATGTAGGAAGCAGGACGTATCCTTCAAGACTCTCATCTGCTTGTCTGAGGTGCTCCCTCGCCTCAGGGTCAGGAATCCCCGTTTCCAATAGTCGCTGCTGCTCACGCTCATACAGGCCTGCTGTGTGGTCATTGCTGGTGATTACATGGAAAGCTATGGTGATATCTGTAGCTTCTTTTTGGAGCATGGCATAGCAGTTGATTAACTTATGTTTTTGTTTACTCTTGGAATTGTTTTGAGGTTGTTATGGAATTGTTGTACCAGAGTTCTGCTTCGGGGACATAAAACTTCAGAGTACCGCTAGAGTGATTACCTGATTAAAGTCTGTATTATTATCTTATTGCACCACACTGAATCAAGGATGCATGCCACATCATTCTGGTCAATGACAGCTAGGACCTTCCTTTCATCATTAAAGATAATGAGCTCAATGATACTGAGCTAAAGATGCTACTGATTTCAAGAAGCTAATGGTCAATTCGGTGAAGAAATCTCGTGAAGGAATAATTGAAAACTCAAGTTGATCAAATGCAAGGTGACATCATATACTGTGACAGGGAGACGTCAACTAACCTGAACACTATAGGTGAGAGTTCCTGACTACGCCTTCATGCGGTCTGAAGCATACAACACTGCTCTCTGCCTACGCTGAGCTGATGACCGGGAAATCATAAAAATTACATCAAAAATGAATTGATGTCCTAGACATCGAGGACACTCAAGTGAATATCACAGCGGCTTACATCTGAGAACAGTTCCAATCTTTGCTAATTAAATGAAAGCATGCATTAATCAACTGCCAGAATAGAAGAGGCTGCAGATATCGTCATAGTTTTCCATGTCCATCCACGTGGTTGCTACCATCTGACGTGCCATATGTTGCCAGTGACCACACAGTAGGGTTCTGTGGGCATTGGAAAAAGCAAGTGTTGGAGAAGGTGATCACTGACGCCGAGGTGAAAAGGTTCCTCAGACGAATAGATGAAAGTCTGAAACCCAGCAGACGAAGTAAAAGTAAATATAAAAAAACACTTGTTCGCTCCAAATTTTATTCTCTCCACAATGAAGCCATAATCAGGTCCTGTTGGCAAACCACAGCGTTCAAGTGGAAGAAGTGAAGTATGATCCGCCTTATGCCTGATGATGAAGTGCTGGGTCACTATGAGGAATAGACGAACTACATCTCATAATGTCAAGTTAATTATACCCTGGTAGAACATTCATTCTCCTTAGTCGTGACTGCATGGAAATTATGAAGGCCGTAATACCGACCAGTGCGCCACACCCTTCCCGCTTGTGCCAGCAGTTCATACTTGCTAATATTGTTTAAATGAAAGTATTGGTGCTAGCAGTGATGATGATAAGAAGAACAAGTGTGGAAAATCAGCAGATTTGTCAAAGATTAATCATTCATGCCATGTCGCGCAAGTTAAGTTGCTGATAAATTTTCAAAACATACCGAAATGAAAAATTAAAAGCAGATTTCTTTGCTTAAGTCTCGAATACTGGGCTTCGTTGTGCGCAAAGGCACGAACATCATATAACAGTAAGTTCTAACACAGTAGACCTCTTTGCAGTTTTTGCTGTCCATTTGCAGTTTAATTGTTTCAAATCATCAAAACGACATCAGACATCAATTCTTCAATCCTAAAGGTCCCAAAAGCACATATTGGCCAAACCACTTAAAACATAAAATCTAAAATAGATTTGAAGGACAAAAGTAGGCTATACCATAAAATGAAATCAAATACAACTTCTTTACCCCAAATTGTCTCAGACATCATCATATACGATGCAACTTTGTAAGCCACACTACTTAATATTCATAATCTAAAATGGCTGATGGCGGCTACTTCAGATTTGAAGATTAAAAGTAGGTTAAATAATAAAAATGACATCAAAAATGAATTTCTTCACCAATGAAGTCCTGTACTACTGTGCAGCACTATAGGCCAACGAAAATATAATTTTCAAATGCCAGACAGCGGCCTAAAGACTGGAGCTGCATATATCTGGTTAAAGTACATTACATGGAGTTCTCTTACAGATTGCATATACTCTATGAAAAACATATACGTCACTCATTTCAGATTTGAAGATCAAAAGTAGGTTAAATAATAAAAATGACATCAAAAATGAATTTCTTCACCAATGCAGTCCTGTACTACTGTGCAGCACTATAGGCCAACGATAATATAAAATTTCAAATGCCAGACGGCGGCCTTAAGACTGGAGCTGCATATATCTGATTAAAGCACATTACATGGAGTTCTCTTACAAATTGCTTATACTCAATGAAAAACATATACGTCACTCAAGTAGTAGGTTAAATGAGTAATACGTTATACACTACACAAGTGGCACTGCGTATCAAAGAAAACGTAAAAAATCTGCTCTGTCAGTCATAGTGTTCCAACTTGTTACTAAGTTCCTTATTTAAACAACACTATCAACTGATTTTGTTGAGCCGCTACCACTGGCATTTACTGTAATTCAACGCAGATCACTTGCACAGTAAGAGTAAGGCGTTTCAGCTCTTGGCTTCACTCTCTCGGCCGAACTATGCTTGCCTTCGGCGTTGTCAATTGAAACCACTGCACAAAAGAGAGGCTGATTCTGCTCACGCCTGCTGATTATTGTGTTTGTTGTGCTCTACGCGGAATGGCAAGAGCACTTTCAGCTTGTCGTTAGAACACTTTATGAAGCCAAGTTTATCTTACTGGCTTCATTGTCCTTTTGTACGCATGGTTATTGTTTGTGCCTACACACGTCGATTAATTTAAAGACACTGAATGTGTTTTTTTGCACTATAAACTGCGATAATTTACTTTAAGATAGAGCATTATATATATATATATATAATACGTAACTGGCCACGGATGATTTAAAGATATTTTTAAAGAAACGGCTTAAAAAGACACTCTATAGATCACTAGCGTAGTTTAGTTTTATCAGTGCACTAAGTATAATAATTGGGAAGAAATGTAGAACGTTGTGTTTTTCTCTACAGATACTCATTGTGCTTCTACTTAGCTGCAGAAACACGGCACTAGTTTTACTTTCCCAAACATGACGTTTCAGATATATATTGTAATTGGTAAGTTCCCCGAACATAATATTTTTTCTCAAACGTAGTATTTTACGACTGTGCGCAATTCACAAATAAACAGAATTAGCTAGGTCTTAGGCCATACCAACTTGACGATTATAGGTACGTACTGCATTTTAATAGTAAGAAGAGCAAAAAACAGGCAAAACAATGATTTTATATTTGTATAGTAGAAATAATTAAAGGCAAGTAGAAAAAGATTATACTTATAAATTCTTATACCACTTTAATTATAACAATAGTAGAAACTAATTATAGTAGAAAATATTGTTCACTCTTCTGTGTTAACTGCAGTAACAAATTCGAAACGATCGCTCAATACCATAAGGGCGGTATGATGATGATGATGTTCTAACTCCCTTGTTCTTCTTGATCCCGGCAACTTATTTTGTCGATTCGATGATTTTTAGTCTTTCTGTTGCACTAACTTTTTATTCTTTTTCTTTATTGCTTAGGTCTCCCCCAGACTTTAGAACAAGCTAGCTTTTAGGATTCAACTTTTCGCCCTGGGCACTAGCAACCACTGGACTCCACGGCAAGATGTCAATTCGTTAACACTTTCTCTCTTTTCGTGTTTGCTGTGTCAGTGGTTGCTGGAGATAGCTTAAATGCTAAACAGCGCAAGCCTGCCCTGAGCCCCAGGACGTCGTCCAACGTTAACCCCTTGAAATCACCCTTAAGGGTAGATTGCCCTTTGTGCTTTCTGTTTGTACTTGTTTGTTAAGTACAATCAATTTCGATCATAAAGCTTCGTTTACATTTTCAAAATACTAAGAGAATAATGGTTTCAAATTTTACTCTTCCGTTCAACTGTTAGTGGAGTCAATGTGGCTTAATGTGCCCCTCCAAGCTTTTGGTTTTGTAGTCTATTAAAAGGATGTGGCGTTGGAGCCGAGGCCTGTCGCTCACCGATAGCTCTGGTTCAAACCGTTTAGGGGTTATTGCAATTATCCTGTTGGCGTGAAGCCGACGGCAGAAATATCAATAAAAACAGAAATCGTGGTAACTAACTGATGATGGCTGACCCCTAGATATCTTCGTATAAAGATAGTTTTCTATCTTCCTAAATATATCCCATTCAATTACAAATTATTTTAATCAGTGTTCAGACCAGACAAACGACGTCTGACATTGCAATTAATGTTCACAATATCGATTCAAATGCTCCACTCAATTACTATTATCAGGCCAAGCACATTTATTTCCAATCTTAATCGACTTACATTTATCCAGTAATATATCATAATTATTTTCACTTTTATGTACAATAATTTGATACTTATTGACTATTGTGTCAGTCGTTACAGCACTAAAATCGAGCACACCAGGGCTATCCGGTTCTTGAAAGTTTTGACGTAATTTTGGGAATAAGATAATTATTGGCAACTCTTGCTATAAAATTTCACTTCAGACACTAGAGATCTGTACGTACAGCCAGTCAGAAATCCACCACTAGCATGAGAGAAAGCAAGAGAAACAATCAGAGAGAGAAGCAGAAAAAATAAAAACCGAAAATGAATGAAATAGTAGGAGAGAAGGGTATACAAAGAAAAAGACTGACAGACCGGAAGACCGTGGGCTTGAAAGCAAACAGCCAGCAAGCAAAAGAGAAAAACCAGAAGATTTAAGGGGTGCAGCGAGAGTGAAATTAGAGGAAGAATCCGCAGCGGCTAAAAGATAGATAGAAAGAGAGAGAGAGAGAGAGAGAGAGAGAGAAAGAGAGAGAGAGAGAGAGAGAGAGAGAGAGAGAGAGAGAGAGAGAGAGAGAGAGAGAGAGAGAGAGAAGAGACAGAGAGAAGAGAAATAGAGAGAGAGAAGAGAGAGACGGAGAAGAGAGAGAGAGAGAGAGAGAGAGAGAGAGAGAGAGAGAGAGAGAGAGAGAGAGAGAGAGAGAGAGAGAGATGTGGTGACATTATATTCAAAGTCATGCCACATTTGATCTGTTAGGGCACAATAATCACAAAGTGAATAATTTAAATTCTGTGTTCAATACAGAAGTCATTCTGATCTTTGCATTTCCACACACAGAGATATAAGCTACTATCAATTTTGCATGCTTACTTTGAAGAGTAAATATGCATGTCGGGTTTAGAAGCCGATTTGCCTTCGACAAACTTTCAAATGTGCTCAGCATAATAGTCACATTTGCTTGTGTGATTCACAGTCAGAACGAAATCAAGTTGTAGCAGAAGCTATTATAGCTAAATTCTCCGAGTGAAAGAGAAAAGGTGAATGAAAATATTACCGTCTATCGCCATAACTAAGACCGCTGTCATTAAAATATTCCGATCTTATATTATTATCAGAGCGCTACACTTGTTGATTCGGATAAGCGTTTTGGAAATTTTCATCCCAGGCTAAAACATAGAGTGTCGAGACGCAAAATGTTTGGCATCAAAGGTAAATGTGGGTACGAGGGAAATTAGACAAGACATGAAGGGAAAAGTGAAATTTAGGTGCAAATCAGTTTGTTTGCATGGGCGTTTGAACACGTTGTTTATGCACAACCAAGCTTGGACATAAAAAAGTTTAGTCGTAGAAAAGTTTTAAACAATTTAGATAAAAATGTGAATGTAAAACAGTTTAGCCTCGGGAAATATTCGGTCACAAGAACACCTTAGGTAGGGCGATAGAAGAAACGAAAAATTAAACATGATTTTTAATCAAATGCAGTTTGAGCACGGGGAACTTTAAACATAGAAAAATTATGACACTTTTGATGAAAGTTATTGGTAAAATTGAATGTGTTTAATCTAGGAGAGTAAAGCCTTCTGATTTCATGGGAATCCCTCTAGAACGATATCCTAACATGGAGTTTGGGCAGCCCTGTTAGTTAACCCTGTTAAAAATTGAAAAAATAGTCAAAACTAATGGCGCACAAATGAAGTTTTAAATAAGAATGCAATTCATTTGACTACTGTAACCACAAAAATAGATTTAACTGATACGGAACATCTTAAAATATCGTTAAGAAAGCGCAGCTTTATGCGCTGCGACGTCTTGCAGTTAATTTTGTGTCACTAATCTCCTTGTTATACGTAACTAGTCACACAGGAAAAATCAGACGATAAACCACACTTTGGTTCTCTTGCTGCTATTTTAAGCGATGAAGAGAGTGATGAGTCTTTTAATACGCATTTAACGTATATGACGATATGATCGAAGTATATGACGTATTTCATGTGCAATGTACGTGACGTGTTTAGCGTTACGAAATTGGTCCCCATGTTGCGACCTGTTGTAACATTTCCTGTGTGATTCTTGAACGGACCATCAGTTAGCTAAATTAGGTAGCTGAGTTAGATTAGCCTTCTGTACTCTGTAACTGTGTAATAACGTTTTAATTGCCTTTGATCTTAGAACTTAATAAAAGTGATACCTTATCCTGATGTGGGGCAATGACTTTGTCAACTTTGACTCAAAAGCAGATAAACTGAAGCTGCAACAACCATGATAGCGACGTTTTGTGAACAGCCACAGCAGCAATGTGGTGAAATCTAAATAGGATGAAATGAATAATGATGATAATGATGATGATGAGGATGATGATGACGACGACGACGACGACGACGACGGCGACGATGATGATGATGATTGTCCCAGTAGAATTTATGCTTTCGTGTTAGCAGCGCTGTCGGTCGAAGCAGACAATCCTTCACAAACGCCCATCGATCGCAGATTTATGTTTGGATATCTTTTGGTTCTTGTTTTCCGTCATATAAACAAATGGGAAAATGACGAAATACCTTTGAAAGGAAAAAATCGTTATACCTTCTGAAATGTTTTATGAGACGAGCAAAACGCAACATTGCGCATGCATATAAACAGTAAAAACGTATTATAAGCTCTACTGAATCTTCACTGAAGCATAAAACTCGCTGAAGCCAATTCGCATGGCAATTTTCACATTTTCATTACGGGGAACGCGCCTAATAAAGAAGATTTCAGCGTCGTAGCGTGTATGGCCGAGTAAGTTCCTAACATTCACCGTCTCAAAGAACGGCATCCACTCATTTCGTCAGCTGACATTTCGCCGTTTGTAGTTTTCACCAGTGGTACGGTTTGCCATTGGTTCATTTCGCTAGTGGTATAGATCTCCAGTGTATAGTTCGCCAGTGCTATATTGCGCCAGTAAAATTTCCCTGCTATGCGTTACGAACGTGTTCCTTTAACAAAATGTTTCATTTCGCCAGTTTTGCATTTCGTCAATAAATTTCTCTGCTATATTCCATGTCATTTACTTTACTTTTCTATTTAGCAAGTGTTTCGTTTTGGCAGTGTATTTATTACATTTATAATTTGCTGTTAATATAAATATGACATCAATGTGTCATATTTTGCCAGCGATCGATCATCGAAATTCGTTCACAAGAAGTATGATATTTGTGATATGTGAAATGCCAATTATTATGCTCATTCTTTCTGGTTATCTATACTGCTGTATAACAAAAAGTAAAGATCAAATCACGAATGATTTTTAGACACTTACGGTACCTGATTTTTCTGCTGCTGATTGGCAGTGCTTTAAAGTGCCTATGAAAGGTCATTTCGCCTCAGTCACTTGATTTTTTCCTATTTATTGAGTTTGTTAGTAAGTTTGTCAGTTTTTAAAGAGATTCTCATTTATTAAGTTGTAGGCACTTTTATTATTTTAGTTCTTATTGTATATAGTTTTTAATTATAAATTATACATCCCAGAGTCCATTATATCCACGTGCACGGAAAAAATAAATCGAAGTGTGCATTGGCACAAATAATACAGCCATGAAGTTAATTAAGACTAGCTAATAGTGCTTAGACTTAATTATGCTTAGACTAACCTAATGTACACCGGCGAACTGAAACATCTGTTAAATGGAAAGCTAGACGGTTGGAATATAGTAAAGAAATTTTACTAGCGGTGATGTGGCTTGTGGCCAGGTACAACTTGTGAAATGAAACATTTTGTTCAAAAGAATAAGGTGATAACACAGCAAAGAAATAATAATGGTGAAATGTACTACTAGCTAAATGTATACTGGCGAACTGTGCCACTAGCAAAATGTACTACTGGTGACCTGTACCACTGACGGTTTGTTTACTGGAGAAGTGACATATATTCTCAAATAATGGAATGATGGCGGTACTCATCAAGGTAAATTTGTTTTACGAAAATGAGCATTGACGAAGTTACACGATAAGTGAAAGATAGGCTAAGCAAAAGAATGCCAATCACGTCTAGGTATTTTATAAGCTGGGAGCTTAAGATTGATGTAACAGTCTTAAAAATTGTTTTATTTGAATAAATTTTAACTGATTTACTCCGTGCTATAAGTAATTGTGTTATTTAAATAAGTAGTGCACGGCAAAGTCACTTGCCTAATTTTTGAAAATCAGCGTACGTAATTCTTATTCCTATGCCCATTTTACTTAAAGATCTGAGGCTTATTTCGGTCACCAGTAATTTAGCAGAGTTTTGAAAGAGATTGTAGGTTTTAGGTTTTAGCAGAGTTTTAAAAGAGATTAGATTTTAGGTTTACAAATTGTTTCCAACCAATAACAAGAAATATGTAAAAATTTTCTGAGATAGCATCTCAAGTCATGATATTAGATTTTCGAAAATGCTTGTTTATCGTTTTTTCTCGCTGACAAAGGAAAGTTCAGAAAAATTATGCAAAACTGATGGTAACGTTCAAGTTTAAAAATAACTCGCCTGAAATCATCCATTTCACTACCTAATCTTGAAGACAGACTAAATCCGGCTAAAAATTTAAGTCTAAGACTACTGAAAAAAGCAGACAAATGATAACGATAAATACTGTGCATTAGACCGGTTGAGGAATATGCCTGTCAAGTGTAGCATTCATCACTTATTTAAAATCAATCACGAAGCGCTAGAATCGTTTCAAAAATGAAACAGAAAATAATTAAGTAAAGAAATAACTGGCCCAAGTGAAAACCAAAACAACCAAATTCGTGGAACATCGGTGGCTTACTGGTATAAGGTGTCTGCAATGTAATCAGAACGTCCTGGTTCAAATCCCGGCTAGATTTCAGCTTTTTCAAATTTTCTTTCTTTAAGTTTCCTATCAAAGTTAATTATTTGTGGTTTGTAATATCATCTATATCGTATGTACTTTTTCTGCAAAAGACAGAGATTTGAAGCTAGGCGCTAGATGCTGCAAGTTCTATCGTCAGCATAAACTGATTCAATGATCAATTCATATCTACATCAGTAAAAAGTTTAAAACTAAGTTATTTAATAGCTGATTTATGATAAACAGCCCCTTATTTTATTATTTTTAAATAAATATAGAACATACATATATAAATCAGTTAAAATGTGTAAATACGTCATGGTTATCATTACATAAAATGCAAAAATAACTCCAATAATGGCCAATCTACATATGATTATCATATTATCATTTTACAGTATTTTAATTCATGGTTTTAATTTAAGAATGTCATTATTTATGAAGTAAATGTTGTTAATATAGCCGATTTAACTTAATTTAATTTTAGTTTTGTTCACACAACAAACAACACCGACAAATCATACTGTTGCAAATATTAGTAACAAATATGAATCATCTCTGTAAATAATGTCAATTTTGATTAAATGCCTACTAATAAATAACGTTGTGTTATCTATACGCACGACAATATACACAGAAAGAAAAAAGTTTGTTTAATTCATTGCTGGAGCAAAGTAGTAATCACGTTGAAAATACAGATTTTAACAAAAACAAAGAGCTGAATGGATTGCCGATTCGCGTTTTATGTTCCTGATTTATCAAACGTTCACTTTTTTCTCCGAAACAATGGTAATTTCAAAGACAAAACAAAATTTCAGAGAAACATTTTTGTCAATTTTTTGTCGTTTCTAGGAAGCGAATTAATCATTGGAAAAAATTGATGTAGATAAAAGGCGTAAACCAAGTCTGTCAAAAATTTGACCTTAAAAAACGTTTTAAAACGAAAGTCAGATAGGATAAAGATGTGGTACTGCGTCCGACAAAATAGTCCGATATCAAAAAGAGAGACAGAAAAAACGTTTAATAATTGTGTGCTAACAGCGTGGCGTACTTTCGAGTTAGATGGAAGTCAGAAGTAAAAGAAAAAGATATTGAAAAAAACAATGCCGATGATTTAACAAATAGTCTGATTTTAAATAAAAATGAACGCCTCTCAAACCATTTAAGGCTTTAAAATCATCTCTATAGCTGTTTACTTTTATTCGGAATTAAGTATTAAGTTAAAAGGAATCAATATGTCTGTCCAATCATTATAACTCGAGCTGGGTGCCTCTCAGGTACCCTAAGCTAAACCTTTTAGCCGAGATTTTTGACATAAGTTTAAATAGAAAAAGCGGCCATTTGATCAAAATCTGCCCATAATCATGATCAAAGTGTCTATTAAGCCTAATAATAAAGGTACACATGTAATAAACTAATCGATTTTTCAAAGCATTTCCAGTGTCGAGTCTATCTGTTATCACTCATCCAAGTTTGGTGATATTAAGCAGGTCTTACTTTCATTTTTTATCTGAAAATTCTCTTTGTTACCCTCTTTCAGATGTCCATGCTGGTGCTGTTGGCAAAAAATCTCGTTTTCGTGCAAAAATGAAAAAAATAAAGAATGCCATGTGATTACATAATCATGCTTAAAGTACCTGTCAGTGATTATACATGTGAACGGAGCATATAGTGACTCCTATACTTATTCGAGTTGGCCATTGGAATATAGTGATGGTAACATTATTGTGATGGTGTCGGAATTTTATTAATGATAGTAATATTTTAATTGCATAATAGTACTGTGATGTCATCATGACGTCATGTATTAAAAACTTTACCATTTTTGGAATCCTGGAGTGCACTTTCCTTTCCGATCTGTCGATAATGCATATTTTTCGTCTAGACTTCATGGTTTAGGAGGTATAATGGATTTTTGGCCTCAGTATGCGCCATCTTGGATGTATGCGTTGTTGTTGTATGTATATTGGATGTATTTTTTGTTGAGGGTAGCTGAAAATATGTTCCAACATAATCTAAAAAAATTTTTTTTTTGCAATTTGTTCTAGGTACCCCTTTTGTAGGTGCTATGTTTACGTGCTTATACGAAAAGGATGCTGCGTCCCTGAAACGAGCACCTTTTGTAGCAGCCTACAGATAAGGTGTCATAGATTGTTTTTCAAAGGTATGATTTAGGTCCGTAGATATAAGATCTAATAAATAGATTTAAGTAAAAATTCGCTTGTTTATGATGCCAACAATAATTGCTGTTCCGCTACATCCGCGTATCAATTATATGGACATCTTTCAATTTTTTTGTATTTCGCTCGTGTTCGAGCGACATTTGCATATCCTCTGGCGACTGAGATGTGTACAGTTGATAATAACGTCCTTTTGATTCTATTAAGGATCTATGCGTGCCCGTTTCTACTACTTTGCCATTGTGGATGACTGCTATTTTATCAGCGTTTTGAATAGTTGAAAATCGGTGTGCCACAACGATAGACGTTCGGCCTTGCTGTGCCTTATCCAACGCTTCCTGCACAACCTATAGAGTAAAGATAAAAAACAGTAGAATTAGTAGATAAGAGTTGTGCCTTTGCTATACTAGACTTTCATTTTGAATTTTAAGTTAATTTTTTACTGAATTAGTTAATTTAATTCAAACGAGATTAATAACAGTCACCTTGATGAAAATTTAGCTCAAGTTTATTCACAAACGTTGTTTAAAAGTCAGCCAGAGCCAATTGTATATAGCTAATCTGTCTAATAATAGTTGAGTCCATACGGCCGTTCACAATCTTGAAATCAGAATCAAGTCCTAACAAAGAAACTTCTCACCCGTTCATTTTCTGTATCTAGAGCAGAGGTGGCTTCATCTAAGATAAGTACTCTCGGGTTCCGAATCAACGCTCTAGCGATCGCTACTCTTTGCTTTTCCCCACCACTCAGTTGTGCACCCCTCTCTCCTACACTGGTTTCGTAGCCCTTAAAAATCAGTATATATAACATGGCTGAGTTGCTTCTAGAATTGATAGGTAAACAAGAATCTATCATAGATAGCTTGGGGACTCATTCCTGTGAAACGTTCAACTGTGCAGACAACATCATAATCATTGCACCTACCGCTTTGGTTCCATTCTTGTACTGGGACGGGACCATGGGCCTATGAATGCATAAATTGGCAGCCATTTTCGATTTAAAGCCCTATAACTTTTTTCCACAAAATGGATTTCAGTGAATTTGAATACTGGACTATTTATTACACTGATGTTAGGGTAAATCACAGTCGTGATGCTTTGTAAAATTACTTGTATCAGGCATCTGATAAGTACCTTTTGCTACACGTGCACTAGTCATTTGCACAGAAAAGTATATTAATCATCTTAAAAACATTTTTTTATAAATCTGCTTTTAGTGCGAGATATGCACGCTGCCCTTCACACATTTTTTTATTAGCACGCAGAATTTACTACCTAATCTTTTAAAATTACATTATTTATAATCAATCTATCTTTCATGCACTGTATATGTATTTGTGTTTTATGCATAACGTGTATTTCCGTCTATTCTTGCTACTTTAAGCACACGGATTTTGCTTTGTAGTCCTACGTTAATCAATACGTAGTAGTCCTGCATGGTAAATACCTTGCGAAAAAATCCCCTAATGTAATGTTTTGTTATGTCACGTTACGCTATGTAAAGTTATGTTATGTTACATTATATTAAGCTTTTCGTCTAAAACATTTAACTATACAGTAAACACTATGATACACTAATGCCTATGATACACTGAGGCGACTGGCGATAGCGTCTAGAACGTGTATGTTTTCAAAGTAAGATGATACACCAAGTCGCCAAAGTGTCTAGTCACAAGCATTCTGATGATACACCAAGGCTCGAAAATAGAAATTGTTTTTGTTTTGTGAGCGACTGGCATCTGCTGACAATCGTCTTATGGTAACCCAGTCTGTGGTCACGTGATAACATTCTGTTTTACTTATAATTTGTAATTATTTGTGTAATGTTGGCCATTAAAATTTCTATAAAGTTGTCGTAATTCTATATCAAAAGCATAAAATACATAATAAAAGAAATATCGAGGCGCTAAAATAAACTCACTTAAATATATTCTCCCACCATCCACCTTCGAACATTTTCATCGCAAAAAGGATTGGAAATCAACTGCACCGCTTCACAATCATGTATTGTCAATCTGATCAATTGTTTTAAAATTTCATTTGGTTGTTTTTATAAAAATTAATGTTAAAAATTTGTATTCATATCACTTTTTTGTTTTATTGTATTGATGTTGGTTTCTTATAATCTACAGATATGTGGTTGTTAGCAGACGCCAGTTCCCTTGGTGGATCATCAGAATGCTGGTCGCTGAAAGCTAAAGCCGCCGGTCGCCAGTCGGTCGCCAATTGTAGTCGCAAATTATAGTGTATCATGCCTTATAGCCTATTAAACGCTACACGAACCGATAAATGTTTTTATAATACTTTTAAAGAGGCACAAGCCTGTGATAGACAGATAGGTAGATAGTTGTTTAAAGATGCCTCTAAAAAGTTAAAAGATTAAAATGCATAAAAATATTTAAAAAGCTTTAGTTTTTACACAATACGATAGTTAATACTATGCACGCAGCTAAACGCTTCTTGAATCCGTGGTTTCTTGTAATCCACTATCCAAATGTAACGGATGGCTCAGCTTGTTAATACACAACTATGCTTTAATTATATTACATGCAAACAAAGTGCAGACTACATTTTCATGTAATCTGCTTAAGATCAAGTCTTTCCTCGCAAATTTTCACAGTAGCATACAAATGGCTTCACTTGTCAAACCTGATCTCTTGGGACGCTCCTAATTCGCACAAAGTTCCTCTTATGTCTAGGACATGTTATTAATAATCCAGTTTGATGCAGTCATATGGTCGTTCCTCTGGGACCTCTATTTGTTTGTAGTCGTTCTTTGCAAAACACTAATCTTTTCTTTTGGGAAAGAAAACTGTAGTGCAAAACGTCTTTAAAACAAACCTTTTCAGGTATTACCAACTATACATGATTTTTTTCCATTTTACCCATTGTAAAACAGAGTTTCCACATACGCCTTCTCTGCTAAGCTGTACAACTGACGTTGAGGTATCTAGTAGTGGCAAATGTTATTTTTAAACTTCTTTAAAGGTAACGGTTGCGCACAAAAGCAACGAGATCTAAATTTTTAGAAAGTACGACATTTGAAAATTCATTATTTTTTTACAGTGCTTTAGAATTGTGTGACCAACGATTTCTGTCTTTTAAAATTATTCTGTAATTAACATTAATCACTGTCGAAGAAGTAATGGCACCTTGTAGTGTCAGAAACTTGAATACCGCACAGATACCCCATTCTAAGTTAGCACGAGGCGACTGTAACACTTACTGATATAAAAGTCATTAGATTAATCGCACCAAGTGAATTAGAGGACAACTTTACAACATAAAAAACATAATTCATTCTGTGGCGTGGGTTTAAACACGAACTGTGAATGTGCGTATAGTTCATTAACATCGGACTTTATACATGACATACCTGAGGGAGCGAGGTGATGAACTTGTGAATATTTGCTTTTCTTGCTGCTTCTATAACTTCGTTCATTGGAACAACTCGCGTATTGTCACCATACTGTATGTTAGCAGCTATTGTAGTATCAAACAACGTTGGTTCTTGCGCTACTATACCAATCTGCGAGCGATACCAAGAGATATTCAAGTGTTCAATGGGATTGTTATCCAAAAACTAAAAAAAGAATAATGTACTATAACATTATTGCGGTTTGTTTGTCTACTCAGCAATCAAATGCCAAATACTGTAGCTTCAGTCCTAAGACAACAAACATTTGCACGAAAAGTCAATGTTAACAACCTACAGTCGACTATATTTAGAATGCAAGAAAAATTTCCATATTAAAATGCATATGTGAAATTCGTTTACTCACCACCCCACCCTGTATTGGGTCGTAAAATCTTTCCAGCAGCTGTACCATAGTGCTTTTGCCACAACCACTGCTTCCAACCAGTGCTAACTGTTGTCCAGGTTGGATATCAACAGTCAAGTCACTTAGGACATCCACTTCTGCTCGGGTCGGATAAGAAAATGTCACCTCTCTGAATGCTACTGATCCTTCAACTAGTTTCTGTGGAATATTAATGATCAAGTTAATCACAGCTTATGTTCAAGTCGACCAGCTCTGTAACAGTTTCATATAAATAATAGTACAAAAGATAATATTAATTTATAAATATCTCTATTAAGTATGGTATCAATTTTATTAACTTACCAATTCGTCGCCGCATTTCGAATATGAGTCGATAGCTGGAACTCTGTCGATGATTTTAAAAACTCTGCGGGATGACTGTTTTGCTTTCCCATAGTCAGGTACAAAACTTGCGTTTTCCCCTAGAGCCATGGCGCCAAATACGACTGCTGCAAATGTTCTGCCAAAAGGATAATGCAAAATTTACTTACCTAATGAGCCTAATGTAGACTTTTAGTCACATTTAACTTACTAACTTACTTAAAGTTTATCAAAAAGTTTGCCTTCCTCTTTATTTTTCTAGTTTGTTTGTTATCTTGCTTTTTTCGTTGTTTGCTGTTTTCGTTCTTTCAACTTCTTTGTTGTTATTTTTTTATTCTTCTTAGACCTCATCTCCTTTTTCTTGGGATTCGTCATGTCTGCTTTTTTCTTATTCTCGTTTTCTTTTTCTTTTAATAGAATGCAGCCGCAAACCAATGTTAATGGCATAATTTACTATAAATAACTAAAAATGTCCAATGTTGCTATATATTAATTATAAATGTCATGTGCACATAGAACACAAGTAAGAACCAGCAAAATTTCTCATAGCTGACAGCAATATAAATAACGGTGAAAATCTGAGCAAAAAGAAAAAGAAGAGCAAAGGGCAAAGAAGAAAAAGAAAAGGAAGAAAAATAAGCAAATAAGAAACTTTGAATGTACAATTACCTAAATACGTCCTGATATTCAGCGTCGCCGTTATCAATTAAAGTAGCACCATAAGTGAATGACGCAGCATACGCGAAGAATATAACAGCTTGAGAAAAACTGTAAGCTATTCCAAAATAATGAGCAGATCGCTTGAGGATAAATCTAAAAAAAGTAAACGGTTAACCTAACTGTCGTGCACATCTTTGCCTAAGGCAAAATATTGCAGAACTTCAAAGACAAAGAGCTTGCGGGTGTTACAGTGCAAAGCTATAGAGTGATTAGAACAGGGATAACATAATTATGACTCAGTGGGTCATTAAATGTTGTAAACAATGTTTTTAAGAGCCGTATATTTTAACTGCCTGTATTGCAGAATTTTAACATAGTAGCAAGTGGTTGGAACTGACGCTGCTGATAGAGGGGATAGTAAACAAAGTACAGAACGCTATATTACTTTAAGTAAATCGACAGAGCTGACCGATGCCAAAATGTAAAATTTTGAGTCCTAACGTTGTCAGCTTTTTTATATAATTTGCAGTCATGCTACATTTTTACAGAGAATGGTGAAAGTGATCTTTGGTTAAAAGATCATAGTCAGTGTTTAGTGCTTAGTCGTCCATTTAACCATTGTATTCAATAACTTAAAAAACGCCTATGTAGAGAAAACATCCAACTTTCAAAAAGCTGTGACGATAACGCTGACAGACACTGGATAAAATGTCAAAGAAATGGCAATATAAGAATGCTCAGCAAGAGCGGAGCAAAACACGCTGACATGCAGAATTTTAGTGGTCTTTGCTTGATCATGTCTAGGATTGCAATACACGCTTGTAACGCTGCAGGCCAGTGTCTTGGCAGACAGACTTCTTTTTGAAGCATTTTTCTGTTGCTATACTGTCTTAATTATTCTACAGACAGCAGTTAGCTCATGCGGTTTACAAATGTTCAAAATTATGTTGGGTTTAGACTGGTAAACATGTTCTTGAGTTCAAATTTTAAAAGTTAAACAACATTTGGAGATTTTGGAAATAATATATTTAAGACTTGACAATTAGTTTGTGCTTAAAATTACTCACTCGTGTGGTGGTTTTGTCTTTTCTGCAAATTTAATATAAAAATCTTGCTCTTTGGACAGCGAGGTCACGGTTCTTATGTTTTCTATAGCCTCAGTAGCAAACTGGAACAAACAAATAACACTAAAATAAGTCGTTAAGTTTGGCTATATTGAATAGCACGATAAATATGGACATGGAACCGATGATGACGATGTTATCAGTAACGATATGATTGTTATATTGTCAACAATGAAAACAACAAGACATGGTAATGATGGTAGCAATGAAGATATCGATATTACTACGGCTGTTAACAAGAATTTATTGTACGTAATTGTATTAATATAGTGATGGTCGTGGCGCAATAGCAATGATGATGATGATGACTACTACCCACCTTGCCACTTTCTTCCATGGCATTTTTGTCAATGGTGGAATGGCCTTGCTGTAGCCGCATCTGAATCATGCCGCCTGCAAAGGCCAGTGGCATAAATACGGCTATAACGAAAGTCAAGTTCCATGTAAAAATAAAGCCAATAAGTAAACCTCCTCCAATGGTCGCAATAGCTGTTGCAACGAATCCTAGCCGTACTCCAGTTGCCTAAATCCAAGAAAAGCTAGTTGACGAAGTTGTGAATAAATAAATGTCGCTTAACTGAAGAGATCAGAAATGTTGTAATTACTTGAACTCAGAGTTGCGGAGGCACACAACAGCTACTGCACAAGATCTTATCTCTTTGCCTAATCTCAGACTCTTCATTAAGTTATGCACAATTTATTTAATGAAGTGGAGAAAACAAAATAAATTCTCAAGTTATTGCGGGTGCAACCACTTAATTACTCAGCAATTTTTTGCTCATTTATCGTGATTAATAATTTTACAAGCATTTGCATATTTAACAAGATTTTGTCTCTAGGTTATTTGCTCCTCATATTTTTGATTATTAAATGCTATTACAGTCCTGATTAAGTACAGAAATGCCAGCCGGATTAAAAGTTTCAGTAGTTTCGCAACAAAATTTTATTCACACTCAAAAATGCGAAAATAAATACCTATATTTAACATTTATTTAAACATTTTTAAAATAGTTGTATCTCATAATAAAAGTTTTTTTTTATTATCAATGACTCTAATTAGACTCACCCCTTGAACATTAGACGCATCTGTTGCGAGCCGAGTAGAAAGTCTTCCAACGCTGTTCTTATGATCATCAAACCAACCAATATCCTGTAATAGGATTAACTTTCAAATTTCAACTGTGCATAATAATTACAATTTACAAGGTTCAAGTCGTACACAGTCATTTCAATTACAAATTACCAATTTTCTATTATAAAATCTCTAGATTGTTTAAAATAATTGTTGTTCAGCGCATCATGGTAAATAATTGTCAAGTTGTCAATTAAGACGTCAACTTTACGATAAATTAAAGGCCTGGCGCGGATTAGTTTAGCATGGTGCTTGGTTTAAATAATATAAGTTTAGATAAATATGCGTTTTCAAGAGGGATATTAATATTGCCTCGGACGTTGAAACCTCTGTAGATTTTGTTTGCTTTTAATATGTTGAATTTGTTGTACCAAGCTTTCAACATTAGGTTTTGGAGCTAATCTTGAAAAAACTAGAAAGGGAAGACTATTTTTGAAAATTGATAATTCACCTGTCTAAGAACGGCCGAAAATAGCATCTCACGAATACGCAGAGTTAAATTCGCTCCTGACATGCCAAACATTGTACCCTGAAAAACATAATACTAACAAGTATCATCAATGAAACGAAAAAATGTAACTTACTGATAAGTTACGATTAAAATTGGGAAAAGATAAAAAGTGTGAAGTTAAAAATGATTGGGAGGGACTTTTGGAAAAAGGGAGAACTATGAGCAATGCGAAGATGGAAATACGAACGTCCAAAAAAATCACCTGCTGTACATAATGAAAGAACGTATTAAAGTTATTTGTGTTGATGTAGCTTGAATTGGATCAAATTTCATTAGTCAGTTTTTTAATTCAGCGCCCGTGGCTATAAAAATATAATAATAATAATGATGATAATAATAATAATAATAATAATAATAATAATAATAATAATAATAATAATAATAATAATAATAATAATAATAATAATAATAATAATAATAATAATAATAATAATAAGATACTTTAAATGTCTAATGCATAAAAACTATAAAGGCTAATTCATACTTGCAAAAAGTGTGCGATCAGACATCCTACTCCCAAATAAACAAATCCAACTGAATACTTGGTTGCCAATCTCTCCTGTTCGGCCTGATTATACTGAAATGCCTGGAAAAAGTTACCGAATTAGCTTGTTTAGTATGCAGAATAATCAAGAAATACCTGCTAAAGAACGAGTTCAGCAAATAGGCACTCCAAAAGCTTAGCCATGACGAATTATTAAAGTTGAAATATAAATTGTGAAATTAAAAATTTTGCTCATTTTTTTGTTTCAAATTTTCTTAAAAATTTAGAATACGGAGTAACTTATTGTGACGTCACAAAGTTAAAATCTAATAAAAACCTAAAAAGCAAAGTTACATTGCAGCGAATGACCAGCGATTCAAACAGCTTCGCTTAGAAAATTAGTTGCGTCTACTAAAATAAAAAAAAATGCTTAAAATAAAATGAACTTTGTCGTCCGTTAAACGATGATCTATTTATCTATGTGAAAAGCTATAATTTGAGACGCTAGACATCAGCTAAATGGTTAAACTAATCCAAAAAGTTTAGCTTGGGTTGTCAACATAAAACTGCAAGAGGCTCACTACCTACACATTAAGAGAAGTTGGGCACTAAAATGCTGATAAGCTGAATAACCGAGAGGGTGCAAATTTTAGTGTGTAAGTGGTTCAATGTCAACCAGTAACGGCTCAAAGCCTCTAAAAAGTTGACCGCCTTACTTGTATATGAGCTTTAAGAAATGCTGTCTATACTTGAAATGAGCTGTTCGGAAAACTGCAACTATTAATTCATTTTAACCGATAGATGGCAGACTGTTCTACCTTTAAGACTTCTGCAAATAATATAGCGAAACCAGGCATAATCCCGCCATTGACAGTAGCAGCTAGGAGCCCGATTAGAATGTAAGCCCATTCAGGCGAGTTAAGTTTCAATAAGCGCATCATATCTGGTGGAGGTAAATCTTCATCAGACTGAAAATATATAAGGTAATTATTAGAATGTGAATGTGTGTTTCTGTCTGCCTTTATGTCTATCTGTCTGTTTACATGTCAGTCAGTCTGACTTTATTCCAAAATTAGACGTCAATGGCGAAATTTGTTGTATCCTTAATTGTTATTTATGTTATTGGCGTGTACCATAATTTATTGCACCTTTTTGTATTAACTTTTAATATTTATAAGCATTTTGTAAAATTTGAAATAAAATATGAAGTCAGTCAAATCAGTCTGTCTACCTGTCTGTCTATCTGTCTGTCTGTCTGTCTGCCTGTCTGTCTGTCTGTTTGTCTTCCTATGTGTCTGATGTCCATTATACTAAACCACAAATGTGAAAAATAATTATGCTTAGATTCCGGTAATCCGTATGCAGCAAGCCGCATATATATATATATATATATATATATATATATATATATATATATATATATATGTACATATATGTATATATATGTGCATATATATATAGGAAAACTCAGAAAAAGTTACATATATGTTACATATATATTCCTATATTTTATTTTTCCTGTTTCCTATATATATATAAGAAAAACTCAGTAGACTATTCACATTGTCTACAGGAATTAAAACTTAAAGGGAAACAAGATACAAGACTTACAAGACTAAGTTTAGCTCCAGACAAGTCAAAGAAGTGTTAATAAATCTGTACATTCCTCGTGGGCAATCACAACTGTCTGGAACCCAGGAGAAGTAAGTTCGAGCCCGAGCAAAGACAAAATATTTCAAATTTCCCCTTTATTATTTATACACTGTTATAATTTACCTAGTCGCACGTAAATAGCAAATTATAAATTAGACCTATTTTTTACAGGAGAAAGTTATTTTTGTAAAGGCCTACCTCGTCGATTGTACTGGTTTCTTCTCGCAGTGAAGCCGTCGTCATGTTGGTTAAACTGCGCAGACGCATACCTTTACGCTTGCGTGATTCTAGAAAAAGACATTTACATTTCACAGAAAAAACTAACAATTTTAAATGTCGTTTGGAAATTGCTGTAAAATTAAAATATAAATGTAAGATAGTTTGCGTGGTCGACCAACTACTATAACAACCGTGCGTGTTGCACTCGTTCAAATACGATTAATTCAACTTCGCCAAAATATTAGGCCAGATGAACACTGTAAATGCAACGGCTTTCACTCATTTACTTAAAAGCGTACAAGTAAGATAAAGCAAAGTCATGGTCAGTGGCGTATCTGGGTTTTGTCGAACAAAAATATTACAACGCAATTACTAAGAACACATTTTGCCCATAGCCGGAATTCCAGCTGCGCAACCTGCTTTTGCCTGCACTTTACGAAAGACGAATTTGAGCGACGCTAACAAGTTGAGCATCTGTAAGTTGAATTAATGTTTAATCTTTCTTACCATTTTCGTCTTCTTCAGCATCTTCTTTCGACTGCAAAATGTATCATTTATTCACTTAGGTTTTCTGTGAGTCAACAAACATGAATTGCAATGTACAAAAACGTGTGTTTTTTTAATATATTTAAGATATACCTATCAGTTTGGGAAAGCGTCACACATAATTTGCCTAAAAACAAAGTAAAGTCAAGAATATCGCACTTGGATATTACACAATGACAACAATAAAGATAGTAGAAGAACGTGGTTATACAGCTGATAATTTAAATTGTAGTTAACTGACTGTAAAATAATGTAACATTAAATTTTTACTAACCCATTGAGCCTCAGGTTTCACAGTCGTATTTTGCAGCTTACGATAAAGGAATATAAACATTATAGAAGATAATAAATTAAAATAGTCTGACTTCAGAGTAAAAAGAGATTTGAGAAATAACACACTTAGATAGAATTCATAAAAATCTTGTGCTTGTATTTTTCTTAGCTTAATGCATCTAAAAAATTTCTGACTAAATTTATAATGATGTATCGCTATTAGGTTTAATCTGATTTATTAATTAGTTAATAATCTGTAATCTATTAAAGATGGGTTGCATGGTGGTCCATATATGTGAGTAATTTTTTCTCCACACTATGTCACTAACGTTTTATAGGCTTCATGTCAATGACCAATGTTTTCTCATCAATCTACTTTTTTAGTCAACGCAAGATATTTTTATTGATATCAACGTATCAAAGCATTTTTATTCTAAACAATTGGTTCATTTTAGTTGTCAATGGCTGATTATACAAGTAAGGTAATCATGCCCTAGTAAATACAAAAATAGTTACTTTCTTTATATTTCCATATAAAATGACATATATTTATAAGCAAATCTATATTGTTTTATATTTATATTTAAAAGAATTGTAACAAATTTTACTAATAATCACTCTAAATCATTCTACTTTAAATGTAGTTCAGAATGCTACCTCACCTGCGTTGTTACAAGATCATAGTAAAGACCACGTTTGGCCATGAGCTGTGAATGGCTGCCCTGTTCCACCACCCTCCCATCTTTAATAGCCACAATTTTGTCAGCATTCTTAATCGTTGACAGCCTATGGGCAATGACAAATGTCGTTCTGTCTTCACTTGCCTGCACAAATGCAAAATATTCATTATCAGAAAAACAGAAACAATATAGAAGAAAATAACACAAAAAAGAATGAAAAAATGCGAAAACAATAGAAATGAAGAATAAGAATAAGAAAGAAAAAAGAAGAAAGGAGAAAATTCAAAGAGAAAAAGAATATTTTCCGCCAGCATAGACAACATTGTTATTAAGTCATCCACATTTTATTTTACATTTCAGAAAAGTAGTACGATTAATGAATGTGGGAGAAACCGAAAAACACTGAACCGATAGGCAAAAATTAAACTTCATAAAAGTGCCAAAAATCACCAAACATTTTATTATACATAATAATTGAATTTTTAACATAGAAACTTAGATAAACTTGAGTTAAACACTAGATAAAATGTGCAAATCTACTTTACTAAGCTTGTCTTACTTACAAATTCAAGAGCAGCTTGAACCAATTTTTCACTTTCATTGTCTAGAGAAGACGTGGCTTCATCTAGAATAAGAATCTTGGGATTTCTCACTAGCGCACGAGCAATGGCTATCCTTTGCTTCTGACCACCACTAAGTTGAGCCCCCATGTCTCCAACTAATGTATTATAATCCTAAATGTACAAAAAAGGTTAAATATGCTTCTTGCATCTGGTAAGTGATAGGCTAGTCGCTACGCATGCACATGGAACCTGTGAAGTAAACTTTCAAAGCTGTTCTTTAACACATCACAAAGGCTTGTCACTTGCTTGAAAACTTACGTTGGGTAGTTGCATTATGAAGTCATGGGCATTAGCTTTGATTGCTGCTCGTTGTATTTCATCCAAAGTGACTCCTTCCTGTCCATAACGAATATTTTCCAAAATGGTTGTTCCAAACAAGACAGGTTCTTGACTGACCACTCCTATGTTTTGTCGAAACCATTTCACGTTAAAATCACGAATATCAGTACCATCTAACAGTATCTAAAAGCAATAAAAATAAATGGCATTATTGTGAGTTGTTTTATACGTAAGAACACGATAACATCATTTTTATGAAAAAGCTGACAATGTTATAAATGATTTACCTGACCATGTGCTGGATCATAGAAGCGTTGTAATAACTGTGCTATTGTGCTTTTTCCACAACCACTTGGTCCAACCAAGGCTATTGTTTCTTTACTGTTAGCGTTAATACTGATTCCATTTAAAACCTGCAATATTCAAGATATTTTATAGACGAATGACTCTTTTTTTCTAGAAAAATATTTACTCATTAAACACATCTAACTGACTGGCTGACTGATTGACTAACTGACAGATCGACCGACTGATTGAACTGACACAGTGATTAATTGTCTAACTAACTGGTTGATTTGATTTGTTGATTACTTTATTTTATCGTACAAAATAGTAGCACGAGTTCATAGCACAAAAATCATAACATAAAACTGCAAATAAAAGTATGCTAAGAATACAAAAATAATAACAGTAATAAATGCTGTCAAATAATGACTGACAGACCGACAGACAGACTGTCTGTCTGTCTGTCTGTCTGTCTGTCTGTCTGTCTGTCTGTCTGTCTGTCCATCTGACTGACTGACTGATTGACTGATTGACTGACTAATTGATAAACTGATTGGCTGATTCACTAACTTACCTAAGTGGTTGATTGGCTGACTAACTGATTGACGAATTAGCTGCTTGCTGAGCTATGGGCAAATCGTTGGATTGACGAACTAACTGACAGATTGCAAGCAAGTCTTACAAAACGCGAGACTGTCTGTCACATAGCAAAAACCACAAGCAAAAGAAAGAAAGACTGGCCCTACCTACCAACGAATGTTTAAAAAACGAAATACGTAGTTAGATTTTGAGGTAGTTAGATCATACTTGTACTGTAGGTCGAGACGGATAACGAAAATGAACGTCATTAAAAGTGATGTTTCCAGAAACGTTTATCAGTTTCATTCCAGCTTCAGATTGGACGTCAATTTTCGGAACCTGAAAGGGATGAATATTGTTAACCTTACTGTTAAAATTATCATACACCATGGTGAGCTGTGTCATTGAAGGGCTACTAACAATTATTATTTACTAAAGACTTTGTAATAAATAAGCAATGAACAAAAAAGTTGCTAGAATACTCTCAATAGTTGGGCTGGTTGCTGAATACCTGAAACTAGAGAGTCAAGTTATTCAAATGCAGTAAATTAAAAGCGTGGTTTACAAGCTTATATGTGATTTTAGGTTGAATCTAATATTAAAAAGCCTCACGTTATCAATAACTTGAAATATGATATTAGCAGCACTTCTAGCTGAATCAAAAATTGATATTTTTGGCGCAGCGTAGCCCATCTTATATTTAATTAATATATTTTATACATATGCCCATCTTGCGTGTCGAATTTTCTCACAACACGAAACATGTCCAGGAATTAAGCATCAGGGTCTTTGTTGATAAATTAAAACAACTGTTACAGTGCATATTATCTTTTCCCTCATGAAATATGGCATAATTATACGGGATTATAGTATTACGCAAGTCTTGTTGATTGGTAAGTAAATCTTGCTGAAAGGTAAACAATAACCACTACGGTGATTATAATGTGACACTAGTCATTCGCTATAAACTAATCCCTGATTAATAGCTTTTTAATAAATTGATTAATAAGCTGATTAATAATTAATAACAGAAAAGTTGCTAGAATGCTCTCAATAGTTGAACAGGTTGCTGAATGCCTGAACTAGCGAGTCAAATGGTTCATTAGCAGTAAATTATAAACGTGGTTCACAAGCTTGCTAATATGTGATTTTTGGTTGAATCTAATATTTAAAAAACTCACGTTATCAATAACTTCAAATATAATATTAGCAGCACTTCGAGCTGAAGCGAAATCTGATATTTTTGGCGCAGCGTAGCCCATCGCAAATGCACCAATCAGAACAGAGAAAAACACCTACAAAAACAAACAGTTTAAAATAATTATAAAGGCAAAAATTACTGGGACGTGTTTCGTATAAATGAGAGTTGATGCATATAAAGTGATGATCCGATTCTTTCAGCAAAAATGTTTGCGGTCAAAACAAATTTACCAATATCGTGTCAGAATTAGATAAGCCTTTGTACGTATCAAAAAATATTGGTTGGTATGAGTTTTCCATACCAGATTTTTCCCTATTTGTTTTAACAGTTATGCCCCGCCATAAACTACAGTTGACTGAACTATTTCCGTGTACCGTTTTACATATAAATTGATCACGGTGTTTATATAATTTGTACATCACATTTATTGTGAGAGCTTACAGTCATTATAGTTCCAGGATTATATTCAGCCTCCATCATAGCATCTACATCTCCACTAAAAAACGTATCTCTCACAAGCTTTGAACCATACCAGTACGTCAGTGAAAATGTACTAAAGATGATGAACCAAGTAAATCCGAGACCTAGGCCTGTACTCAGACCTTTTGTTACTCCAGCACTCTTAGCTGTATGAAGTTCACTTGTGAACCTGTGTTAGAAAAACTGATTAAGTGGTGTGACATGAAATGTGTAAGAAATAAATAGCATCAAGAGCAAAAAATTATAAAGGCATGTGAAAGTTATGTGTGAACTATGTTTAAGATATGCAAAAATATTAATATTTAATTTTATAACTTAATTTTATTAACTATAAGATTAATGCTTGCGCAAATTAATTAGACCAGAGTAGTATTTATTACAAGAGGGAAATGGCAGTAACAGTTGGAAGCTATCCTGGCCGCTGGAAATAGCATAGTGTGGAATATGGCGATCCACTATAATTGCGTTTGTTTTCACAGTATATTCGTTACTTGAAGGATGTAATATTTTTAATTTTCAAGCCTATAAGGAGTGAAACATGTCTACTACGACATTGTTACCTTTACACTTACCGATCGCCCTCTTTTCTCTCTCCTCCAAACGCTACAACAGTTCTGATTGCAGACAGCACCTCCTCTACAATAGCTCCAGCTCTTGCGTATGACTTCATCTCTTTATTAGTAAGCACAACGCTCATCTAGTAAAACAACTTTGTTCTTTTACTTTGTTTTATTTACTTCTTTGAAAAGAGGAAGCCATGTAGTCAATGACAGTGTTGCAAATTATTATCACTCTGATATGCAGCAAAACGAAATACATTAATACAATAGGAAGAAAATTAAAACTACAAGAAAGCCAATTTATTAAAATGCAAGTGTTTGTTTTAATGAAACAAGCTTTCGTTATAGAAAAGCTTGCTCGAATTCACATAATATGGCTTCGCGTGACAATTTATGGCAATATACGCTTTCTAATGAATTCGTGACATCTGATGCAGTTTCAGATTGAGTTAGCAACGCGTAAATTTAATTTAGTTCGCCATTAATGACCAGATAATTAAACTATATTTCGTTAAATGGGTTTTCCCTTCTGTGGTATAGATGGCGTTAACTGATGACAGTTTAGACTTGCCCTGCTATGTGGGCTTTCAGCTTGGAAGGCATAGAGTTCAAATTGACTCGCAATATTTCATCGTCTCCTTTCTCTATTCAAGTCATTAGCCGCTAAGATAAAAACATTGAACATAAACCATAGCGTTATTAATTTTGATTCATTGACAAAAATTGAGAGCATTTTTTATTCAATTTTTCGCCATTATCACTTATTAGAGCCAACTCATTGGGTAAGGGTATGAGACAAAGTAAATTAGTTTACTTTGAGCTCAACGGGTCTGACTGCACCCCCACCCCACTACCCTCTGCCACTATTTTTTTCTATCATCTTGGGTGCCAGTGAGTAGAAAAAACATGTTAACATTGAATATTCTCAAATTACAATGTCCAAAATAAGATGGCCGTCTATATTTTTATAAACATTCTTATTTTGCATAAGTACAAAGTATAGCAATGTAGTACCACCTCATATAAATGCATAGGCAAAGTCTCCACAAATAGTGTTCAAGGTCACCAAGACGGCTGCATTCGTTTTTTGACATGTTTGTACTGTCTAAACGAAGCCGTATACGTTATAATAATGTATTAGCAACTTATGGAAAAGTATAGTTGTTGACCCCTAAAACGTTTTTTCAAAGTCACAAAATGCCAGGAAAGCAAGGTTGCTTGGCACCGATTTTGTATTATGCACATTTTGCCTAAAATCGAAGCAGCGTCAAAGCCGTGTCGTATTACTAAAACCATCTTGCTGAAAACAAGCTTCTCTGGAACAAATTTTGCAAACTTTACTAAAAATGCAACCACAGTTTTTTTTATTGCTTTTCTGACTTCTCGACGTGCTTATTACTATTATAATTCTTCTAATTCATACATTATTGTGTGTATAATTAACCTAAACTTAATATCATAATGAACGTTTCCTAATCAGTGACCTAGCTTGAGCAGGAACTTTAAGTTTTTGCAGCATTCATGACGTTGCCTGGAAACACACTGAAAAGTAAATTCTGCAATAAATTGGCACGTGTATCTCAGTCTATAAAGCCAATGGAAAAAGTTAGCAGAGGATTTGCAGAAAAGCCTATAATAAAGGGGAGCTTCACAAAACGGCCACATGACTGGAAGACGTTTTTAACAAACGAGGAAAATAAAAAACAATTTGTCGAGACTATGTTTAGAGTATAGACCAGTGGGGAATTTGCCACAGACTTATATTTGTGGACATGCATACATGCTACAACAAGAAAACTCAAATAAATTGAATGTAAAATTGCAAACCTGCAGCTAGACTAATTCGCAATATTTTGTTACCTTGAAAATTTATTTTTTGGGTCAACAAGTATACCATTCCATAAGCTGGTAATACGTTATTATAATGATGATGTACACAGCACAAATATATTAAAAGACTGATGATAGTCGCCTTGGTTTTTGTAACTATTTGTGAACTTGAAAACATGATTTTTGATTGCTTTGTCTATGAGGTAAGTATGAAGTGGTACTACATTGTTATATTCTGCGCGGCTTCGTTTCGGCAAAGTAAGCATTATAAAAATGTTGGCGGCCATCTTATTTTCTGCCATTTTGGAGCAGTGCAATTGAGTAGATTCAATGTTAACATGTTTTTTATACTCACTGGTACCCAAGGTGCCGGAAATAATTGGTGGCAGGGAGTAGTTGAGGGAGGGGAGTACAGTCAGATCTCCCTTAGCTTCCGGAGTAAATACTCTATAATAAGTGACTGCGATTTAATAATTGGTATTGTTGCATACTGGTTTAGTGGTCGATGATAGTTACAGTCGTAGACCGCATGGCAGTTTGAGAAATGTGTGTAAAATCAGTGGTAAAAAATATTACCTTTGTCATGACCACTGCAGATAATACTAAAGCTGGTACTAGAGATATTACAACTAAAGTTAGTAACCAGCCTGCCGTAAAAGCAATGATGAAGCCGGTTATGAACGCACTGGTCCACTGAAGAAATATGGCGATTCGATCACCTAGTCCGGACTGAATCTTGGCTAGATCACTGAAAAAAATCAAAAGTAGTTGTGTAAAAGATTCGAAATTGTTTAGTTCGCGGTTTGATATCACGTTGGACTTGATGGTCATGTTCAAGTTTGCAAAAACAAGAATGCGCAATATTCGTTCAACGTTAAGGAATTTAAAAGTACACTTCTGAACTTTATTATAGAATATTTTATACAATCAGTGCAACTGAGATCTTACGGAATCTTATATTCGTTATATCAGTGTGTTTAATTTTATATAATATTAATTGTGTACGTTCCTTCAGCTCTCATAACACTTTTCACATCTTGGTCATTCGTTTGCTGGCGAAGTTACACAAGCAAATTGATCAAATAGATTACAGTAAACAAAAATCAACAGACACAGAAAAAACGTAAGCACTGTTACAGAAGAGCAGTTGTGCGACTTACTCTGACAAGTGGCTGTTGAGTTGTCGACTTTCGTGCGTATCAAACCATCCAATTTCTTGTCTCATTATAGATCTGAAAAATGCTATTCGAATCCTTTGTGTTTGCCTCTCTGCGGCTATAACCCACGTAGATATCTGCAAAACCTCAGTATTTTAATTTGTCTCGCAAACTTGTAAGTTCATAACTTTCTTTTAATTAATTCCGAACGAAATACTTAGATTCTATTAATAATTAATGACAAAGTTTTCTTTAAAGCCAGCCGCAAACATGCTAGCTTAAATCGAGAATTTCTTATAGTGCAAGTTAAAAGAACGCGAGTTAATAGCAAGTCTGCGAGAGTTCGACCAGCTCGACAATAAAGTAATTTATTGTACATGTAAATTAGTAACATAATAAGTTTTATACATATGTAGATACTTTACGGACAATCTTCGTACTTTAAAACGTTAATTTTGAAAAATATTAGCATGTTTCTCGCAACCTTGCAATTAATATCTCGTTTCACCGGTTTTGGAAACATACTGCCGTATAAAAGGTATTATGAAAACGCTATGCATGTCTATTTGGTTTTACTTTCTGCAAAGCCAGTGTTTAAATTACTTGTATGTATCCCAAGACGAGTACAGTGCAGCCAAGTATTATGTACTTGTACGTGAATTCCTTCATTTCTTCTTTGAGAGTTGACAGATCTCCGAAAGATATTTGATCCAGCATGTCCTGAAGCTCTTTAATGTTAATGGTTCGATTGCCTATCGTTATTGTACCATTCATGTTTTCATACATTGTGTACAATATGTATCTGATCCAGTCTCCCAGTGGGCCATCTGGCAATATGTCGTCTAGTGTATAGTTATGACAGGGCCTGAAATTATATCACACAGTAGGTCAAAAATTGTAATTTTTGTGCAGATACGGTGTCACGCGCTTGGACGTATATGGTTTCGCTATCGCTGTCTGTGTTTTCACTGTTAACGTAAAATCATTTATTAATCCCACTCAAACCAAACGGAGTCTTTAAGGAGGAACGACTTCTCGTGTTTTCACAACATTCGATTCAAACAACATTCGAGACTTGGGTTGTACAGGTCGTCCTGGAGTGACGCTACACAAGCGCGAGTTTAAAAACTATCTGTCATTTATATGCTTTCTTCGAATCGTCCTGGGCCGCGCTGGGTATAGGCAGAGTAGCCACTTATTTGTGATTTGAATTATTTTTACTATTGATTTTTAGTTTTAATTAGTTGTGTGATATGGTGTTAGGCTCTGTTAGTTTGTTGTTGTAGGTTTTTGCTAATGTCTGATGATGCTTTGTGATTTGTGCATTGATTCATCTTGATCGCACTAACTTGCGATTTGTTTCAGTCGCTTATTTTGTTACGATGTTGTTGTCAGGTGTCTGCCTAGTTGTTAGTACGTCAGCCGACTCTGATCCTAGATTGTTAACGTTGATATTTGATAAGTATCTTGTAAGTTATGCATAGATACAATATGTGTGTAATCTGATATTTAGATATTTTGGCTTTTGCCATTGTTCTTTAGTTTTGAATAGAAATTTGTGGCAATTTACTAAGGCGTTAATGCTTCTAACTTATTATCTTTTCATTGCCATCGTATGTTTGCGATTCGTCATGTCATATGTAAAATAAAGTCTAGTCATATATGTTAACTCAATATTTATCGTTTTTTTGTAACAAAGTTGGAACTGCGGAGGAAAGCAATTACTAACCAGCAGCCAACTCTGATATTGACGGGAAAAGTGAGTTTCGACTAAGCTCCCCTTCCATCTACATCATCCTACCATTCTTTAAAAATAATACGCACACGCACGCACACACATACACACATGCGTGCACGCACGCACACACACACACACACACACACACACACGCACGCAGTTCTGGAGTCACACTATATGCGTAAAAAGATAACACTCCCATAGGTAATTTACTAATTTAATGGAGGCATTTATTTTACTTTCTAGTGAAACGTAAAATGTCACTCTTCTTAGTCTATGTAACTATATTACATTTAGCTATAGTATACATATAAAACTAAATATAAAAGTATATAAATTTTTTACAGTTATTCGTTTCGTTAGTTTCTAGAGTTCAGACAAAGCATAAGTAGGATATTATTAGGCTTACTTACGTCCACCAATCAGGAAGCGTAAGATCAAGAGTTGTGTAGTCTGGAACTGTAACATCAGGTAATATTGGCAGATCAGGGAAAGATCCATCGTCCTCTCCGTTGCTTACAATCTTTTGTATGGTATTCACTAAGTCACGCACACCAATTAGCTTCTGGTTATTGGTCAACCGCAGGTATGAGTCAGTGATTGGCGGAGACGATGTTGATCGAGTTGGGCGCGTAGGAAGTGTAAATGTGGGTGTAGTATACGTAGGGAATGTGATTTTGGGTGTAGTAAACGCAGGTTCATACGTAATGGCTTCTGACCAGTTCAAACATGGCCTAAGTAAACAACGATCACAAATAAATGTTGTTGTAAAACACAATCTTAGAAAAATAGTAACTGACTATGTACCTAATAACTACCCAAATCACTTTAATAGAAAATCTTACCTTTCCCTAAACAGGTAAATTTATAACAATTCATTAGTGTAGGTTATACAGAATTAGTATGAGATTGTTTAAACCCATTATGTAACATGAACTCGATATGCAACAACGTTATGAAATCGACTCATTATGTAATAAATTAAGGTACCTAAAATGTAACAAAAAATTTGCCCATTACGTAATACAAAGGTTGCCGATTTTCTAATAACCGATTCAGTGGTCATTTGTGTCTTCAATACGCTTCTGTTTGGGAGTGGGCCTGTTGACGGTCGATGTAATTCTAGCCATGTCTTAGCAACGTGTAAAATGTTGTTGATGACACGATAGCTTTGCTTAAATTAATTGTTGTTGCAATTGCAAGCCACGATTACAGCTTAAGTTGTTCCAGGCTCTACGTCTTACATCTAATCTCATCTTGTTGCCAATGCTTATGCCGAGCACCTGACTTGTGAACACATATTTTGTTTCATTATTTTTGGATTTTGTGTATTCGATTCCCGCTTGGGTTTTTGTGAATTCTTAAATTTAATGGCTTCTGTTTTATCTGGTACACACTTTATGTTCATTCGCCGTTTGTTATACGATTCATAAGTTTATAGACGTTGTGATGCTTCCGATGTTTCAGTTGTTTCATATACAGATTCTACACGTGCCGAGTTGTCGTCTGCGTATTTATGCTTTTTAGACAGTTTTATTCTCTTATATTTTAACTAGAGTATTTGTTACGTAGAGCATAAATAATACAGGAGATAGTACGTGCTCCCAGGTAGACCCATGTTCCAAGAATAAGTTCGTGATATATAGTAACTTATTTGCATTATTCGTGCTCCAGAAGTTTCGGTTATGCATCATGGAAATCATCTTGTATGCGTTATTCCAAAGTATTTGTACATTCGCACTAGTTACATAATTGATAGTTATAACATCATGGGTCTTACAGACGTCTAACAATTCGTCTCTATGGTTTAGATATTTTTATAACTTGACTGGCCTAGTCTAAACCATAGAGACGAATTGCCCATATATGTAACTGTAAAGAGATTAGTTGAAGTAAAAATTTTTCTTCCGTGCATTAACAAATGATGGGATTGAATTTTTGTTGCTCAGTTATCTTGCGAAGTCAACAATAGTGTAGTGCACTAGCTGGTGCGAGTATATTATTTTCTCTTGCGACGTGTTAAAAAATTGTTGTATTAAAAAGATTAAGTGAGACGTCTGTAAGACCCATAATGTAACTGGTTCCAATGTATATAAATTTATAAAGTTATAAAACTAACAAGTTATAAAGTATTATAAAGTATCAAGTTATAAAAATGACTTTCAGCACTTACAGAGTGCTCTATTAAAAGTCTAGCTCACCATTATAATACATAATTATGCTAGTTGTTTTCCTCATGATCTACTCAAAATTTATTGCAATAAAACAGTCGGCTGAGACGTGACACCAGTTCTCATACGCAAACTGTACAAATGAATTGTGTCAGTATGGCGTTAATTCACATAAATGACCTTATAAATTGGGTGTTTTTGTAGGTCTATATAATCATGTGTGTAATATATATATATATATATATTACATTATATATATTATATTATATAAATTTTAGTAATATATATTATATTACAATATATTATATTATAATACATTATATTATATATATATATATATATTGAGCATTCCATTAGTGTGATAGCTTATAATTATGTTAATAGAGTATTGTGCCTTACCTAGTGAGATTATCAATTTGCTCTTGTATACCAAGCCTTACAGAGTTTGCTATAAATGTGTTGGTCATATCTCCGAACCAGATCACCATATATGGTAAAAGTATTCCATGAGATATGGCGGCTGCTGCTCCTAGAGCCATCAAGCAGTAATCCCTCTTATCAGCATAACGAAACTGTAACAAGTATTATGTCTTGAAGGAGGAATTGATTTTTTTTTAAATTATGCGGTTGATCACACGCCATTGCGGATATTTGGTAAACTGACACATGATAATTGAAGTAGTTAATAAGAACACTTTACGATGACCAAATATCCAATTACGAGTCCACGCTATCAATATAAAGTGACACATGGGTATTTATTTAACTGAACAGTTGCTAAGACTTTACTCTGCTTAACTGACAATTATTAGCACACTGCATTTTGTTATGCATCTGCAGGTTCCTTTTGCGCTATTGACAAGTGATAATAACTCTGCGCCAATAAGAAATTTAATTAGTAACTAGCCAAGCCCGAAAAAAGAATTTTGCACACAACCCACACCACACCACACCATACTATCCCCCACACCATACCACCCCACCACACTACTCACACCACACCACTCACACCACACCACACCACCAACACCATACCACCAAACCATAATAAATTGAGTCACTAATTTAGTTTTAACATTGCGTTTGCTAGCATTGACTTTGCTGGCATGTAAATAAGTGAAATAATAATTTGTTCAAACGAACTAGTAATTCGCTCCAAAGATTTAGTAATTCGTTCACGCGAAATAAAAATATTTTTACATGTTCTTTCCCAGGCACTGTAAAGAAAGGGCGGATTTATCTCCATTAACTTTTTCTTTTTTAATCTCTTTTATTATGTTTAATAGTGCCACTTCATCAGATGCTGTCTTCGTGATGCTCTTAACTATTGAGTTTTGGTTAAAATCAACCGATTAAAATTGCATGTAATATATTCTAAGGTATGCAGAAGAATCTACATCAAGAAAAAGATAATTTCGAAAGAAGCACACGTGCTTTCCGAAAGCTCGCGTCTAGAAAGCACGCGCGATTTTCGAAAGCTCGTGTCGTTAGCGGAATTATGCAAATGAAGGCGAGAATTTTTATCAGTCAAATTTCGAGAAAGACGACACTTTTGCTTTAAAAAAGACGCATATTTCTCACAAAGACACGCATCTTTTTTGTCCAATCAAATTGCGAGAAATTACGCGTCATTTTCCTGGCGGAGTTCTAAAATCATGGACGGAGTTATTAACACCTCTAATGTACGATCTGTTATCATTTACTGTCGAGTTATGTGGAACCAGAATCTTACTAATGATGACATGTATCTTTTAAAATAAAACTACCGGTATTTCTGGTAAGGTCTGTGGTACTCCAGTACCTATATTGGAAGATCATTTTACAGAAAAAAAGAATCAAAAGTCAAAGTGTGTTGTAAATGACCCATCCCACCCTCTCGCATCAAATTTTGAGAAACTGAATTATGGCAGGTAGAAATATCTTGCTTGTAAAACTAATAGATTTCTGAATTTTTTTATCCCAAGCGCAGTAAGATAATTTAATGCTAACTTCAAGCGACACCCAATTTTCTAGTTTCTATGTGTCATTTAGTATTATGTTTGTGTTTACCGTAGTTTGCAGATACTTGGTCTCTAGACAATTTTGCTCCAAACACTTGGGTACTGGATATTTGGGTCCCAGACAATTTGGGGCCCCAGGCATTTAGGCCCCGGATATTTTTAGCCCCGGGATATTTAGACACAATATAATACATTTCGACCCTATATTTTTTGGATCCAGGACATTTGAGGGTTACGGCTATTTGGGCCCCAGGAGATTTGAGCCTCCGGCAAGGATGGAATTGGAAGCAGTTCAATATCAATCTGTGCACCCAGTATACGCTAAAATAATGACGGGTGTTAGTGAGTTACATAGAATTACTTGGACAATTACCAGGTTCTCATGTCATAACTTAAAAATTGAGACGAGTAGATGGTCTCTGATACCTAGGGAACAAAGAACTTGTGTATGTTATGCAAATCCTTCAGTTGTACAGTCTGAGCATCACGTGTTATGTATTTAAGCAATGTCAGTTGCTATCAGGAATCAGTACCTATATTCAGTTTAATTCATTATGTGATACCATTAATTCTAACAATGTAATCGATAGTGTAAATGCAGTAGCCGAAATAATATATATATATTAACCAAATACAATTAAGCAAATTTTCAGTTTGAACGGGTGACCTTGACTCTGCAACTGAAGGTCAGAGACCCGTTTGTCTGGAGCTAAATATCTGTGGGCTAATTGTTTGCTGCCCAAACTGTATGGGGGCTAAATGTCCGGGGTTGAAATAAAAAACATGAGAATTATGTAATCTTACCAGTTGTATTTCAGCTTTCAACTTCATTGTATGTTTATTACGACTTATTACTTTCCCTTTTGCTGGTCGATTTAATCGCCTGAATAAATAAAAAGCTAAAAAATTAAAAGACGTTGAAAATGAGACAAGTAAAAAGATGTAGATTAGACTTTACTGAAGGGCCTTTACTGGAGTTTAATAATATGAAATTGAAAACAGCATTAACCTACTATACGTGTAGGTTAATTGAATAAAACTTGTTCAAAGAAGTCGACCTTATTACTTAGGTCTTACCCAAAAATACGTGTCTAGCAGTAAGTAGTAGCCACTATTATCACATGGTTAGCCTACACAATTTGTTACATTCACATAAAAACAGGCTGTATCTTTTTTGTTTGTAGTTAAATTTATTCGAAAAAAATGTGTTCAAAAAGATAATATAAACAGAAATAAAAAAAATAGTGCAAGGCTTATCATGCAATTGTATTTATTGTAAGCAAACCAAATTATTATAAATCTCTAAAACGGCATGAGCTGAGAACCACTCAGACACATTAATTATGGCATCATAAACATTATCCTTAACCTACTAAACTTTATAGCTGATTTATATGACGTGGATAAAACTCAAATTAGGTCTACAATACAAACATTTTTTATGGTTCGTCATCCACATGGGAGTTGTATATTTGCCTTAATTAAAATCGGCGTGCAAAGTTCAAAGGCGTGCTGCAGATTTCACATTGACTCAGCTAAGGGTAAATTGATTTATGAATTATTATTATGAAAAAACAAGATGGGGCAAAGTCTGAAAAGAAATGAAAATTTGCGGTAGGCTTAAATGTACACCCATCCTCTCTTCAACGTTTTTGCAAAGGATGTGACAAATTTCCAGAACCCGCGTCTATTCAATCAAAAGAACAATAACTACGTTTTATCAATGATGTTTTTCTTTCTTGCTCTGTTCGTAGTTTAATAGCAACAACCGTTAAGCGCCCAGTACCCACTCGCCCAGCACAGCTATCCAGTCATAATTAAGTCAAAGTCAGTTTAACTAACGCCTTGAAGCAAGGTTTTATCTTTTACATTTTGATTACGTGACACATATGTAGGTGTTACAATCAGCACCTGTTAAAATAATAATGTGTTGAGGTAGTCTTCTACAATTTTTGTTTAATAAGGTTATGGCGAATATCGGCCCTAATTTGTCTCAAGTCTCAAGTCTCTAACTTGTTACATAATTGCAGTGATCCATACGGGTAAATAAAAAGGGCAGAGTCGGGACCGTGTGTAATAAACCGTGTCACTTTTTTCCGCGTCATTTTTTTCTGCAAATTGTTTGCAAGGTTTTAAAAATAAACATTGAATATCAGTCAGAATTTCGCAATTTATACCTATCACCACACTAACTTTAGGCCTACATGTACAGTTAGTTAAAACATGTAACTAATATGGTATAACTAAAAATAAATAGACAAATGCTGTAATAGTGATGATGGTGATGATAATGATGAAGAAAAATATATTGTTGTGCAGCGATATGTTGCCGATTATCATAATTAATGAAATCGATTATAATTTAAGAAAGAATATGAATTACCTAAAATTTATTTGCTGACTATTGGACATTTTGTGCTTTTAAACAAGTTATAGAACGTTCTCGTAGCTTTGTTATAGAATGTTAAAGCATTAGCTGACTAACCAACCACACAACAAATAAAAATCAATGAAATAAAAAACAAGTAAGAAGCAGACATGCGGACAAATGCACAAACCGCTTAATCGCATGTTATTGGAGTGTTCATTTTTCTTTGCAAATATGTTGTACGAAATTGTGCCAAATTTTTATCAAACCGGGTCACTTAGGTGACCGGGTTCAAGTGATCTGGTTTCAGTCGTATCAACGTATCCGTGTCAGCTGGATCAGTCGGGCCGGACCTCATGACAAAGGACCTTGAGTCAAAAAAGGTGAAAGGTGAGTTTGAAATCAACTCCAGTTATTAAACGTCTGCCCACACAAAAGATAATAAATCATCGCTGGTCAGCTACTATATTGTATTTTATACAGACTTCCCACAAAAGTAAATAAAATTTATCGCATATGGCTTACTTGTCTTATTTGCCGATTTTATCGCTTTATTGTGGTCTGACGTCTGATCTTCTATGGCGAGGAAAAGTTATCATTACTAAAAATTAATGAAAGTTTAATTAACCCAATCCTGCACAACCCTGCACACCAAAACTCTTTGGAAAAGTATTTTACAAATACTTGTACAATTATTTACTTGTAGATAATAGTTTATTAACTGGTAAATTCTCTGGCTTTAAATCAAACGACGGTACTGTTTATCTGCTTTTATCTATTACTCAGAAAACTAGTTTAGATAAGAGTAGGAATGCTTTAGCTACCTTTCTAGATATTTCCAAGGTTTTTGATGATTTTGGCATAAGGTGTAGATTTTTGAATTAAACTAGGCCGTCAGCAAAGAGTTATAATCAATGGCAAATCATCTGAATTTGGTCCTATTAATGCAGGTGTACCAGACGGCTCGATATTATGACCAATTTTACTCTTAGTATTTATTGACGATTTAATATGATAGATCCAAAGTGATATTCGGCTCTTTGCAGACGATATTACTTTACTCGAAGCTGTACAAGAACAAGTCAAACAGTCACTGAAGATCTATCGGAACAGGGGGCTTTTCAATAGAATGTTACATTTAATGTACCAAATCCAAAGTCATGTTATTTAAGCAATAAATATAATTTGCCCGCTTATACTAATTTGTATCTTAATAATAGACAACTAGATTGGGTAAACACTCATAATATATAAGTACTTGCAATCGAATTTAAAATGGGATACACATGTTAAAGTCAATGCTGAGAAAGCTGAATTGCGTGTTGATGTTTTAAAGAAAATCTCTTGTTATATTCCGCGTCCTGTACTTGAGCATCTTTACAAAGCAGTCGTTATATCTATTCTTGAATGCGCCAATTATGTATAGATAGCAATGATAGAAACATGTTTTATAAAATTGTTAATTGAATATCAGCTTTATTTTTGTATGAATTGTTACCTCATTTACCTAATTGTTCGAAATAGAGATATTTGTCTCTTTCATTATTAATTCTATTTCTATATTTCATTAAGAAATGTAGATTATTTTTCTTTGCGTCAAGTGGAAATTCTCCAAAGCAATCCATCACACTAGATTAAGAATTGGTTTTTCGCAACTTAATTATCATCTACGCAGCCGTGGTTGTAAGGACACTACCGGGAATACTATTAGTAACATTTTTGTGTGAATATCATACTGAAAAGGTTAACTATTATCTGCTCGATTGCCATTTGTATACTGCATCAATCTTTATCAAAAAGTTTATAATTTATTTATATGTAACTGTAACTGTTAATTCTAATGATCTCAATTTACAGGATAAAATACCTGGTAATCCACAACTAAGCCATGGTCAAAATGTTCTGATATTTCAATTAGTGCAGAGATATATCAGCGAGACCAAAAAGATTCCGCCGCGGAAATTTAGTCTGCTTTATAAATTCATTTGAAAGCTTACAAAGTATCACGCATTTAGCCAATGTATGATTGTAATGATCATGCATTTAGCCAAAGTAAATTTTCTCCAATGCTTAATTATCACTTCTATACATACTTTGTAACTTTCAGTATATGCACAAATCTGGGATACAAATAAATTTTTTAGTCTGTTTACCTTATAATAGGGCATTAGAATATGAACAAATAAAAAATTTGCTTATAAACAATTATTATGGTATACTCCACATTATCAGAGGGCATGCCTCTGGGGAAATTTGTAGAACAAAAAAGGTTGGTTACAAATCTAAAAAAGTTGAGAACTCTTGCAGATCGTGTTTCATTTTTCTGGCATGCAGAGCTGTCTAAATATCAGCAAGGCATAAAGTAGAATTTTGCGCTACACAAACCAATGAAACATTCCAAATTACATCTTAGACCAGTTGGTCACTATCATGTCTATTTACCTTATATAATAGGTCCAACTATCAGTTGCGAATGCTCGAGTAAGATTCCAATTTTAGGCCATCAACATGTTCTAATCACCCATAATTATGATCACTTTGTTTCTTTCATAGCATTACGTTAAGGTTTCTCAAATAATCTATTTAAATTTAGAAAACAAATCTCAACAGCAGTTTTTATGTCAGTATAAGCGCAATGTTAAGATTCACGACTTAATAAAGCAAGTAGGTCTGTTTTAAAATACACAGTCCTACATAATAATTATGTTATCTGCAAATTTCAGTCGGCGTGCGCATGTATAATAAAGCTAAGCAAACAAGCGCCAACGTCATTCTTAGGAGGCAATACTTTCTCTTTCGTCAATCCAGAATTAGAACAAAAATTGGAAAAGCCAGAAAAAAACAAAATTTGGGACTAAAACGAGACTACAACATGAAACTGGTTTGTCAGAATATATTTGATCAGTGTTTGCAACAATAATAAAGCCATGAAGCACACATGAACGTTATGATATGCGTACCCGCAAAGTACGCCCCACGACTCACGGCACTGCTTAGATTGATGTGAGTGGACTATCGTAAGAGAGAGCAAAGTACAAACGCTAATAATCTGTTAATAAGCCATGATCATAATTCATACAGAAATTTGTCAAACTGTAGAAATTAACTGCTGTTGCTACTGGCGTACTTTTTCTTCTTTACGTTTTCATTTTCTAAAACCAATTTTCTAATTTCTAAATCTTTGTCATAATTAATAATTCCCTTAGGGAAACTAATAATAAGCTGGGAAAATCGACAATGCGTTATTGGGTTTATCATTCATTTCTTAGTTGCTTAAACATCAATAACTAAAGTTAATTTGAATAGCAGCTGTAAAAATGGGTAATGTTGCCCTGATAATTCTTAATAAAAACAGGCAATGAAAGAGCATTACATAATAGGAATCGCGTTGTACTTCTTCTCACATGTGACGTTCTGAAACTAGTAGCCTGTAAGAATAGGTAACAATTGTAATAATGACGTAACATGAAAGAGCTCTCTTGAGATTTGTCATCTTTAATTAATGTACTTAACACTAATCATATATTATTGAAACGACAGAAAATATTCAAAGCGTTTAATTAATGATATTCAAGAGCAGCTTTAAAGTGTTTGTGAAATAGGTATGCCCTCGGCATCCTAGTGTAATTCTCGCAATGGTAGAATCCACAACTTCAAAGTTGTGATACGTGTTGGTTTCGTCACAGTTTTCTAGAGTTCAGCAGAAAATAAAAATTTTCTTGTACCTGGTAGTTGGTGTCTTTCGTTCTATCAACGTAACAACTGCCACAAGTGCATACAAAAGAATTTACGAATTACATTAGCGAAACCAAGACAGTTTTCTTTAACCCAAAGAACCTGTGTTTACAAGTACATTTATCATGTTTAGATATAGTTTGCAAATATCACGAGAGTGTGTCGATAAAATACAAGGTCTCCCAGAAAAATATTATTACCTGTATATTCTTTAATAAAACAAAAATACAAGACAAATGCATAAAAATTTAACAGAATAACAATGAATATGGTCTACACATATTTCATACACAAGAAAATACTTTGTTGTAATACTTTTCCTGAACTTTTTAAAAAATGTTACGTTTAAAATTGTATTTCCATAAAAAAAGAACATAACAAACCAAAATTTACTGTTTTAAAGAAAAACAACTGGAATCTGTCATAGAACTAGTTGCTCGAAAAACTGCGAAAATGCCTCAAGCCTCCGATTCATTTTTTCTGGCGCAGTTAGTCATGTCATCCATTGCCAGCCACAAACTTTATCTTTAATGTTACTTAACTCTGGGATTTGGACACTAAATAATAATGACATTACTTTTCAGACAGCAGATCTTATTAGGCTTTTATCTCCGGCTTGTCGTTTGCTATAGCTTTGCTGGTCTCCGATTTGGATTTTCTGTATAAAACAAAAGAGATATACGTAAGTAAAGAACATGACGAAATTTCTTAACTATAAAGCTATTTTTTGCAATGCAGTGTACGTATAATACGTTTAGAATAATTATCAACAACTATAAAATGCGAAATGTGACTTGTTGTATTTATTAGATGCATATCTATATTTGTACAACATATGCAGGCGTATCTCTGTCTGTCTGGAGTATGTATTAGTTGCATTAAAATAATCTTATACTGCCTGTATGTTTAAGATCTATGAAATATTACGCCGAAAACATACTGATCACAATACACTTCAAGAGTTACAAACCAGGCAATATAAACTTAAACACTGAAGGGCTTTTGTGGTTACTCAACATTAGCAGTAGATGTTTGTTAAAAGAAAATAGCAGACGACATATTACAAAAAAAGTAGAACGCAAAGAAGCGCTTGAAGGTTCTAAGGCAGCATCGAGGAGTTGCAAGATTCTTAGTGATATATGAGCAAGTTTGCAGAAAATGTTATTAACGATATGCAGTTACACAAAAAGAGAAATCTGTCATTCTTACGTTTTCACCAACTGTTCACTCTCCAGCAAAGTATCCGGTAAATCCTTGCCTTTTGTTTCCGGTATTATAATTAGCAAAAGAGCAGCTGTACAAGAAATACCGCAGAATATCACGTAAGGGATGTAAGATTTCACCTGTCCCTGAAAAGAATTTAGGCTGAACACTGTGAACAGTATTGGACGTTAAAGGTGAAAGGTCATCAAAAAGTCATTTTCACAAATGCATATACAACAGAAAAATTTGGTAGCACATTTTGGCGATGAATTTATGAGTGACTGGACTTCTCTTCTTCTTGCGGATCACCAACAGCTTCCCAGTTTTTAGGTGGCAGATTTCGAATTTTTGCTCATTTTACTATGATTTTAGCGGTAGTTGTATGGCGAGCTACATTCTTCACATTTTTCATCGGCTAGCAATAATTTTATAGTCTTATTGCGTTTTACAATGTATTTGTGATATCAAACATTATATAGAGTTGATTTGGACTGATATAGTGAAAAAAAGGAATTGTCATTTTTCAACATTAATATATTCGTTATTATTATCTTGTTAAGACGTGTCGAAACTAAGAAGTTAACACTCGCCCAAAGACCGCAGTTAAACTGACAGATGATCTCTGAAGAAATCACAGAAATCACGTCATATTCATGATTTAGATGATCTCTGAAAAAATCACAGACATCACATCATACTCGTGATTTAAATGATCTCTGAAGAAATCACAGAAATCACGTCATATTCATGATTTAGATGATCTCTGAAGAAATCACATCATGTTCATGATTTGGCAAACAGTATAATTCAATACTGCAGCGCCGCAAATCGACATGCTCTTCTTGTTTATTTACATCTAACGGGAAGGAAAAAGATATCACAAGTCGGTTTCGTTCTCTTTTATAATTTCGTGTGTAGAAAAGCTGTCAATATTTTTTGCGTATAACTAGCTTTGCATTTTTGTATTATTATTTTTCTGCAATGCATACCGTTAGCATTATAAACGGAGCAACAAGCCCTCCAAATCTGGCAGACATAACACATGATCCTAAACCAGTATTGCGGAATAAACTGGGATACAACTCCCCTGTGTACACATAGATGGCGCCAAAGGAAGCAGAGATGGATAGCTTTCCAATCATACCAACTGTAATGGCAGCGGGAGTATTTACTGAAAAATTAAAGAGTCCTTTTTTAACGAATACAAAGATATCTTCGAAAAAATAACAAACTTCCTGAATATTATAACTTTTTGAAGAAATACAGTTTGAACTAGTGTAAGATATCGTATTGGAAGATGATATTCTTTGCACACGACACGTAACGTTGTTTTAGTGTATGTACCCTACAGCAGTGCTACTTTGTACACCGTTAGATCCTAAATGCTTCTCTTGTACAAGACGTAGAATTATCTGAATTACAGGCGTTATGATTATGCTTATTTTAGTAGGCCTGTGTGGAGTTTGCTAGTCTACGTTCACTCTTGTTCAGACATTATTGTTCAATGAGACAGTCGCACATATAGGTATAGGTTATTCTAATTTTAGCACAGCTAATAAAAAATCTATAATTGTCACTTGCCATCCAAATTTTCATAGCTTAGAATTAATTAGTCTAACGCGAGAAAGCGGTCCAACTGAGTTCTATAATTTTTTCGGAATCAAGAAACAAAAAATATATCGGCAACTGCTTTGAAGCTACAAACTACATGCCTACCTCTCTCTTGGGTAAACAAAACTCATGGCATAGATGTAGACAGGCCTACCTTTGACAAGAAATGGAATGAGCAAACAGGAAATTCCTCCCACAATCATGAAAGTTATAATGGGCTTCTTCCTGTCTATCCACTCCATGGAAAACATGGCTGCACCATATCCAAAAATTTCCACTATACCGGACAAGAAAAAATTCATGTATAGGTCGCCACCAAGGTCAGTAGTGTTGAGTGTTAAAGCATAGTAGATGGCGCTGTTGATGAACCTAAAATTAGCATTTACCATTAATGATGACAAGAAAAATGGGTAACAACACCACAAAATTAGCAATAGCAGTGACAAAAATGGCGTCAGCAGAAGAACATTGATTAATGCGGATAATTAGCACTTCGTTTCCAAAGAAATTTAGTCATTCTTCTAGGTACAGCTTCTTAAGAGAAATTAAAAGGCTTAATCCTACCAAGCACGTTCTACAGCCAACTTAGCTTTCAAAGTGAGTTGAGCTGCGAGTTAGATCATCAAACCGAGCCACTCGGTATAAATTAAGCAAGTCTGCTAAAACAATTTTGTAGAAATCTAGAACAAGAATCTAAATAATGGATAGCTGGAACATATTCCTGCAAAACGTTCAACAAATGGATATGCGGCACGTGCAGCAATTTTTGATTGTATCCACAATCAACAACAACATGGACGACGATAACAACGACGACGCGTGACAGGACTGACCACTTGGGCCCCATTCCTGGAGTAGGTCCAAAAATATCATGGCGCACAACGATTTTATGCACTATGGTTTCCTGAATAAAATTATCCTTACACCTAACTATGAGACAAAACCTAAGTGCATGTCTAAATAAGTATCAGAGAAAACCTAAGCGTATGCCTAAATATGAGGTAAGTATAGCGTAGTAGTGTTTAAACCCAAGAAACTATTAATTTTCGTCACGTCAAAAAATGCATCAATAAGACATACCAAGCATAAAACAAGTTCAATGTCAAAAGCCGCAGCGTCTTTGAGCGTAAGATATCAGCTATACTGATGGAAGCAGTTTCTTTCATCGAATACGCTTCTTGAGCTGCCTAAAAATAATGAATACTGTACGACAGTATATGCATATAGACCTATGCAAGTAGTCAGATACGTATACTCAGACCACCAGACCAGTTGCTGCTCAGAAATTTTTTAATTAATCGTGATATTAATAACATTTTAGTATCATTTGTTGCTAGAAGATAATTCTAATTGTAGTGCACAAAATCATGATATGACAAGTTGCCAAATTATCAAATTACTAAATCAAACTGTACATCAGAAGCGCAGTCAATGAATGATTGACTCAGACAGTCGTCTATCTTTTGTCCTCGTTGTTAGTTTTTGAACTTGAAATGTCCAGGTAAACCATGATGCTTGGCCCTACGCATACATCAACTAGAATTACCGCAATCGTTATTATACTAAATATTTCGGGGAGAAACTACATAAATCACTGTAATGTAAATAGTTACTTGTAGGTAAAGTTCTTCAGGTATTGTAACTCCATTAACCTTGGCAGCTTGCTGAATGATGACCTTGGCCTTTTCATGTTGCTGACTGGCAAGAAGCCAACGAACAGACTCAGCAACAAACCTAGGGAAACAGTTTTACAAAATACATTAATTTACACAATATAATGGACGGTAAACGGACAAAAAAATTAGTTTTTTCTTCTGCCTTCTAATTATAAAGCAAAGATTCCAGTTTTTTAAAGCAACTTGCATTGTATCTCATGGCAGGTCGGTAAATTCGGTAATCCTCCACTTCGCTAATTATCTTTCTGCCACTCTACTTTTTCGCCAGTCTGCTTTTTGCGCCAAAATCGCGAGTCCAGTTTTGCTTAGCCAAAAAATGGCAATAAAAAGATGTACGACCGAAAATTTTACATTCAAAATCTGCTGTTATTTGCAATGTTTAGTTTCCGAGATACGCATCTTTTTGGAATGACTCAAAAACTAGACAGAGCTATACCACCAAATTTGGTGTACTTGTAGCTAGGGTAGAGAGCATCTCAGCTTACAATTTCGGTTCATGACCTTTGGCGCGCCTGAGTTATGACCAGAAAATAGTCAAAATAAGTTCGTCTTTGATTAGCGGTTACTCCTACAAGAAGCGCCACCAACCACGATGACGCTCAGTGGTGATGTCCTCTCAAATCTCTATCCAATGATGTGCCACACAGTCGCCGTGGCCACAGGCCTGCCACGCTACGGCCGTTTTTCTGGACATGTCGGTACCATACTTATATGGTAGCAGGTATCGACATGGTTTCGTTTAAACGCTGTGTAAACAGGGGGTAAGTCGTGCAGGGGTGTACATAATACATCATACTCAGCAACAACAGATAAGTACCATCAGTGTCAGATAAATATCATGAGCATCAGGTAAGTATCATCGGTAACAGGTAAGTGTCATCGTTAACAAGCAGCTATCATATACGTCATACACCATGCTGACACATTTCTTTTCTGCAAGCAAACACTATAACTACTAGACTATCGTTACGACACGAGAACGTCTGTACAACTCGACAGCTCAGAGCGGAATACCTGGACGAACTCAACAGACAAAAATTTCGTCGACTTGGCGTCAAGCACATGATATAGTAATGCATAAAACGGTAACATTGAACATACGGGTAAAATCTGATTTAAAAGCAGGTATATCATCAAAGCTCAGTTCAGCTAATTTTTTATGAGAATTGAAAATAATTAATAATAAAATTATACGGTTTTGGAATTGGTTACGTAACCTGGCCTATGAGAAGCCTGAGCGTCATACTGTCTAAAGATTAATGTCCAAGAGGCAGAGCCATCTTGGACATTGTTTCGACTATAATTCAAGAACCATAAAACCTATAAAGACGAAATCTATTTTGTCCGTGGATAGCCAGTATGGCGGACATTACTGACTGAGAATAAGACGTCGTCACCTGCATTATTTGGCAACAACGAAAACAAAGCCCTCACTATGACAGTATTGTACACTTTCTAAAATTTCGATCATATTTGAATTCTCAGAAAACACCAACTCTACCACTAGTAGCACAAGGACAGTTCCATTTTCAGTGTTACATAATAAAGGAAACATCTCGTTTATGCAATTTGCCAAAGCTCAGTTATTTTAGGTTAAGCAAACACTTAGAAAAATTTTTCAACAAAGTACATCTTATACTGTGTTTCATTGCTAATCCAGTAATATATGGTACGTCTCTGTACGACTCGCGGCCTCCGTTCGGAGAGCGTTTAAAAAAACGATGTCAATATCTGCTATATACATATATAAGTATTGTACCGACATGGGTCCAGAAAAACTGGCGTAGCGTGCCAGCCCTGTGGCTGTGGCCACTGTGTAGCGCACTACTGATAGAGCATAAATCAAACAATCAACATCCTTCGCCATCTTCGTAGGTGGCGCTTCTTGCAGGAGAAATTGCTTCTCAAATGTAGACGTATAATGACGATTTTCGGATCATAACTCAGGCAAGTCAAAGAGTTATGACCCGAAAATGCAAAATTAGATGTCCCTCTACCCTAGCTACAAGCACACCAAATTTTGTGGAATAGGTCTGTCTAGTTTTGAGTTATTCCAAAAAGATGCGTATCTCGGAAACTAAACATCGCAGAACGAAAACAACAGCTGAATGTTAAATTTTCGACCGGACATCCTTTTTATTGCTGTTTTCTGGCTAAACAAAACTGGACTCGCGATTTTGGAGCAGTGCATCTTCATTTCATTACGAATCCAGTGGTCTACGGCACGCTTCTGTAGGGCTTATATCCTCCGTTCACAAAGAGTTTAAATGAAACCATGTCGATACCAAATATATATAGGTAAGTTAAATTATTACACTGGCGAAAAGATAGACTGGCGAAAAAGTGGGCTAGCGAAAAGTAGACTAGCGAAAAAGAGGACTGGCGAAAAAGTAGACTGGCGAAAAAGTAGACTGGCAAAAAAGTAGACTGGCGAAAAAGAAGACTGACGAAAAAGAAGACTGGCGAAAAAGAAGACTGACGAAAAAGAAGACTGGCGAAAGAGAAGGCTGGCGAAAAAGTAGACTGGCGAAAAGGTAGACTAGCGAAAAGATAACTGGCGAAACGACATACAATCAGTTAATTCTACCAAGCTTTATAAACTGCTATACGTCCGTATAAAAATTATGATAGGATTTACAAATTCTAAAACAAAAAGGAAAACACATTACTAGCGATTATTTAAAGGTAACACATTAATTGTGTTCCCTTTGGCTTAATCCCTTAATTCTAACCTAAAATAATATGATAAGAGTATAAAGCATGGTTTGCATGGTCAATAATAACAATTTGCTTAAGTGTATACTTCAAATGTGTTCAAAACAATAACGGCTGCAACGATGGTAAAGGCGATGACGACAAAAATGTCCGCTTGATCACCCAAAATTTTAATTTTACGTGGTGCTTGACAATATTAAATTTAGCGTTCATCGAGAAAATACTTCTATTTCAGCTCGACCTAATCACAAAAAAAACTTCAAAGAAACATGCGTACCATGTCAAGGGCAGGCAGAGAATTATTGGCAACGAAGCCACTAGCTGAAGTTGACGCCATGATGGCAGAAAATAAGCAAAGAGAACTAAAAGGCCTATAGCTGCAGTAAAAGGATAAGACATTCCCATACCAACAATATTTCTTCTGCTACGTCCCACCAACTCTAAAGCTGAAACAAACAACGTTTCACTGTCATAATCATCATCTTTATCATCTTCGTAACAATAGGCGCCGCCGTCTCGTCACCATCACAAAATTATCATTAATGAAAATAAAAAATAATGCTTCGTGATAGTGATCATTATCGTAATCATTACTTTGGTCATCATTATCATTCTAACGAAAACAATTTTTCTTACCTAAGATAAATGCAACAACATAAATTCCCGAGCAAGTGGCACCAATCAGGAATCGGAATGTAATGTACATGACGTAATGGAAAGAAAACGAAGTGGCTACACTGACGATTAAGTTGGCAATGCAAGATATCACAAAAACTTTCTTCCTCCCAAATCTGAAATGTCGTTTATTTTAACATTCACAATGTTTAATAAATAATAATTAAAAATAATGGTCAACAACGTAAAATATAGTGTTGGAAAAAAGCACTAACTTGTCTGAAAATGCTCCAAAAACTATAGCTCCAGTCATGACTCCAGCCATAAAAACTGATCTTGCAAGAGCTCGCAGAAATGATCTATCACAAACTAAGGACCACTGAAACAAAAAAATACATAAGCTGCGTAATTTTCTGACAAAATTTGTCGGAATTTCACTGTTATTAGAAAGCGAAAAAAATTATATTTCTACTTTGACTTTAAAGATAATTAAGGCAAGTTTTGCGGCTAATTGTGAATATTTATTGGTTTCAAAGATGTAACAATACCTATGTAAAGCAAATTACACAATTACCATACTTTTGTATTTGCAGTCCTGGTTGTAGGACAGCTGCAAATTGAAAAAAGCGGATCTGTGTTGACTATAAAGGGGTTATTAATGCAAGGCTATTCCAATATTAGTTTTATTTCTCTACTTTTCTGAATTGTAGTTAGTTTATTTTTTCAGTTCATTAGTATGTAGTTCTGTACATAGGTAGCTATGTAGGTAGAACTACATAGGTATACTTATGCAGCTATATGTACATGTTCTTCATTTGAACTGCCAGTTAAATATTCAAGAAGATAAGCAGGTGAAGTACCATCAAGCGCCTTTCGCGGAGTATGTACATCATACCTCATTACCTCAGAAACAGTTGATGTTCTGATGAATGTGTTAAAATGCCACTTCTCGCAAGGAATTTTTTCGCTAGATGGCAGTTCATTGCCGGAGCCTGTACCATACATTAAACAGTTGCTTAAGCCGACGCCATCGAATGGAATATACTCAGCAACACCTTCTGATACGGAAACGCCAGGACCATCAATTGCAGGAATAAAACACCTGTGGAAAAGTGTAAATAGAATACTAGTTTTGCATTATCAAAATTAGATAGAACACAGTATTGTATGTTTGGTATTTGCTTGCTTTTTTCTGCAGCGATTCAACTTGATTTCATATATAACAGGCACAACATTTTAAGAAATGAGGTTACAGTTTAACGAAATATTTGTTAAGTGATTGTGGTGATAGACATCTCTGCCTTAAATAGACCAGAATATTTTGAAAAAATAATTATAACGTCAGCAAATTCGACGACAATGACAAAACAAGAACTGCAATCACGTAAAACAAAAAGAAACGTTGACTTATTAATAACTAATTCCTACCTGTGCTCTGGCACATATTCCAGATAGACTGATATAAGCATATGAAAACAGGAACAGATAGACGCCAGAAAAAGCAAAACAAACTGTCGCTTTTGAAAACTACCAAAATCTCCCAAATATTTGAGTATTTTCTCTAGATGCATGACGTTATAAAGATGCAATCAATTTGTCGATTTTGTCTTCCACGTTATACTACATAAAAGAGGTCGGTGAAAATCACTGTACCTTGTCGATTATTATTTTTATCATAAAGATTTACAATAATTTTCACGACTGTTTTGAAGCAACTTTCACAAACACACCGACAGAAACTTTCTGAATACTGACGACAATAAAGAAGTTCGTTTCCTTGCACAGTTAACGTTAGTTATTACACGCAGTATATACATAAAAAAAGCAAATACATAGCACATTTATTACACGCAATACACGCTGTAAGATTCTACATACACGTCACTGTTCTTTATTATAAATCTCTTTATCATTAGTTTACAGCTTCGTAATCTTAGCCGACAAAGTAGCATTATAGTAAGTGTTACTTGCCTTTTATACAACACAACTAACTTATAAAATTCAAGTAACCATGTTTGTTGCCTCGCACAAATTGCTGGCTATTTAGTATTTACACACAAACAATCTAATATGATCATACTGATAAAACCTAAACGCACTCATATTTGATCTACAATTAGACCCTGTTGCTGTACACTACACACGGATAATTTAAAAGCGTTTTATTTCATCTCATTTAGGTTGGTCTGGACTACATTTAATCATAAAGGGGGACACCTCACAAATCGGGAGTAATAGGGTTAGGTGATTTTTTTATTATATTGAGCTAAGTAGAGCTGTTGCATATAGTCATCTACAATCAATTCCGCATTTTTACGCGAGATGGCAGCAGCAGCATGTTGAGCAGTAAGGATCTGCAAAATTATGTGTACAGAGCATTTTCTTACAGTGTTTATAAACTATTTCAAAATTTAAAAGTTTGATTATTTTTTATATCCCGAGATTTGATAATAGTAACATTAGTTACTGTACAAGGTAAATTTGCATTTAAGCATTCGGTTTTAAAGGCCCAATCAAGCTTTGTTTATGCAAAATGAATATAAACACTGTCAATTGCCTGACTAATCAAGAAAACCACAGCAAAACAACCGACTGGTTACTAGCCACTCGACTGATGCAGAAGGTATTGTATTTATAAGTGTATGAAGGCCATTGAACTTGGACAGTTGTTTTCCCAGCAATTTCAGACATTCTTGTGTTTTTAGAGCTTCCGTTATGGCGCGTTCAGACATCGAAACTTTTCTCGCAACTTGTTGCGCAACTTCTCTCTGAGACTGAGAGCAAAGTCGCACGCGTGAACAGCTTGGCAACTCAGCGTTTGCAACAAGTTGCGAGAGAAGTCTCTGAATAATGCCAATATGGTCACAGAACACAGCGCATAATTAATTATTGTTGAGCCACTGTTATACATTAACCAAGTTATGACAGGTACTTTTCATTCTCTTTACAAATGATTTAAGATGAGGCTAGCCATAGGTTGAGTGTTATACTCGAGTGGTCATGGTATATGCTTAGACTACCGAAGTTAAGTCATGCTATGACAGGTCGGGGAATAGATGGGTGATAAAAAACAACTCTGGGGCGGACATTAAGCAAGTCTTGCCACCAAATACTATATTTTAGAATATTCTATATTCTACCTAAATTGCCTCTTAAAGAGTTCATAAGTCCTGAATTTATTTCTCCCTGTTTCTCCCCGGTTTTCTTCTTTATTAACAGTTTCTAGTCAGTCTTTAATAGTAGTCAGTGAAAGCATTCGCAATTTGTCTCAGTCTTATGGAAAGTAAGTTGAATTCTTCTTCTGGATAGATTTTACGGACAAATTACATAGTTCGATGCACGTTTTTTATAGCCAGTTTCGGCCTTATGCTCATATAAAGACACGTTTATTTAACCTTCTGTCTTCCATCTTTCACACACAATTCCAGTAACGAAAAACACACAACCATTGTTTATGAACCGGTAACTTCACCATCCATCCTATTTCACCAGCAACAGCAGCATTTGGGGCATATCTATCAACTTTAAGAAACATCTACTTGCTCGATGATAGACAGCATTAGTGCATGAAAACTCTCTTTGGTTCCACATTGAAACTCCATAGTTTCTAATTTATAATGGATTGCGTCAAACATTTGAGAAAAGCAATGATAAGAAAGACCACCGTGAGCTTTACATTTAGCTATTAACAAGCTAAAGGCCCTAGTTGCTGATTGTGCTACTTCCATGCTCTAGTAATCCAGAAATTCAGTTAGCACAAGCCCGAGATACCGGTTTTTATCAGTCCTTTTTATGCTATGTACTCCACATTAAAAGTCAAAGTTTGATCTCTGCACACTGGACACCGGTTCCTCTTATAAAATGCACTACTTGGGTTTTCTCCGGGTTAATTTTCATTTTCCATTTTAAAAATCAGGCGTTTAAAATGTCCAATATCTTTTGTAATTTTTTTCGGTCAATCAGCTAATAACTCCATGTTATCAACGTATAGAACGATGGAAATTATCTCCTCCTTGCAAGTTAACCCACAATTTAAGCTTTTAATTTCATCTGCCAAATCATTAATAAATAGGTTAAATAGTTGTGGAGAAAAAAGCCATCCCCGTTTAGGCCGATATTAACTCCGAACCAGTCTGAATACAAGCCATTCATTCTCACACGGCATTGCACATTATCATATAACGAATTCAAACCTATAGATTTTCCGTTCACGACCAACAGTACTAATTTACGCCACGATTGTAAATAAATAAATTGCATACAAATGTAATGAAAATAGTGACTTTATATAGATTAACACGTTCATTAAAGATTTTTAGTATGAAACTTCAACTTAATTTAGTTCACACAATTAGCATTCTGTAGATAAAAAAACAAAATTAATAAATCTGTTTAAACGTGATTATCACCCAAATAAATTACACGAAAAAAAACATTGCACAATATTAACCTGTCTTTACATAGAGCACTTCTCACTCATACAACTAAGTTCAGTAATTATTCAATATTGGAGAATTATTTAACAATATCAATTTTAGTATAATTAAAAATCACTGACATAATTGCCCGGACATTAGAATAGAAGCCAATGTAACAGCAAATTTGCTGTCAAACACCAATTCCAATTAGAGACTGCTGGAAAACAATTTACTCATCAAAACCCAAGTTTTGCTATCTCAAGTGAACAAACCAACAAACAAAGGCCAAGTGCTTGCAACAGCTTACAAAGCTAGATACCTAAAATCATTTACCTGATAAACGAAAAACCTGATATACCTGATATACCTGAAAAACATATATCGTAAAAAAAGCAGATCAGTTCTTATACCGGACATAAAAGCTTAAACGTGTAAAATAGTTGTGAAGATTAAGATTTTGCAATATATGCAGAATTTTTTTATTTGCGAACCGTGTATTTATATTTATTCTGCGATGCAACATTGAATAACTCAAAACTAGATTACGTACAGTCACCACTCTTGCAGGATAGACACCCGAGGTAGGAGTTACGACAATGAGTCTAGTAGAGTTTGACCTCGGGCCAAAAGATCAAGGACATTGTTCAGTTAGTTTTTCGATTATTACCTCAATTTCTACTAGGACTTTGAGTTAAATTCAAAACTTTTTCACAGTTTTTTAAGTCCTGTGGGCCAGAGGTGCAGTATGTGTTTTTTTATATATTGGGATGTAGGAAAGTTTCGAGATAAGATCCAAAATGTGAAAATTAGGGTAAATAAATTTGTCATTCAATTCTTCATAGTACTGGAGTAGGCGTCTACGTTTTAGCGTGTAGAGTAGCCAAGTAAGGGAAGTTGTTCGTTAAGTATTTTTCAGCAAATGGGTGTGACCAGGACACGTGTCATAGAGATTTGTTTATAACTGGAAAAGTAAGTCACAAAACTTTTTCTGGCAGGTGCCTGGGATACGTGCTGAGAGAGTGGAAGACTGAGCGAAGATCTTGGAGCAAAGCGTCAAGTACAGTAGGTACTAAAAACTGAAAATTGCACGCAGACATCACCGGTATTGAATAACAACAGATTGTAGCACATCACATGAAAGATCTGGATGAGGCAAATTGGTAAAAGCTGAACAGTTCTGATTTCATTGAAACGAAGTGCAATTCCTAGGTAATCAAGCACGATGAATTTAACAAAAGCGCATATGTTAAATATGATCATGAGGCAAAGATCAAAACCAGCAAACACTTAATGATATAAACACTGTACAGATTACAGCAAACGTGCGCTCATGTTGCCGTTTCCGTTGCAGTTGTAATCGTATCGCAGAAACGTAAGCTTATGACTTAGTCATAAACAGCAGTGTAGTGTTAATTATGTTTTATTACTCCAATGGTAGGCATAGTAGAATATTGTGGTCACCTCTTTCACTACCATAAGGCAGATGAGGAACAGAAGCCAAAATGAAAAAGTAAAAAAAACTTCTATTGTTAATGAAGATCATGCTGTCTCCGTTAAATAACATTGTTATCACTAGTATTTTTAAACTGCGGTCTCGTAGTCAGTACAGACGAGATGTCTAAATCATAACGCTCCTATGTCAGGGTTTCAGTATCGGTATTACAATGATCAAACAGTAATATTGATCCAGTGGCTTCAATCGCTGAATACCACATGGACGATGGCTTCTCCTGAAAAACCACTCAGTCGTGATGTAACGTTCTAATATCCTAGTGTGGTTACTTCAGCGAAATTGTCCTCCTCCTTCACGATGCGGGGAATTAAATCTGATTTCTTTTGTAATTTAAATTCTATGCCACGATCTGTTGTAATCACTGGTGATTAGGAGTAACTTGTAATCTTCGATGCCAACCGGATTAAACTTCTTAGTATTTAGGTTCGCGTAGTATTTAACACTTTACAACATTCCCCGGGTGTTCCTCTAACTGCCGCTGCTTTACACATTTGTGATGGCAATGTGTTTTGTTTCAGATTCATTAAATTTTTTGAAGTACAATTGATTTATATCCGGACGCGATGGAAATTAAAGGGCATTCACGTTCCCTGTGTAAACAGTAACGTAGCTTGACGCAACTCCATTATGTCTCTCTCTCCCTCCTGCCTCTCCCTTTCTCTCTCTCCCTCTTCCCCCCTCTCTGTCCCACCCAGTTACTTCCCTTTTTCTTCTTCCCATTTCTCTTTTCGTTTTTAAAATACTGACCGTTGTTGCCGCGTCAGAATCACAAAATTGCTAGCGTTTTGACAACGAAAGAGTTGCAAAATTTTCCTTTCCTTTGCCAAGTCTTATTACATCTGCGGAAATTTCTTCAATAAATGAGTATGTGCTTGTTATGTACACATACAAAATCAATACATACATTGCAAGAACTGCCTCTCATAGCGAAAAATCAATATGGGAAATCTGGGCGGCACGTCTGCCTGAGATAGACTGCCATTGTTAATCAATCTTTTCTGACTCTTGCTTGTCAATTCACGTCATTTATTTGATCTCGGTGTTAATCCTTCTTTCGAGAAATGTCACGTTCATGCAAAACGCTAACAATTTGTTCCATTAAAGTCTCCGTCGCTGGTCATTATGGGCTAATGACCGATTTCGACAGTGGTACGATTTTGACAAGCGATTGTGCTACAGGTGAATTGAAGAGTTGCATATTAAATATAAGTTGCATTTCAACGGCAACAATGACGACGATGGTGACGGGGATAGATGACCCAGCAATGGCGATGGCTATTAGATAAAGACACAGATAACATATTAATACTTACAATTATAATGATTTGGTTACATGGGCACTACGGAACACAATAAAGAGGTTCTCTTCATTTCTTCCTAATAGCAGAAGTAAGGAAGGTATAACATTCACTTAAATTTTTACTACTCTCACTACTAGCAACTCTAGTACAAAGATTGGATACTTTCTATTGATAACGCCAAAGAAGGGAGAGGAGGAGAGAGAGAGAAAGAGAGAGAGAGAGTTACATCCTTTTAAGTCATTTTAACCTTTCTTTTCTGCTGGTCTGAAACTTTTTAGATCGTTCTTCCTCATCGTCGTCGCCAACATGTTTGTGAACTTTCCCTTAGAAACAGAAGCTGGCTGTAATTGTTGTTAATTATCGTTTGCTCTTGTTTGTAACATTTCGTAAAACCGAGGCCAGGCCTAAAATGATCGATAAGGTGAAATAAAAAGCATTTTTGGGGTTATTTAAAAGATCTGTAGCGAGGCGAGAAAGTACTAATTACCTACAGTGTAGTTTGGAGATTTCAAAATTTCTAACAGCGTGTAAGATAAAGAGAATATAAATTCTCCTAGAAGAATTTGTAATCAGACGTGATCCTTTTTGCGCCAGATTTGCAGAAACAACTATTGTGGCAAAAATCGGTGAAAAATTTACAAAGTTACACGTCGTAGTGTAAGTGTTAGTGGTGAAAACAAGTCTTGTTAAAAATTCATTATAGGCACTATAAGAGAAGAGTAATTAATGATAGCCTCATTTAATTTTGTCTTTAAAGCAGGAATAAGCCAACAGTAATAACACGGAACATTGCACAATGTGTGGCAACAGTGGCACTTTTTTGATTTATTAATAAGCCAGCTTTCTGCTCTTTCTTATTCTCAAAACGCTGATACATCAAAGCTTTTGCAATCGACCTTTGTGGCTGAAACTAATTAACTTGTTCACGTCACGATGTTACAGCCTCCTCTGTGATTTCGCGGCAGGTATAAGTCATCGAGTAATAAACACTTTGTGTACGGGCAGCACGCGTGCACAGAAAGCTACTCTGGTAATAATCATTTCGTGACTTGGACTACTTTAATTGATCACCAGGTAGAAAAGAAGAAATTACACTTACAGTTTTATGAAAAGCATAAGTTTTATGTGTGAAGCTTTACCAGTCTGGCTGAGCGGCGGCCGGCTGGTGAATTACTGGCGTCTAAGCATAGCAGAATCTGCGTGCACCAAAAAAATGCTTCGGAACACTACTTCTATAACATCAAGGGAGCATAGATTCGATCTTATGGCATATTGAACAAAATCTTTCAGTGTTTCGGAGCAAAAAGTTTGGGCACAGAAATGTTTGTAACACTGACGTTTGGAAACAACCGAACTTAACCATTTACAGAACGTAACTCCGTTTCAGCTTGACTTAGATCTCAACTCAGCTTAAAACACGTGTTAGAGTTGAAGCCAATCTATCGCGATTTCGCAATCTCTATTAACAGAAATACGTATCAACAAGTTATAGATTTCAGTAATTTGGCTTTCTAAAGCTCTATTTACATGTCTGTGTTCAATTGTTTAATGCTGCTGTTCTGTTACTGTAGTTGCTGCTGTTGTTGTTCTAGAATGCCTCTGTGGAACTGCCACAGTATTATTACTGTTAAAAGGTTTTATTTACCCTAGGCAGCTATATCAAAACCCGGTCCATATCCTTCCTGACATTTTATATTGAATTTGTGGAAAATTTGATCCCGACAATAATTACCGCCTTATCGTATTACTTACTCATGAATAAAATATTCAGACGTGTTAAATTAAAAAGAGATTAGATTTTTGAAACCAATTTTGTCTCGCAAATCAGCTATATCAACCATTGCTTCTGATATGTGGCGACTGGCGAAAGGTAATCTGATTTTATTAAGAACTTATTATGACGTTGTTAGCTTCGCAAATTTTATTTTTAACTTTCACGTGTTTTAATTGTTATGAAAGGAAATCATTTTAACAAAATGATTTGTACATTTAAACAAAATACTTTTGCATGGATAAAACGCCATTATCTCCAGTTTTGATAAAGGCCTATGGGAAAAATAAAATTTTGTTACTTTTGCCATAGTTGATCACCATTATTGATTCTTGACAAATTCACGACCATTTCTATAGCAATGTTGTACCGCTGACTTTTTAATCTTTCAATGCATTTTAAACGATGCCGAGCCATGGCAGAGATTGTTTTGTCATCTGTAGTGTAAAAATTTCATAGTCACATTTTTTATGTCACATATCATGCTACCAGCACTATTGTTGCATATCACTACGATACTTCTCTCCTAACAATGTAAATAATGCACGCACTTTCCAATGTGTCATCACTCTATGTGTCATTTTAAAAATGTAATAGCCGGCCACTAAGCACTAAGCTCTTTTTTTGAATCCCGTAGTTTTTACCGGAAATTAACATCAGGCTGTCTCAAGCTGCGTCGAATTAATATTGACAACGGTTGGCATGTACTGAGCAACATTTCAAACGAAAGAAGATACTTGAGCAATAAAAAGCTTGCTAGTTATTATACTTGGGATTTTAAAATAAACGAGTAAGTATTATTGAGATTAGAGCAAATGCCACACTCTAATTTGAAAATGCAGTATCGCGACTCAAATGTGTATCGGCCGACGGGAGAACGCGTCAGTTTTGTAACGGTTTCAGTAATAATGACAATCTAAGGTTTTACAAGATGGAATAATGAAATCCATTTTATGATTAGGTCAGGCGACATAGTTACTGATTGCGACACTTATCCGCAAAATAGGACAAATATATCAAGTCACCAAAATAAGTGCAGCATTGTAGGTCAAATCTGTCGCAAATTCTAGGTTTTATGTGAGAGTCAGACATATTTCAAGTTCATATCTATAAAATCAACATTCACTCTTGCTAAAGTATCTAGTAACTAGTTTATTCTACACCCGGAAGGAAACTAAACCCAAGTCGTTTTAAAATAAACACCTGTTTTTAAAGTAGTATTGTTTTGATTCTGTCTCGCTTTTACTCGGCTGCTCTGATATCGGCTCTAGCGAATCACTGCCAGAACTGCCTGTAAGCGTACGACGTGAAGAACATGCAAACATCGCATAGCACGTACGTTGCAATTTCACACGGTTTACAATGTCTGTGTATTAACTTCTTTTGTCTGAACGTCCTAACAGCCACTTTATTTAGCATCGCTCTGCCTTCTCCTAGTCTGCCTTATAGTAAACGTCGTAATTGTCACTACCACTAACGCAACCGCCACTTTCACCACCATTATTCATCATCACCATAATCGTCATCATCATCTCATCATCATCATCATCGTCGTCGTCGTCGCCGTCGTCGTCACCATCATCGTCACCATCATCATCATCATCATTACCATCATCATCATCATCATCATCATCATCATCATCATCATCATCACCATCATCTTCACCAACGCCACCATCATTACCAATTGTGGGCTTCATGAATTACACACTAATTCATAGTCCACATTCATTTCTTCAAGTTATTACTTTACGTTAATATAAAGCTCTCACAGTACTTAGTTTAAGGATTGGTGAAAGAGTTAAATTTAGAGCTGTCAAGCTGGGTAGGAAAAACATTGTTAGCGAGAAATCATTAATAATAATCTCTGTTTACTGAGATGCAAACGATGTTTTACTGAAATGAAACTTTCAAATTTCAATGTGTGGCCACAAATAAGAAAGAGAACTTGTAACAGGACCAGTCAACCGATAGATCAGATAGCTAAGTAAGTAAGTGACTGCTAGTCGAGAATCGATAAAATTAAAACAAGCTGGTTAAGATGGGTAAAACCAAAATCAAATGCACGTTACTGTGTACTGGGCCAGGTTTCCTTCATTTCTTATTATATAGTTATATTTTGACGCCTGGGTGTTCTACATTTATGATTACGTTTTTCCATTAACTGTCCATTTCTATCCAACTTCTTGACATTTTCTTCAGAAAGTATTGCCCTGATTGAGCGACCTTGTGAGACATTAACGTCTTTGCGTCAGCAATTTTATGGCTTTAAGTTCACTCGTACTCTGTCATTTGCTGTTTTATTACGCTGGAGAAGTAAATCATAAAATGTAAGTGTTGCGGTGTTCACAAGAAATACTGGCCAGGAGGCCACATGAATTACAATCCACTTTATCCCTCCATTCTCATGTCACAGATAAAAAAGCATACTGAAATAGAGACAAATTATAATATGAACTTTTACTTCAGTGGCACATACTGCTGGTAACTTAATATGGAAAGAGATCTCTGCTGGTTAGCAGGCAAGTTAGTGGAATGGCACGGCACCGGAAAAGGCGTGGAAAAGTGCCATGAATCTACTATGCGCTGCTTACCATCTTCGTTGTCTTCATCATTATCACCATCAATATCATCATCATCATCATCATCATTATATCATCATAATCCTCATCATCATCATTATCATCATCATGTTCTCTTTTTTCTTTTATTATTTTCGTTTTCTTCTACAATTTCTTTTTTAGGAGGCTGTAGGGCAATATAAAAATACCAAAAAAGAACAATACTAGAAATTTCAAGGAAACTATATCTAATATCCGATTTTTTATATGACTGTCAGAACAATTTGAAGATGGCGGCGAATAACTCTGGCAGTGACAACAGAACGAGAAGCACTCGTAAATTATCAAGTCTGCAGTGCATATGGATCATTAATGTGCCATATTAGTTGCATTTGATCGTCTAGAGAGGCCTCAAAAATGTACAATGAACAGTAAGCACTCCTTAGAAACTAAAAAGAAAAGGGGTTGGTTCCTGAATGGTGCGAGAACAATAATTTTTTCACAGTGTTATTGAAGTCGACTAAGTGCTGCAAGGAAATCTCTGCACTGATTGGACTATAATCGACAGACTTGCTGCCCTATCCAGTATGCTATGCATTTAACTTCTGCGCAGGCATATACATGGTATCAAACACTCACTAAGTAAATAGTAGAATTTTGTGGTTCACGAGACAGAAGTGTAAAGCTCATCTGCTCGTTGTTGTTTTTGTTTCTGATTAGATGCAATTCAGATTTTGTTCTAAATTAAAATTACTATCTTCTAAACAACGTTGTACGTCTGTACGTGAATAGGGTAGGCAATATCAGGTATTTTCGTAATGAACGCAAATGATTTGTGCTTAATGTGTCTGACAGACGAAGAAAGAAAACTTGAAATTCGATATACAGATATCGTTTTTTGTGCTTGAGTTTAAAGACAAATACATTTATGTTTGAGTTAACTATAGAATAAGAACTAAAACAAACAATAACTATTTAATTGGGTGCATAACAATTATTAATATATTAATTTGAAATTTAAATCACTGTTTGTCTAATCTTAGTTGCATATCAGCGAAAATACATTAGAAAGTCAGAAAAATTTCTTTTTATCTTTAGAAATCAAACCCGGATTTTATAATCAGGCAGTTGTGCTAATAATTATATCAGAGTAAAGTTTTAGATGGAACAGGAACAACATGTAGCAAAGTGCATAGTAAGAAAAATATTTAGCTTATGGAGCCATTGAAGGGCCACGATGAGAGAAATTTCTAATTCATGGCCACGAATTATTAATCTGTGCGCACGATATACTAATTCGTGGCCTCGACATATTACGCTGTGCGCAGGAAACTCATAATAAAGCTGCTGAAACAGAGAAATACCGCTCAACAAACAGTAAATGTTCAGAGTAAATAATAGCAAATTATCTAATAGGTTTTAACAGCAAAAATTAAGTTTAGAACAGAGTAACTTGGTGATACCCAATCTTGGTCAACCACATTTCACACCCGATTGTAATAGAAAGTCGTAGATATGGAAGTCACGAGTTAGAAGGTTGAGCCGAAAAAGATGTAAAATTAAGATGTAATTTAGAATAAAAAATAATTATGTTGTTAAATTAAAATTAATGAACAGAATTTATTCGGGCTTTATCGTTGAAGAAATATAGTTTCATAGTTGAAGAAACTAAAACAGCATACGTCTCATGAAAGAAGTCAAAGTTTGTTGACCACTCATGGGAGGTGTAACGAGAAAGTATTTGCACGCTTCCAAGTAAAGCACCTACTGGACTAGAGTTGGACTAGGTCTCACAGAATGGGAAATGGGATTTGAGACTTCAAGGAGAACAGAGTTCGGTAAACAAATAATAGGCAAACAATGATCCATGTTCTAAAACCATGTGAGAATTATTATATCTCTCTCTTGTCATCTTTTTGATACCTGCTATTTTAGACAAACTATGTTAAAAGCATTCTTGTATCGTGGCGGGTCAGGGGCCTTTAGAGTGATTATCGTTAGCGTCATCATTTTCGCGTATCTCTGCCAGTAGTCTAGTAATTGCTTCTATATGATTTTAATTAGTGAGTCGTGTAGTTTATAGCCGTAATTTGCAAGTCTAGATTTCAGGCTTTACTGCTAGTTTGTTGTCGGTCTTGCTAGTATCGTATGACTCTTGCTCGTTGATTGTTTATTGAATTTGTAGTTGTACTAACTGAGTCGCAAGTTTTGTGTTTAATGTGTTTTTGAGGTTCGTTGTCACGCTTGGCACGTCAGCCACCACTGGTCCTATCTATTTGTCATTTGATCTTTGTTAGCTAGTATTTGCATTGATATGTTTGTAATCTACAATTTTGGTAGTTTGATTACTTCTGCGACATATGCGGCATCATGCGGCTTTTGCTTATAAGTTTATGATATTTACTAATACTTTAATGCTTATTTATTCATTATCATCTTACTGCTTGTGTGTTATTGTGATTGTCTGAATAAATGCTAGTCGTATAATTATGTTAGTCTCAATATTTAGCGTTTCTTTCCAAAAGCAACGTATTGGGACCACAGTGTGGTATGTTCTCCCAGCTGACCATTCTTGCGATCAGAATAAAAAGCGTGAGACTTTGCTTGAAGAGTGAGACCACACCTAATCGTGCAACTTTGATGACGACAAGAATCGTGTCGCGTTACCGCATTTGGTATTCAGCGATCCACATTCGTTTTGTCTGTTAAAAATATTCGGGGTCCCTATGGGACTCAACAGATATATGCATCAAGTGTGTGGGGCCTCAGGTCCGCGCATTGGATGCAAAAGTAAAGATTGGGCCTTAGGTGCTACATGACAGACATGAACAATTATACGTAATCAGAGGCCTTAGGTTCCAACAGGTATGCATATCGAATTTTGAAGCTTCATGACCTAAAATTAGATGTAGATGTAAGGCAGAACGTCAGACTACATTACCGCTAAGAAGCATTGTGATTACTTACATTTCTTGACGTATTTAAGACGGGATGATTTTTCATATGTTATCCCATTTTTAAGTACGGTAAAAATATACATTTTAATACCAATAATAATGCAAAAGCGTTTCTTATAATTAAATAATAGAGTAAAATCTTAATTAACGGCCCAACTATTGATGACATCAAAAAAGAACATAATTTTCAACAGCAAAAATATTACGTGAGCGTGTTTGCAAAAGCAAAAATTGAAGAACAGCACTACTGGAAGAGATTCTTTGTGTTGCACTAAAACTCAGCTAGTTTTAAAGAAAAATTCAAATTTCAAATTTATCACTGCGTTTTACGCTGTCGAAGATACCACGAACAGCACCCGTATTTTGTGAAACGCGTTTCCGAACGTCTAACTGAAAATTGGCGAAATGCATGTAACAGCGAAGAATTAGCGGTGCATTTCTGTGATAATAATTCTTTTACCTAGTAATTTTTGAAAAAAATTGTTTTTTCCTTTCAATATTTTAAAGAGTAAATTGCTTTGAACTACAGTTTAAGATTGGGTGCAGTTTTCTTTTAACATTTCATAAAACTGACAACCCGTGCGATCTTCTTATTCGTGGCCACGATTTATGGCCTTTCGGGGCCTCGTATTTCTTTGTCTGGCGATAGTATTTTTTGGAATTTGCCATTTAGTTTGAATTGCTCAAGTTGAAGGTTACTGCATTGTTCGCATTGTTCCGTTCTTCACTGTATTAACTATAGGCATTCCTCTTGGTTCCTTGCCAATAGCATGTATGAAATATTATCATTTCTTCCCAAAATAATCCCATCATCTGTCAGCCTGCTCATGTATAATTTTGTGCATGCTTGTATGGCCGCAAATCTGTCTAAGCACTTTGGATTATATCCGTAATAAAGCTCTGAAATCAAGCCAACTAGATTTGGCAGAAGACTAGATAATGGACGAACATCATTTATATAACCATTATAAATATTTAAATGATAAATTATAAATGGTAATTTACTCATGCCATTAGTGTGGAATCAACTAACAATTTGAATTTCTGAACCGGTTAGTGAGCTTCTTAACTGCAAGTAAACACCTTATAAGTTATTTAATCGTTTTAGAGTTATCAGCCTAATGCACCCGAAAAGTCTTATTTTGCATTTGTATGATCAAAATATTCCCTATGCAATATGACTCTAAGCATGGTTAAACCAGCTAATAACCCTGTTAATGGACAAGACGATCTCGGACTGCTTAAAAGCTTTCAATTATTTAAGAAACAAGATGGTTATTACCAATAGTAGTAACTAATTCATGACTTGGATTGAAAGTGTTTTCTCCACGGGAAAACTATATTTTGTCCTATATCGAGATTCATTTCTGGGATTGAAAATTTGTGAAGCATGCTCATTCCGGGAATGAGTATGTACCATGAAGCCATGCTGTGACGACCCACTTTAACCGGCTGTCCAATTTCGAAACAATTCATTGACCACTTAGTGGGATTGATACTAGAATGTCAATGTTAGTGAATTATACAAGGATTACATTAGCCAGGCAGTTGCAACAGTCTTGATGTGCAGTTTCACAACAGTATATGCCCAAACAACTGAATATCTACTTTGCAGCAGCTTTTTGGGCTTATAAAAATTGTGCTAATTCACTCCCTTTGTAACTTGCACGGCCAGTGCATCGTTTTCTATCCATGCAACATCAAACCTTTCGTCCACTCACATCACTAGAATTAGCACTTGGCCCTTCCCTGCATCAAAGCAACAAATAGTTAACACTTACTGCACTCATATCCAAACAATACGTGCACTTCGGTTCAACTGCACCTATACTAAAACAACAATGTGTGCACTTCTGTTTCTCTGCGCCGAATATCAAAACAACGACAAAACTACGCAACTATGCATCTTGTTTGAGTCATCAAAACAATAATATGCGTACTTTCCTTACACTCGCAAAAATTTACTTTACTTTCTGCATCCACAGTGCATATTTACTCCGTCCAAAAATGTAGTGGTTTGCATCTACATGTGTCAACTTTTACTGCACACGCGACTATTTCATAATATGTGCGTCAACGTTTCGCTGCAAACGCTGTTAAACCACTCTTTCATCCATACGGACCATACCCTATCTTAAATGCTCTTGTAAAACGCGCCCTTTACCCCCTTCCTATATACGCAGCAAGATAGGCAAGCCTTCCTTTTCCCTATCCATTAAACAAATTAAGTTGGCTGTAATTACTTTAATTGCAGGCAATTAACTTTATAATTATAACCATAAATCAATGGCTAATTTATCTCGATTTATAGGAAAATTATGGACGAGGCTTCGCAATGCGATTAAGCTAGAACATTGAGCACCCCGCAGCTGCAAACTAGGATAAAGAGTGTCACTTTTAGGGTGATTGCTTTCCAATCCCCTTTCATTAATTGACTGGTGGAAAGACGAAAATAAGCTGGAAGTCATGTTGCGTGGTCTTGAATGCACCATTTTCAAATTTCAAGGTTTCCCAAATCAGCATTTTCGCAAATTAGTTATTGACACTGAACCGTGGTACTTATATAATAGCATCATTAAACAAACAGAAATGTGCATATATATTGTTTTTAAAGAAATTTTGCAGAAAAACAAGAAGCAGAATCGCCCGTATTCGTGTGCTTTGTTGACCCTAGCAAATAACTCGAACCGAAAAATCATAGAATTCTTTTCGAAAAATTACTACCATGTAGCTTCCCTTACTTATTGCCAAAATTATGGTATGCCGCGCAACTCAATAGTGTACGGTAGGGGGTGTAATTCATGGTCCGATTAATCTTTTACTGTTTTCAATAGGGTGAGACAGGTAACTATTCGTTTTTATTCTCTATTCTCGAATCAAAATGTTCGATGATTTATTAACTGAGCTTTAATATACTAATACTACATGCTTGGGTGATACCAATATTAATCATCTGTTATTGTACACAGACGATTTGTGCTTAACAGTTCCTTCAATACCGGCTATGCAATGGCTATAAAACTGTTGTGAAAATTATGAATCATTAATAATATGATCTTTAATGCAGCTAAGACGAACTGTTTATATGTTGTATCAAACAATTTTCGTCCTAGTACTTTTGACTTTGACAGGGGTTACATTACTTTGTCATTCTCTGCGCACTTATCTCATGTGTCTATCCTGTGAGTTTCATGATTCTAGCCTGCAAGGCTAACGAATAAGCAAGAACAAAAATAAATAAGAATGCAGTAACTGTATGAGAGGGTTGCAAAAACTTAATTATGGATTTCAAACATTTCGTAAGTTAAAGGTTGACTGCTATTTTGCTTTACAACTGCTATCAAACCCCCATGGTATACGGCATCTTGAATGTACGTCGAAAACTTTTGTCCACATAAAAAATAATTTTTCGTAAAAGTATTTTTAGGCCACGTCAGCTGCTGTTGTTAAGCAGCTATTGTGTTTTAGTCGAGATTCCTCATTCTCCGCCTACGATTTTTACTTCTTTCATGATTGCTTATTTGGATATTGTTTTAATTACGGACTGTTATCTAGTTACGATTTTACAATAGCTAAATCTTTTTTATTCTCGTACAATTTTTGTTATTTGTTCTCCTCAAACACATTTCGCTTAATAACTCCTTAGCCTTCCAACCAGAGCTGTAATCTGTGATCTCTAGTCAAGGGCGGGGGTAGAGGACATCATACTGTTTTCGGTTAATTTGCATCTTCTCCTAGAGCTTAAGTTTTTTTTGGAAATTTTCCCAAGTATTTAGGTACTGTAGGGTACATATGTGCACCTATGGCTTTAAAAAGCCGAGACTCCTTAAGGGCCCAAGATAGGAGGCAAAGTGTGAAAATTAAGGCAATCGGAGGCTAGTTAACGTCTCCTCCTACGTTTTTCAGATTTTTTAATTTTTTTCACAAGTTTCATATGCTCCTGAACTTTTAATAGCTGGGATTCTTAAAAAGGCTCGAGATAGGAGATAAGCCAGAAAACGGGGTTATGTCAATTATGTCAAGAATAATTATAACATACAATTTCTTGAAAAGGTCAAGGTCAATAGACATATATCAGTTTTCGTTGGGCTCTATATCCTCCTACAATTTATGAGTTAGAGTCACAATTTTTCCCATGTGATTAGATAGGCCCAACTTTTTGCGTATAGGATGGTGGCGGCATGGATTTTTTTTCTGTCTTGAAGAATAGTGGCCACCAAATCAAAAGTCTCAATTAGACAAACTGAATAGTATAAGTAACGTCGATTATCGTTGATCATTGCCCCCACTAGAGACAAATGCCTTCAATTCGAAACTAGCTAGGACGAAGAAAAAACAAAAAGAGAAAACGAGAAAAAGAGGAATGGAGGAAAAGGTAAAAGAAGAAAAGGGAAAAATGAAGCGAATTGCAGAACTGAAGTCAAGGTCAAATTACAGTAACCACCACTCAACTACCAACAACCCGAACAAGTTACGGGAGGTTACAACTTAATTAGATTATGTCTAAATCACGCACTGCTGACTCGTGTCTGGATACTGTTACATTATTTTACGATTACTTATGTAAAAGGTTTTGTTAGATCTCGGCTTTGAGTCGTTAATGATTTTCCTTGAGTTTAGTAAGATGAAAACTCAATCAGAAATTTTGATGTATATTTCTATATTCTATATTTTAATGTAAGTGTTTTAATGGATGTAGAGATTTTTTACACCTGGGCTTAGTGATAGAAATCGCGCTAGAAATCCCGTTCAAGCTGTGGTATATGAAGTCTCATTAAACTTATAATAATTACTTTGGCACATGTGTAGAACTTTGCTACTCACGTAACTTATATGTATCCGCACTATTGCAATGCAAAGCACAAAATAAAATTCACCACTAGTCTAGACCAGCAATTACTTAAACACAACACAATATTTAAATTAAAAGATATATGAGATTAAAAATCTAAGCCAGTTAAAAATGAAATTAAGCTCTTCAACGTATCAAGCCTGATTAAGTTAATTACTTGAGCAATACAGGATTACAGCAATATTTATAGAGCAAAGTTAACAAATTAACTTATGTAAATGGATGTAATACAAAAATTAAAACAAACATAGCACGTACTTAATGTTATTATTAAAAATAGATGCTTGTTACATTTGAACCCTTATCTCAGACTGAATGTGTATTTGATTTGCAAACATGAAACTGGCGCCATATTATTGCACCCCCCGCTTGCCTGGTCAGGCAAACAATAATTATAACATACAGATTTTATAGTCAACAACAAGGTGTTAAATAGCGTTTTATTATACAGAACTGGCTGATTCACTTTGTCAATTTTTGTTCGAGGCCCAACCCAAGCTGCTACTCATGTGGGTATTGCTCTTGTTCTTGTGGGGATGATTTTTTTTTGAAAAAAGCCTAAGGCTCCGTGAATCAGATGTGTAACGGATCGGTCCGAAACTTCAAACGAACATACTCGAAAGAATTCCACATCGACTGAATGAGTCGGATTTTCGAACTGCCAATCTGAACTCAAGATGGTGGCGTAAAATTATTTCGGAAAAATGCCTAAGGTTCCGCCATTTCACAACTGATTGTCATAAAACTTTAAATAAATATACTACAGTGAATTCCGCATTGATTGACGAGTTAGATTTTTGATTCGTTATTTTGAATTCAAAATGGCGGCAATAACATTATTTTAGAAAAAAGCCAAATGCTCTGCTAATTCGAAATGGATCGCCGAGAAACTTCAGAGAAGTATAGTAGAGCAAATTCAGAACCGACCGACTGAATCAAATTTTTGATCTGTCATCTTGAATTCTTTGTTGATGTATTTTGGCCGATATCTGAATTTTTGTTAAAGTTTAATTGTTTTTTGTTGCAGTAATAGCCTACGTTTGTAAGCGGTTCGCTCACTGCAGTAATAGTATACATTGTAATGTATGTAACAATTAACATAATTATATGGCATTTTAGAAATAAACTAAAGTGAATTAAATTTTCGAAAACAAGGCATCACCAATTCGCAATGGATTGTCATGAAACTCTATAGGAATATACTGGAGCGAATTCTATGGCGATTGACAAAATCGGATTTTCGATTTGCCATCTTATATTGAAGATTGTGGCGTTGATGTCATTTCTAATCCACAATCGTGAGTTCAACAAATCACACGACCAATGCTTAAATGCAATATTTATTATAATTTTAACCAATAACAAAAGGTTTCATGATATATATAAATATGCCAGATATCATAATTATTCTTCGCGATCTTTAAATAGGTCTGCATGTCCTGTATGATATTAGAGAAAATTTTTTCGTAAAACTTTGGACAGTAACCATGGTAACAGTTTCACTAACAAAATTAATGATTTATTTGCATGTTTATATAATTAATATAATAATGACAAAATAATTATGGCTTACTGCTGCTCATTAATTAACAAAAGCACCGTTGCGTTAGGTAGTATTTTTTGAGACTAAATCAGACGATGGGTTCTAAAACGTCACTAAGTCCATAAAATGGCAAAAAGTACAGTTAATGCCATACACTAAGATATACATGATAATAATGCAGTATATATTTTATACCTCCCCCCCCCCACACCGGAATTTCAGTAAAACCCGTAGGTTAAAAGCACCAGTTGTTAACTAAAGTCTATATGGAATATTTTGAAATAATTGTACTCAGTAAAAATGAAATCTCAATTCCTAAACGTGAGAAAGAAAAAAACAAAGATTATTAATTTAGGTGTGTAAAAAAGACAAAATCTTATAATTTCTATTTTGTTTGTACACATTTTATTATATTAAGCGCATATCATTAAACTTTATTCGATCAGTTACATTTAAATCACAATACCCAGCCGCTGTGCAACAGTTCGATTAAATACAAACTAAAGCTAAATAGCAAGGCTGGAAACTTTAAGGTTTTAGTTGTAACTTGTAGGCTATTCGTACGCTACACTAAAAGGGATTAACAGCCAATTCCAAAAACAGCGGAAAAAGAATAGCCATTATTTTAATATTAAATAGGGTAGTGAAATTAACGTCTTAAACGAAATAGCAAAACGAATGTTTCATATGCGAGGTTTATAACGATAGGAATCATAGGATGATAGAGCAATCAGTGCACAAAAGTGCGCGTTATGAATGCTATTATTTTTCCATTCTTTATCTGGCTATATAACTTATCGAAGTAAAACTTACCAGAACAACTCAGCAATTCTAATTGCACGCCTCACTCATTTAATTCGCTCGGAAAATGAACAAAAACACACCGCAGAAAATTTAATGAAATATTGGAAACATTCTTGGATTCAATTAACTGTGTAAATCGGATAAATACAGACGGAATTAAATAATGTTGACTTTAGGGGTAATTAGATTTAATGGAAGAAGTCGTTGGAATCTGGTTGTTGATATTCAGTTATTAGACTCACTGAACCTTGCGAATTTACTATATATTGTTAAAATGGGTTAAGTCGGACACTCTACACTACTTTGTTATTTTTATGAAAGCCTGAAACTCATTGGTCTATACAGAATTGGCAGATACGGGAGTCCTGCAAACGGCAATCTAGTTTCTCTGTGGTGCAGCACGATTAGTAACCAAACTATGAGTAAAATTATGACTAAATACACGTCCTTGTGTGTAATATTATAATTCTATCCTCTATGACTGCATTTAATAACAAAACTACCAGAAAATTGATTGCCTATAGTAAAATTGTACTTCCTCTTTCTGACCAGTCTTCCATTCATTTGCCATGATTTGACTTATGTTCATGTTCCTTAGACGGATGAAGCAGGTAAAAGGAAATTGATTGATAATTTCAAAGGGTTATGCAGGAAGATGTAATCCGCAGAACAAAAAACATAAGGACTTGGTTGTGTAATGTGTAAAAAAGTGAGATGACTATGTGTGTGTTCGAAATAACCAAAATTCTGACGCTAGACATATTTTTTAATTGGACGTTGGGTGGCCTATACTGCAGCTACACCTGGGTTTATTCATTTGATAAATTGCAATACTGCATTGTCAGTTTATTCAGGCTTAAGTGTCTTAGAACTTTGAAATAGTGCAAACTGAGTGTAACATTTTGCTGCTGGAAGATTTGTTACTACATTAAGCGTCTTTTGTAACTACTTAATGGAAATTGTCTCAGGAATTAATGGAATATCTCGTTTTTCCTTCAGTGTTCTTATCCGAGGAATTGTTTACCAGAATTATTGCTTCCACACTAATAACAAGCTCCCTTGCAACAAGAAGAATATGAACAAGTTATTTTTTGTCCCTTTGTATAACAGACAATTCTAACAAGAATCTTAGTTTCCAGGAATTAATGTAGCCGTTATTCATATTTTCTAACTATAGTTCCATAAACATTGATATTACGATTCTAGGACACTTGGAGCATTTTGGAGCCAATTATCCAGTATTTGGGTCTTAGATTTTGGTCTTGAATTTTGGGCCCCAGACATTTTTTATTATTGACTTTAGGTGAAAGTTCAAGTTTGAATGTATCGATTCGGGATTGTGTGCAATATTTGAATCAACGGCGTACAGCCACCAAATTTATATCGTGATAAAGCAAAACCATGTGTGCTTTTGGCTTCAACTGCAGGATGTGCCTAACGCATGTGTTGTAATGGTGCATGAAATTGATCAAAATCACCATGAAGTGTAGAAGGTAATAATTTCCATCGTAGAATTTTTTATCGAAGTGTTCAACTTTTTTTGTTTTTATGTAAGACTGTGCACGGGTAATTGGTGTTGTGATAGAATTTAGTTGTTTTGTCGAACGGGGTGGTCCCATGACTAGTAAGGCCTCAATTGTTCGAAAGTCAGACCAGCTTAATAAGCTCCAGAGTGTGCAAGCTCGAGTCAAGAAACTTGCAGGGTATACAATTGGTATAAGGACCATTGCAACCGTTTACAGACGTTTGACCTTGAATTACCTAGTGAAAGTCACCCTCCAAACTGAAAATTTGGCTAATAATGCACTTGGGCAGAGACACTAGGGCAGAGACTATTTTAAAGGAAAGGCTAAGCCCTCTGGTAAGTTAGGCTTGTTTTAATATTCGCGGAAAATGCTAGTAAGACTTAGTAATAAAAGTGTGATAAACGCCTTGTGTAATTAGTAAAATCACATTAGTAAAATCATTTCACGCTTGGGCGTTCCCATTTTGTTGGCTCATTTTTTCACCGATGACGTCAATCGTCGGCTAAAGAAAAGCAGCGGACTATCAATCTGTGTCAAAGGCATAAGAAGTTTTTACAAAAAATTAGACAGCTAATAGAATGCATGAATACTAGCTAAGTTGCAGAAGTTTGAATTATTTTAACCAGCGCGTGCTTACTAAAGATTATGATGTGCTCACGAAAAGTCATGAAGTCACCAGTTTACGACATAATCTTCAAGTGAATGGCGGCAAATTTTTGTACAGCGGTAGTATAAATTAACTTTATGTTTTTGCAAAAGACAGTTCTTTGCAAATTTCTTTGTTATATGTTTCTTAAGCATAAATGATAGCAGTAAAATAAACCAAACATGGTAAATGACGTGTCCTTTCTTTTAATCAGTACAAATGCTACAGAAAATGTTCACACTAGCACTATCTATCTATCTACCTACCTACCTATCTGCCTACCTACCTACCTACCTACCTACCTACCTACCTACCTACCTACCTACCTACTTGTCTAGGGCTAGCCGTACAAATGTATGGGTGCTGCGACTCAAAAATCACGGATCCAAATGGGCTCCAAAGTTCCGGTGGCCCAAATAATTTGGAGCACTAATGTCTGCGGCCCAAATAATCTGGGGCAAAAATATCTCAGTACCTAAATATCCAGGGACCAAATGTCTGGGACTCAAACGTGTAATGCCTTAGTATCCGTAAACCGATGTTACCATATTAATATCTATGGTAGTTCCTCAGTGGTCACTGACATTATATGGGGTGGTCTGTATTAAAAAAACAAATAAACAATTAACTAGATAAGTAAGAAAATAAATATTCTTGGTAAATATAATTAATGCCTACAATTAAATAAATAAATGAACGCTGAAATTTTAACAGCATTTAAAGTTATATAATCTAGTCATATTGTTAAAATTTACTAATGCATTTATGTAAAGCCGAAGAGTAAATTGGTGGATATGCATGAAAAATGTATAAGCATTTGACTGATGCACTTCATTTTCGCAACTTGCGGACATGCTGTTCCTCGTGGAAACAGAATTTCTGCATGAGAAAAGTGGAAACTAAAATCGGTAAAATGAATTGGAAATTAGAATCCCGACTCGGTTCAAAGTTTTCTGTGTCTTTTAGCTTCACAAATTAGAGATACGATTATCATTAGTTATGAAACAAAAAATTTCGAATCTGCTTTTTGATAAAATTTTTTGGGCATTGACACCCAATCGACTCGAGCTGAAGACTAAAGTTAACCACTTAGGTAAAAATCTCACACGTGTGTCATAATCATTAAACTGAAGCTAGCTAACTGGAGCAACGGAAAGTTGATTTTTGCAGTATCCTGACGCGTTTTAACTGGCAGTATTGACCTTTCTTTAATCATTCGATTAGACTTGTTCACTAGCACAGCTTCAACGAAATTACAGGTTCAGTCTTATTTCAGGAAAATACTAGTTTGCGTACATAGTCACATACACATGACTAAACTTACAGTTTGATAGTTCAAAAGGTGGGTATATTGAGAAAGCACGTCCCTACATCAATGCTATATCGGCAAAACTACTCTACAACGTTATACTGTCAGGGAAAATTGCAGAAATAAAAATAATTGAAAAAACATAATTAGCTTACAAAAACGCGCGGCAATAGTTATCACAGGATCCACATGAGCAGACCTCTGAAAGATGCTAAAAAATCCCCGTAGATAAATATGTTGACTACCGTCTGTTAGTACGGGTAATCACTTACTGATTGCAAAATGCCCGCAAAGCTGAAAAATATCAAGAAAAAAGCGTTCGTTGCAAAACCCAGGGCAAAAGTCGGGTTGGCAAAGCAACATTGCAGTATAGTGGCTCATTACAGTATAATAATATAGATAGAGATTTAAGATTCAAGGAGACACAAAGACAATTAAAAACGGCCCTACGGTAGGAACTTTACCTTAAATTATTTTAACAACCAGCTTATACCTATTGTGCATTTGTGCCTTATTATGTTTAGAATATATGCGCGTATGAGTAGTGTGTTTTAACCTAATACGTAATATCTTATTACACATGTACTGGCAAATTTTAATGTACTGTGGTTTATATTTCATCACTTTTGAAACTATAAAATTTGAAAACTGTGTACGTTTTTTGCCTTATCTTGTATTTAAATTTTATTACTGTGCATAACTTTACTATGGATGTATTGCAGTATGATGTGTTTATATTATAATTTTTAACTTCACATTTTAATAATAGAATTTCTTATCTTTAAAATTTAATATGCTTAACTTTAGCGTTGATGTATTATTTTTGTGTTTTATTTATTTTACAACACTTTTCCTAAATACTCATTTTTAGTAATATTTCATGTTTTTTAATAATTACTATGCTAATTTTAATATTGACGTATTGCAATGTATTGTATTTATTTCATAATGTTTTTCTTAATTTCTTGTATTTCATTTATAATAGTATTTTTAATTTTAGTAATTATTAACCACACCTGAACTGTAATGGAAATAACGTTATGTTTTTACATATCCAAGCAAAAAGTGAATTTCTACTCTATTCTATACGTTGCATTATTGTTGCATCATCATTAAATGAACTGTGATGTCATCATGTTGACCTAGATTCCGCCCCACAGAATCCGAGCGCTTGAATTCACTATATCGGCACCGAGTTGTTGGATACACTGATTTGAAGCTGGTCTTATGAGACCTTGGTTTGCAGAATGCATACTATAAAGCAGCTTCAGTATGTCTGAGCTTAGTCACTAAACAAACAGACGAGGGAGCAAAGGAGCCACAGCCCTGGGACTTCATCTATGTAATGCTGCAGCTTCGAGGATGTAATTGTGAGGCACGTATTCAGTTCTAACCTTAATTTACTATACCTATACAAACGCAGCATTATCGACCCTGCATAGCAGTAGTGAACAATGTTAGACTGTGGAAGTTAATTATGTATAAGTATAATAAAGCTTGCCAGTGGCTTCCGCTGGGAAAATGGTAGCCATTGATTCGAAAAAGTTTTATGTGCCGTTCGAGTCGGCTTGCCGTTGATTCAATAGAGCACCCAAAGCAACGAATAGCAATGGCCGTGAATGAACTGAACTGTATGACTGCGCTTCAACAGGTTACTAAGTTTCGATAAAAATGAATAAGTTACACAAATTATTATGTAAAGTACTTTTTGCTACAATAGAAATTATCCAGGAAATAACGCAGTTAGCTTTCCTCTCATTCTAAACACAAAACGAAGAAAGAGAAAAGAGTTAAACAGGTAATGTTAACGCGAGACTAGCGGCAGAGGTAACAATGATACAGCTTCTGTACGATTTTACTAATTTTGCAAATGTTTTTGGTGACGGTGAATAGAATACAAACACATCAATTTTTACAATGAGATGAATCACATCTTGCTTTTCTGACTAGTTAAATTAGAATATCTTACCCAGTAAGCCATAGCTGTCATGTATCAGTTATAGAAAGATAGGTAATGTATAATTGTAATGCTTTTTTAAATAAGTAAAAAACAGAAAATTCTAATCAATTAAAAGCAACAAAACAAAATGGTGTCTAAGATTTTCTGATAATGGAAGAAATTCATGGACATCCATGGACATTCACGAAAACATCAAAAAGTTTAACATCAAAAGTTGGTTTAACCAAAAAGCGGAACGTTTTATTTTATAACTGAACACGTATTGACTGTTGTTTTTCAATTAAAACCGCCTTATGGCTGCCTATTAGGTGGGCAAGATGGTAGGTAACGGCCATAGTGTTATTCTAAAACCATCTTAAGAGATGCTTTCAGAATGAATAATTCTAACCATAGTGTGTTTGTTGTTCTAAAGCTCAATGCTCAAAGCCTCTTAAAGATAACTTTAAAGCAACACATACACTAGCTGCAGCGTAATGAGCAGCGCACTAAGGTGACTTATTTACACAACAACAGTCAATATGTGTTGACTGTTCAGTTAAGTTTTAAAACATCGCGCTTTTCAGTGAAAACTATTTTTAGGCTCACCCTGACACCAGTTTTGGTGGCACTTTAGAGTTTTTCACTTTTCCTTTTAAATCTTAAATTAGGTGCACTGCAAGTAGCCCAGTATAAAGCTTAACGGTGTACAACTACATAGTCTACATATGATTTACGTGCATTTGTAAAACAAATTCCTAGATTTCACATTTTTGCACTTACGTTGTGCACCTCAAAGCTATGATTCTGCACATTTAAGCCATCAAGCTCCGGTATATCTCATAAGTGTGATATTTCCATCATAGTTAATGCTACAACATTATAATTTCAGTTTTTGATGTCATGAAATAGTTTACAAAAGAGCAGCTCATCCAAACCGATTTACAAAGTTACAATATCCGTCTTTTTGCCTATTTTTAAGGTAACACTGGTCGACACATTATCAAGGTTTTAAAACCTTCTTGCGGTAAGTTCCATCTTCTCCATCTTGATATAATGAGGTTCCCCCGCAATGGAAGTTTTTTAAAAAAATGTTATTTTAACGCTTCAGATCTCATATTGATATACTGAGAGATGTTACCACCAGGTGGACAATTTTCATTATTTATTTATAGAATGCTTGTTACCACTACAACACCTGAGTCATTCATACAGTAAGATTAGTAAGGTGATTCACAGAATAGTAATATCGTTCATAAACAAATTAGGAGACATTAAGCCTGAACAAGGAACAAGGTTACTTAGTTTTCTCTATCACGTAAGAGTAATAAACATTTATTCTTGTGTCAGGCTTGATTACTTCCAGTAACAAACCTTCGAGGTACTTCTACTTCTAGATCTGTCCTTTACAGTTCTGTACAACAGAATTGTACGGACTTTACTATGTCAAACATTGTTGTGGATAAGTTTCGTGAAAACTAAACCTGAAGAACAGGACAAGATTTCCTTGTGATTCTTTTTTGCTAATTCATTGACAGCCATACTAAACACAAAACGGGCAATAACAAATATGGCAAAAACATTTTCAAACATATTGACAGTTGTGTAGATCGGGATCATCCATACTTACAAGAATAAATTTTCAATCTGCTAATTATCACAAAAATATTACTGCAGCGACGAAACAAGAGACGCCTATTTACGATGTGAAGAATAATGAAAATAAAATGTTTACCTTATAGACTAAATTTTAAAAAAAAATTTCAACTGAAGAAAAAATTAAAAAAACACTCTCCATGAAACACCTATCATTACTTTTCATGCTGGTGTCTGTGCATGTAGTTCATGCATTGTCGTGTAGGTGATCTCAGCATAGAAAACTGGTGAACTTTTCGCAGTTTCACAGAATAGGACATTATCGGCACTTCCTTTCGTAAGTAAAATTAATTACTAATAAAATTAATATATACGATAAACGATAAATAAACATTGGTCAGATAAAATATAACAAAATCTGTCGTTGTACAGCATTCCTAAATGGCATCTCTGATTCTATAAATAGACGTTTTCTCGTTGAATGACATTTACTGAATTATATAACCCATGCAAATTTGACATTACACAACGAAATAGCGCAGACATTTTGAACTGCACGCGACTCGTCAAGACTTTTGTTCAAAAGAAATGAACACGAAAGGTCAATACAAGTCTGCAGTACTGAAATATCGAATCTGAAATTGCACTGAAAAATCTTTCAAGAAATTCATCAATCTCGATAGAAGACGAATTCATTATAGTGATTCCATCGGCTCTCCTCGGAATCAGCGCCGCCTCCTAAACCGGAAGAGACAGTATTCTTACCGGAACTTGAGTCGATTTGACCTGCTCCGCTCGTGCCACTGGCACATCCGGTTAAAAGAATAAAGCCGTGTTCGGCTAGCATATCAAACGCTTGCTCAAGAAAACTGTGCTTGAGAAAAAAACGCCCGGTGTACCTGTCAGACATGCCACGATCCGGATCCCTGGATTCATTGAGCGTTTCCCCAAAGACCTCTCTACACAGAGTAACGCGACCACATACTAGAATTCGAGATAACTTCCGGAATTTTACATCCGCTAGCCCATCACGTCCAAAAGCAAATGTTCCCCGGTAGGCCACTGTGATGAAACCACTTATTCGTTTTGAAGATTCTTTTTGATTGTTTTGCATGACTACGTTACTAACCCGGCCATGTGGGGGAGCTGTGTGCACCACTTCCGCTTTGTCAATGCACTCGATCATCTTTGACAGATTATAAAACTCTGCTTCAGTTCTTAGTCGTTCTTTCTCGTGAAAGTTCTCTGGTAAAATAAGTCTCTGATTGCGAAGAAAGTCCAGCACGTATCTGAATAGAACTCCATCCCTGTCCACGAAATACTTTCCCTTTGAATCGCGAAGAGGCGGTTTTGCCTTGCCCGTAAACATGCTGCACAAAAAAGATTCTTCATCTTTGCAAAGAGTAGCTAGAGAGGTCGTGTAGAAAACTCCTCCGACATTTAACTCTATGATAGCAGGAAAATCTGGGCTTCCGTTTGCTGTGGTCATGTCGCTTGAAATTATATCTTCTTTACCAGTTGAACACATGCGACTCAAAATTAAAAAAAATTGCTAGAGTTGTGACGTAAAGAAGGAAGCCATGCACGTCTCAATCAATTTATACCTCATCAATCACCGCTGAGCTGGTTGAGGTAATGAATTGAATCGCCATTGCCAAAGGCACAAATCGAATCGTTCCAAGGAGCACCCTTTGTACCGTGTTAAAGATTTGAATCCGTTTGATAACAAGTCTCGTACTGAAGCACTACCCGAAGACAAGCTTATTATGTTACAAATCTAAAACACCACAATTTATTACAGTCAGATTTTCATAGCGATAATTCTAGACCAAGTAGTTATATTTCAGTCAAATATTTTACGAAATTAAGCCAAAGTCATTATTTTGAAACAATAAACCAAGACAACTGTAATCAGAAAAGGCATAGACGGAATATTAAACTTGAAACTAAAATCCAGCGAAAATGTCAAAAATATTGCTCGGTTGCTGGTATGCTGCTATTATAATGACGTTGTTGTCCGTTCACAGCTAATAATCACGATTAGCGTTCACTGCAGGCATGCGGGTTTTCCATTTATTAAATGCATATTTAAGGCTTCCTGATAATGTAGTTGTTACATACTTGGATGGCTTCACGGCGTTTCTGCGCTCACCCAGCAGCCAGCCAACTAACCCAAGCGTACCCAGTGAAGCATTCAGTTAAGGCTAGCGCATCTAGATGGGCACCGCCGTCGATTTGCCATAGTGATAAATCGAGCGTCATCACCAGCCGTCGCAATCTACGTTCTCAGTTCATTGATTTGGCAGTTTATGTTTAGTTGTTCAGTTGTGTTTTCTGAATGCGCGGATAATGTTATGCTTGAGATTAGCTAATTTCCAGACGACAGGTGCGGCGGCATGAAAAACTCAACACAATGCGTCTAATGACGATCGAAGTGCGCAAACATTTGTCATCTTGCTGCTATGGATTTACAGTTACAGAGAATTTCAAAGCCATGCGCTAGACCACTTACCACAGTGATTAGAATCTCTGACTCTAGCTAAAAATAAGAATCATGATTAACTCGGTTTTTTTGTCACAAAGTGAGAACTTCTAAACTCACTTTGTAAAGATTATGGTTACATGTATTCCAAAAATCTTATAAACAAACATATTATGTACAGATATATGTATAGTATTTACATATTCATACACATATCTTTTAAAATATGTCATATATATCTTGGGTAGATTTACAACACAGCACCTGCATGACTGATCACCGCACAAGTATTTCCACTATGTGTAATGCTGCAAAGAAAATGTAAATCGAAATTGCAATTACACAAATAATTGGTTTGATCGTACAACAACTCATGCAGTTAATTCAAAAATACAAATAACTGTCCTTTAAATGGTACATATAATTGCAAAAAAGCTATTATTATGTTTAATGAGAAATATTAGAGGTGGAATTCCAACCTTTTAGATGTTTAGGTATGCTGGCAAAACAGCCTTATAGTTTTCAGTTGGTCAGTTTTCATTCCGTCAAGATTAGAAGAAATAGTATACTTTTAGCAGGTACTTGCACTTTGTCCTCTTTATAACAAAACATCTAAGACGTCCAAAGTAATGTCTTTCGTTTGTAATTTCGGAAAAAAACGACATAAAACGTGATGCGCTAACTGTCAATTCGTCACGATTCTGTTCCAAAGCTTTAATCATCGTTTTTAAATGTGCCCATAACTAGGCATCAACAATGTACCCAAAATAAAATTAAATCTTGTTAAGGGTGTTCAAGTCTTTTCAACATACTGACCTGACACCATTTCTTTTGAACATATCCTCCTTAGCTGATATTAGAAGCCAGGACCACTTTCTTAAGACACATCTTTTTAGAACCTGCTGTTATTGATTTTACTGTGACAACTATTCCTTTACTTAGAGTCTTTTTGCCAGAAGGGCTAAAGCTAATAACTACTATGCAGCGTGACATGATTAACGTCATGTGAGTATGGAAATTTACTAGACTGACGCGATACACTTAGTCCTAATTAAGCCAATTTGAGAAAACATGGGAGGGTACTCTTAGAACAGACCAAGCATTGTACCAAACGCCGGTACCTACGACCTTAGCGTTGTACCAAGCGCCGGTATCTGGAAAAAGCTAGTAATAATGTTGCTTCATCCATCTTACTCAGACGCAAGCCCATTTCGAATTTGAAGTGACTACATTCAGTGAACTCAGTGATTTTTAGATTTTTCTTACTTTATAGACACACTGACTTTGTAAACAATGGTCACCAAAATGGCATAGATAAATCTGAAATTTTACAGCAACAGAATGGAACTGCATCGATTTTGCATTCAGTCTGCAGTCCAATTTGTCGTTCAACGTCCCATTAGACAATCACCTGGTCAGTGTTCTCAATTACTTTTATAGCAAAATCTTTAAATTTCACGTTTTCAGTATCTTCCAGGTTATTTTTTCCAAGCAACAGTCACTTCAGACTAACAAGCGACAGACTAACTATTAGTCAGTTTCTACGTATTTCTATCTGTCTTAGGTTGTACTAAGGTTAAAAATAGTATTTTTGTTTATAAACCGCTTCAAACAAGATCAGTGGTCACATAATGTACGGAAAGGATTCATTCGAGGAAATAAAACACATTCGTTTATAATCAAACATTTTCGGTGAAAACCGCTCCTTTGTTAATCATTGTAAGGTTAGTTAGTGGAACTAATTAAAAATATGCACTAAACCTGTCAATAATATGTTATCGTATGTGCTTAGGAAGCTCGCCCGTGGCTGCAGGTACTAATAGCTAATATGAATCCCATAAATAATGTAGACGAGGGTCCATAGTGCACTTTTGCTGCTTAAATTTATTTACAGCAAAATCAGCAAAACAAATCTCTTTCCATTTCCAACCGTGGCATGATTTACGCACAATTTTATTGCATTTAAATGTAGAATTTGGATAAAATGAATGTAAAGCCGGCATCTATTTCAGAACTGTACGCGTACTGATTGCATGCGTAATGAAGGCTAAATTCGTGTCGAATAACTTTATTTTTCTCGGAATTGACGTAAAATTCAATAATCAGTCTGTTAAAAGTATGCTGTGGAGTCACACAGCGTTATAATGACGCTATATAATTCAGGATTCGTATTGTGTAGTGCACGTTATTGAATGCGACAGGGAATAAAAATATAATTTTCTTTGCAATGTGGGATATCATGCGGATACTTCAAGAAAACGTGAACGTAATAACATCATTTACTTAAATAAAATACTTGACTAATACTATTAACTTTAGTACATGCAAAATTTGCTTAGAAATGCGTATTTTGCTGCTGCCTTTATCAACACCTCTTTAGCCATTTTAAATGAACTGATATTAGAATGGACATATGCAATAAATGCTAACTCCTTCAAAACAGGCGATGAAATTATTCTTTCATTTATTCACCACCGATTCCACTCTCTCTCTCTCTCTCTCTCTCTCTCTCTCTCTCTCTCTATATATATATATATATATATATATATATATATATATGTATGTATGTATGTATATATAAAATTTGTGTGTATATGTGTACGTATTGATTTGTTAGTCAATCAGATTATGATGATGAGCCAGATGATGGGTCAGTCACAAAATTTCTCTTTTATTTACTAACTTGAAAATGATCTTACGTTTCTGTTGGTGATATTTAAAGTACAACGAAGTTAGTCTTGACCTGTGGTTCGGTGCGTGACGCCTGCATTTTTGGCCTGCATTATATTTACTTATACAACAGTGACCTACTTGACGTATTTGCCAATTATTCGAGCGGGTATTGTATTGAGAAGATAACCTTTATTTGACAGTACAAAGGTAGAGTGTTTACAACGACACGTGAAGGTACTTAGTGAGCAAGAAACTTATTTATAGAAGTGGAGTCATTTTATATCTTTTTTGTTTTTATAGATTAACTGTTGGAGCGAGTTCCATAATGTTTGAAATTTAACGTAGTACTCGATACTTTTTATATCAATAGATAGCGCTACACGTTTTTCTCAGTGCATCACAAGGTCAGACTGTATTCTAAACTTTGTAGAACTATTGTGTCGCCATCTACAAAAACTAATATTGAGTTAATAATAACTGACGTTACGACTTTCAAGATAATTATATGAATCTTTAGCAATTATTAATTCTGCAATGGGGGCCTACAGTTTTTTAGCAGACACAATTTGAAAAGTGCATGGTACGTCAGAAGGCAGTTTTAACGTTCCCCAAAGAATGTAAACAAATTGCAAGCATATTCAACGATTTACCAACCTTTGCACTGTTAACAAATTTAGCTCTTAGAGATAAAATTACCTTTACCTGAACGTCTGCTCCATAACTTGGCCACGCTCCAAAACCGCCTCATGAAATAGAGGTGCGGTGTACTATTATTTTTTACCGTGTAATGCTTACATTGCGAACCGGACGTGTTTATAAAACCAGTTTAGGAACTAGACTTCGCGCAACGCTTTTTTCCATACAGGTTTGTATTTTGAATTAGCAATGTCTTTCGTAATATACAGTGATCGTAATTATACGTTTGTTAGCTTAAGTGTATATAAAAGACGTAACTAAATACCTCTCTGTACCGTGTCCATGACCTCAGTAAAAAGACTTTTATCCTTCTTAAACATCTAAGCACTGCGAGGGAGCGTTGTGAATTTTCCCAGTGCAGAAGGACAGTGAGATGGACCTGAAAACTGAAATATCTTCGTGCTTTGAAAGCATTAAAAATTAAAAGGAAACTTTGGAGGTACGCTCACGGGTGAAGTTAAATAGTGCTACAAGTGTCACAAGCATTTATGGTATGTAGAGCACCTTTAGAAGAAAATTTGCTTACCTACATAATATTGGCAAATTTTCAAAATGATTTATGACGTATGAACCTTACGTTGGTGTTTGTTTTATACATTTTTGTACGCTCATTTGTCAGTCTGTTTTTAATTTGCTCTTAGTTATATATATAATGGAAATTTTGCTGCTTCTATAGTGGAGTGTTTCGAAGTAATTGCGTCTTACGAGCCTGTGATTATATCCAGACCAGTGTATCCAATGCATAACACGACAAGTGGGATGGATCTAAGTGTTCTTCATATTCGTGAATCTAGTAATTTTTCAATATGTGGAAACTAAAAAAAATTCCATTAAAACAAAGGAGTGAAAGGCGTACTTATATACATGTGGATACACAAATAAGAAATTATTAATTCAGCTGTTCAAAATAACAGCTAGTGTAAACTTTATGACATGAATACTGAAAATTTCTTGTTAACGTGTTTTTTTTGTTTAAATTCAGAATTCCTGCAACATGATGATGATTTCACAACATGAGGAAGCATTCTAACAGTATGTACCTCGGACTTTTCACTATGTGTTTCCTTCACACAGTTTCTTTTCTCTCTCACGCGTTTTGTTTTTCTTCTTTTTCTTTTTGTATCTCTCTCTTAGGCCCATGTCAGACAGAGCTTTACATAATCCGTAAGGCATAAGCCGTGAGGAGAAAAAACCGCCTTGTGGAAACATCTTTCCGATTAGACAATTATTGTATATTATTCTACTTAAAACTAGTTAAGAAGTATTCATGTATAGTAGGAACGTAAACTTCTGTAACTTAATTGTAATGAATAACTTTAAAGCCAAGTGAAGCACTGCTGTCATCGCTTCATTAACTATACGTAATTATCTAAATGCGTATGGTAGTATAAGAGTGTAGGCAGGAAGTAGATCCTTGGTAAAAACCTATCTGGCGCGTGAAATGGTTGGAACAAGTTTTAGAGAGTGCTTATATAGTACAAAACTGTGGACAGATAAACTGACAAATTAGTACTAACATTTATCTCTGTAACTCAATATGACGTCTTAACACGCTTATTACTGTATTTCAACATGTCGCCTAACATTGCACAATTGTTGTAAATAAGTAATTGCATCATGACGTTTTAATCATTCGTTCTTTGCTTTTATTTATCTATAGCTAGGACTACAGTGAAGATCAACAAAATACTAATAATATGTTTTTCGTGAACTTCCTTTAGATACAAAAACTCACACACTTTAAGAGCAAACAAAAAATAACCAAAAACTTTTTACAAGTTCATGACATGACTTATGAAAAACGAACATATGCAAACCAGCGATCTCTGTCACACAAATAATCCATGACCATTTACCGTCTTGCGCTTACCGCGGTTTGCCTACCGTAAGGCGTTTGCAATAATCCGCAGTAGACTCCTCACAAGCCGTTTTGAGCAGCTTATTGCGAAATGTATTTGACCATTAATTTTATTTGTCATAAGGCATTTTTGGTCAGCGCTAACGAGCAATAATGAACATATTTGTGGTTTTTACGGTGCTTAATGCAGTTACAGCGTAAAATTTATTCATAACAGAATAATCTAATAAACAATAAAAACCAATTTTTTAAATATGGCATTTTACTAAAAAAAATTAGATAGACGCGGATTGTCGTAATTTACATAATGAAACATTTTTTGAGAAAACCTGAGTCAGTAATGAGCAAAATTACATGAATAAAATTTGCAATTACATGTTTGGCAACCCAGCCGCTCGGCTCTTGATGTGTATGGTTTCAGTTTACTGTACTAAGATGCTAATGCATATCGCAACAATGAATTTTATTAGTGTACTTGATCAGTCTTGATGGCTTTGCACAAGTCTTAATGCAGTGAATGATCCCAGTCATCCTTTTCATGAAATATAATGATTAACATAATTAACAGTCTTTCTTCCTTTGTTATTTATCCAACCTCGTGCTATGCGATCTGCTGTCAGTGTCAATAGCTTGTAAAATAAGTGAAAGAACATTCTGGTCTGGTTGAACAATTTTTTATTATCTTTATTGATTTTTTTGCAATATTATTATGAAATACGTTCACATTGCCTGTTGTAGTAATTGTTTGTTTCTGATTATTTTTAATACGCCGCATTATGGAAAAAAGCAACCGGATCCAGAGGTTGTTTTACTTTGAATCAGGTAAACTAATAAATTACGGCAATAAATTACTAATGCACACATCCCGCCAAAAACGGATTATGGAAAAAGCCTTGCTAATTACACAGAGCAAGGCGGATACCGCGGCTTTTTACGTCAAACGCCTTATGGAAGATGGAAGACGCCTTATGATCTACAGATTATGGATTACGGCTTGCTCCTTACGCCTTTTTGTGTATCTCGGGCCTTATTTCTCTGTCTGTCTGTCTGTCTATCTATTCTATTTCCTTTTTATATCTCTTAACTATTTTGTTTCTATTGCAGAAGACTTTTCTCTCACGGAGAGAACGCCGCTACTTGGCATCAAACAACAGCCCAAGTCGCAAGAAAGTAGCTACGCATCCACACAAAATGTTACGAGTGTCTATATTGGTGATCTTACAACATCATCAGATGGCCATGGCGGTCGTGACGACGAAGACGTCAACTATCCAACAGTAGATTTCCGATTACTACCTGGATTTTACGATCCAGTGGTATATCAAGTGCCATTATATGCTGAATTTTGCTCTAACTACGTACATAAATACAGCTATGGTGGTTTAAATTCTCCAATGCGCAGCAACAACAACAAGACTGTTTTGCTGATTGGTGAATCTGGTTCTGGAAAAAGTACCCTTATAGACGGCATGATGAACTACATAGCTGGCGTTACCTGGATGGATGACCATAGATACAAACTTGTACCGACAGAATCTGAAAGGGACAAAGATGTCATTTCCTGTTATACCATGTATCAAAATGTTGGGCAGTTGGATCATACACTAACTGTGATTGACATTCCAGGATTTGGCCATCGAGGTATATCTTATGATCACAATATCACTAATCTTCTGGAAAAGTTCCTTATAGACAAGGAAGATTCTGGAGGACTAGGGCACGTTGATGCCATATGTTTTGTGGTTAAAGCGTCTGAAACTCGTCTGACCCCGGTGCAGAAGTACATATTTGATGCAGTCCTACCTATTTTCGGTAAAGACGTCATAAACAATATTTTCTTGCTAACCACATTTGCTGATGCAACCGAGCCTGTTGTGGTAAATGTGATTCGAAGACATAAAGGTCTAGATTGGACTGGCGAAGTTCATAAGTTTAATAATTCAAACTTGTTTGTGCGAAAGGACGAAGCATCTTCAGACTTTAATAAAGCTCTCTGGAGCCTCAACATGAATAATTTCAAAAAGTTCTTTAATACTCTGGCAAACATGAGAACCAGAAGCCTTCAACTAACACGAGAAGTGAAGCTGCATCAGATGGAGCTGCAATGTGCAATTATAGGCATCCAAGTACAGCTGCAGAAATGCCTAGAACTTGTACAAGATTACAAAGCCGAACAAAGTCAAATGAGTATAGTATGGAAACTACTACGGAAAACCTCAAAGTTTCTTAACCAAGCAAAATCCCAGAGATATTCAACATACTGCAATAAGTGTATGGTGAGATGCCATGTGGCACCTTGTCGCGCTATACCATTGCTTGGCTGTTATTTCTGTACAATTTTCAACTGGAGTGGTTATTGTACTGAATGTCCAGGACGATGTCATGCCATCCATCATCGCAAGGTGATGTACTCTTTAAGTTTAGAAGAAGACTGGGAAACCAAAACACAACAGGATTTTCTGTTAAGGTACAAAAGCCGCTCACTAACAGGAGACCAAATGCTAGAAGATTTCCTGACCATACCCAATGCTCCCGAGAAACGTCTCCTGTACCAATACATCACAAAGAGTTTGGACTGGCTGAACAGTATGGCACTGAAACCTGGTCTATTGGCACTGGAAGACTGTGTTAGCTTGCTTATTGCGAATGCCAAACGGGGTCATAGTCAAGACACGCTGATGAACATGCAGAATTCTTTAGAGGACATTAAAAACTGGCGACAAAGATGTTTAACAGATACAGCAAGCTCAAATATTAGTGCTGCAACTATATCCATTGTTGATGCGTTTAAATCTTGACCTTTTGCACTTGTTATAAACACCACGGTCATACTTTCTTATTGTGTTGAATAGTTTCAAAATTTATTGCCAAAGTTTTTTTAAGTTTACATCAATTTTCATATTACATTACATTTATATATTATACATTTGTCATATTATAAATGATTATTCAAATACATAAAATAAAATTTGTTATTAACTTAGCGCCTATTTGCTCGTCCTTTGGATCTGTAACACATCTATATTTATCAAACCACTGCTAACAAAAGTCGTCAACAAACTGCGTCAACAGTGGTGGCTTATTCATTTTACCGTGAGTTTTATTAGCATGTATACTTAGCACATGCAGTTTCTCAGTTGATAATTTCATTTTACGTTACATATTGAGGTACTGGATGGCAATTTTAAAAAACTTCTTTTTTGCACTGAGCAGTGCGTGATTTCCAGCCAGCCAGCCAATTACGCTAATTATAGCATATCCTTTGGACAACGTTCCTATGGAAATATGCAGCTGAAGATTTTGCGAGTGTCATGAGCTAGATCACCTTTGTGCTACTGTAATGCTCGTTTGGCGAAAATTCACTTTCGGTAATTAAAATGTTTAAATCTCGAAACCGGGTAATTTTGCGCGGCAACCAGGGTCTGATTAGTCAAAGCGATCGTGTCATGTGAGTGATTTGATCCGATTACATCGCGCAAAACTTTCAGCACGTTTTCCGAGAGAAGCACTTCATAGTTCTTTTAGAAAAAACGTAGTGATTAAATAATCTACTAATAAGGTTCGGTTTGAGGTGCTGTATTTCGTTTATTAGCGCTGTGTAGAGTTTCGTTTATTAACGCCGGTCAGTTATCATTTTTGCTGTTTGACAGTGGACATCGAGACGGAATTTGTCGATTCGCACTATTGATGCTTTAACAGCAATGTTAGCTTTTTATAATGTGATCACCATTTCGTGACTGGGTAATTCAAAAGTTCGTTATTTGTTCGTTAGTGTTATATTATGCTTCTTCAATTTTGCAATGGCGAGTAAATGATTGTTCTAATGTTCCAGAACTCGCATACAATAGATTGGGTCTTTTTTAGCATCTTCAGCAGTTTCTACAGATGCAGTTATGCCGTATACATTTCTTAAGTTGTCTTTCTGTAAATCTATGTAGATGGAAGTGCAGTTTGAGTTTCTTTTTTATTAGACAACAAAACTGTGTCTAATTTTAAACACAATAAGTTGAAAATTATGTACGCAGGTGCATTGTATTTACGCATCTCATTTTCATTAGGCGATTTTATATTACAACCGGCCCTTAACAGTAAGTTGAAAGCAATAGTTTCTGGTCTTATTTAGGTTGATCACTACAAATGGCTGCAGTTCTCTGCACGAGATTTAGTCTGCTTTAATTGATGCTTTTCTGGCTATGTCACTGCTGGTAGAACAAGTTTTTTTCAAAATTGATTTAACGGATAAAGTGAAATAAATAACATCTATGAATAGTAGTTTTGTTCCAATTTTCGGAGTGGGGTTAACGGTTGAACGGTTGATATATATATTTGTATATATATATATACATATATATATATATATATATATATATATATATATATATATAGAGAGAGAGAGAGAGAGAGAGAGATTATTAGTTATTCGATTTGTTATAACTAAATAAGTTTACATTTGTTGTTGTGGCAATTTTACTTTTTGTAAATATTGACATTATTCCTAGAGGTTTAACCTGCACGTAAAGCACACCTGTACCACATGTTATTGGTACACAGGAAGGTCTATAGACATCAATAAATATTTTAGCAACATTGAAAATCTGTAAATTGTGTTCTTACGAATAAACTTAGACTTACTCTGCAATATGCAATATTTCCTAATTTACTTTCTTTACTACAGAAAAGTTGAAACTGCATTTTAGTGCTGACGAAAATTCTTACGAGTGTCTTGTCAATCTGCTACAAAGTCAATAATCGTTTCTCGAATTTTTACCTCCGATTTAAATACTCTCAAATGTTTGATTCGCAACTCATTTACAATTGTAATTTTGTTGACATAGGCACGTTTTAAACTCCAGACTATCGTGATGACTGTCAAGAAATATTTAACTATCCAATTTACACTGAATGCGAGACGTGTAGCAAATTTGGGAGAAATTGCCCTCAACTTGTCTAGGAACACGTCTCACTGATTAAAAGCCAACATTCCAAAGACAGTCAAAATATATTGTTGCTCGAAAATGACATCAATTCGCCACCTGTTGAAAATTCATAAAAATACCTGCTGCTGCATAACAGTCAATACCGACAAGATTTTGACGAATTTCTCATTACTCTTTCAGTAGATGTTGCTCGTTACCATGGCAACGCTATGTGACAATACCCGGGAATCAATTTTAACTTAGCGAAATGCTGGCAATACTACAATTACCTGCAATCAAGAGACACTAGCATTTGCAGAGATGTCTGACTCTGATCTTTAGTGTTTGATTGCATTAACTAGATAAATAACTGATTAATGTGATTTAGTTGTTCAGTGAGTACTGTGATTACGGAAGTACAAAATTACAACATACAGTATGGTAGGTTGATTATTATTATTACAGTACTAGATTTTCTGCCCTTGTAGCTACAATTTTAAGTTCTAACAATAACTCTCAGATTTCTGTTAGTTTTGCTATGATGCTCAGGTTTTTACGTCTTGTTGCGCACTGGCACCTACGCAGATCTGAGTTGTTAAATAGTGTTTAACTACTTTTTTTATTTTAACAGTAATTCTTATAGAAATTAATACAGCTGTTACTATAGTGTTTGTTGATGCTTTCTGAGTTCTGAACGCGTTCAGGCGTTAGATGCGCACACTGAAAGCCAATTCACGCAAGCATTCCAAGTTGCTAAATTTGATAAATACGCTTTTAATTATTCCTATGCCTTCAAATTGGCCACTGGACGGATCGTTTCTGTTAGACAAGGTCCACTTACGGGGATTCGGGTTACTAGAACAAACCATTTGTTTCTTCTTTCAGATAATTGCTCTGGTAACGATACTTTTTCTTTCGTCTTCCACTTTATTTTGCGCGTTCATTGTGGCTTAAAATAACGCCGTAAGATAAAACTTACCATTATCCGAAAGTTTAACATGCCCTGACTTTTCTAAATAAGTTTTTTGTCGTGAGTGCTTAAAACATATTAAACGCTTATGCTCTAACGTCGAATGGGAGTTCTGGGCCCCGAACTGATTTTTTTTTCGCGACTATCGTGAGTATATAGAGGTTGGCCTGTACTGGTAAAAATCCACATGTATATTCAACCGCCTTTCACCAATACTTATCTTTTAATAAAATCAACAGGAATAGAAGTAGAATGAGCAACACAGCAGTAATATCAAAATACAAACCATTATTATGGATAATGTTAGAAAAAAGGAAATGACAAAGAAGATCAAAATTGAGCAAGGTATTTGAAGTTGTGTAATGCAGTTCTGAAATGTTGCTTGCTTTCTCATTTATACACGCACTTTCCGGGCGTTTGTGTCATTGAATGTGTTGTTTTATTATTTTTCAGTATGGTTTCATGAATCGAGCGCTGGAATTGCTAATTTTGCAAAACTACGGTGAAACGAAATGGGAAGAGATCAAGTAAGTGTTTTCTAACAGGTTCGTGGGCTTTTCTCTCTCAAAAAGGCTAAAGCAGGGACATTTCGTAAGCCTACTGATGCTCATTATCTTTTCTTCTGACGCTTTCTACTTAATTAAGTAAAATAACTAATAATTATTATTACCTTAAGTAGGAAAAACTAAATTAAATACATGTACCACGTAGACAAGAAGTACTATTACCTGGAAGAGAGAGAGAGAGAGAGAGAGCGTGCGTGTAAGGGAGAGAGAGCGGAGGGAGAAAAAGAAAAAGAGAGAGGGTAGAAAGGTAATAGCTTAATTGCATTCTGACTTTAGATTGCTGGCACAAGTTGACGTGGAAGGCAACTTTTTAGTGCACGTTGTTTACGATGACAAGCAAACATATTCTCTAGTACTAGCAGCTTCAAAAGTATTGGGTAAGTGACAGATCCGATTACATATGCTTTTGCATAGCAAGTGGTAGTACGCTGTATTGAGAAAACGAATCTTTGTATATGTAGATCTTACGAACACACAGGTATGTTAAGTAACAAAGTCGTGTAAGGAAACTTGAATTCGTTTAGCAAAATAATAATAGACCATCTGTCTCCCAATGCCTCATTTCGTTGGTCTTTGAAGCTCATTGTATCCTCAGGCTTCAGCGTTCATCACTGAATAATCATCACTCATCAATAAGCATCTTCCGTTATATAAGCATGTTAGATTCTCAGTGTTCAATAGTTCGCCTGGTCTACTGGCTTGTGAAAGCGTTTTAAGGTTTCCCATGGTCCTACCAAGTAGGTCACTTAATTCGTTGGTTTTTAACAAATTATTATAGATCAGTGTAACATAATGTTGAGATCTAACTGAAAGGCTAATTCTTTCGCTAAACCCAAATCCTGATCATTTTTTACAGTTCAGCACACTTCAAGCCGGTTATTCAGCACTGACTGACCGAACCTAATTGTTTATTTTGAATGTTTGTGGCTGAACCAAACCTAACTAATTGTCAAGAATAAAGACCAGAAACAACCAGAACTAACCCCAAACATTTATACAACAACAGCAGCTAGCAAACGGTTTTGGCTTTTTGCCGAATAATCGGTACAACATAAAGCCATCAAAATTGTGCTGCAAAACTTATAAAATGGCTTATATACGTAAAACGAAAGTCTTAACTGAAATAGACTTTCCTGTGTTGTCACAAAATCACAAGTTTTTGACTTTAGAAACAAACTAGTTTAATTATTTTTCGAAAACGTTTCCAGCCTGTATACCTATGTACTATCAAAGACGAAAACGTAATCGAGAGAGAATTGCTAATTTTGTGTAATAATTATTTATTCTTTATTGTAGATATTCCAGTCGAAACATTAATGGAAATGTTTGGCAAAAATTTTTTTGCTTTTTGTCGTGAGTCGGGATACGATAAAATCCTGGAAGTTCTCGGAGCGACTCCTATGGAGTTTTTGAAAAACTTAGATGCCCTTCATGAACATGTTAGAAGAATCTACCCGAGCCTACAAGCGCCGTCTTTCCGGGTGACGGAGCAGAATGACGGCGGAATTATACTGCATTATTATTCAAAGAGATTACAACTAGAACATGTAGTAATAGGCATACTGAATGCTGTAGCAAAGAATATCTTCAAAAAACAATTAGAAATTGCATTACTTCACGATAAAGAAGAAATGGGCGATCATGTGCAATTTCTGATATCATGTCCTGGAGACACCCTAACACGTTCAAATTATGACATTAACGTGTTTCAAGAATCGCTGCCTATGGAACCAAAGGTCACCCCTGCAACATTCTGTCGTGCTTTTCCCTTTCATCTTATGTTTGACCAGGATATGATCATCCGGCAGGCAGGATCTACAATCATTCAAATTTTTCCAGAAATTGTTCAGCCTGATTTTAAGGTCGACAGTGTTTTTGAACTGTCTCGTCCATACATGGAGTTATCATTCAAGAATATCGTGTCTCATATAAACAGCATCTTTGTTCTTAGCACAAAGAAAGGAGTCAGTGGAGCCCGGACCAAAGAGTTCAGAGTAGCAGAACATGAAGATGGTGAACCATACATGAGACTGAGAGGACAGATGCAACTGGTCCAGAATGTGATGCTGTTTCTGTGCTCTCCAAGTGTGACAAATCTTGATGATCTGAACCGCCGTGGTTTGTACTTGAGTGACATACCATTGCATGATGCAACACGCGACCTTGTATTGATATCAGAGCAGTTTGAAGCAGAATATAAACTGACAAAAAAGCTAGAAGTATTGACTGATCAGTTACAGCAAACATATGGAGAACTTGCAGAAGAGAAGAAGAAAACAGATCAGTGAGTTGTTTGTTTCTCTTGCTATACAGTAGCAACTTTATAGTCTTTCTATAATGAAATTGGTAATTTCTATTAGAAGAATAATGTCACTTCTTTGTCCATTGATTGTTCATTTTAAATATCCACTCAACCGCTATCTTTTGCTTTCAGCCTTTAGCGATGACCTGTTCTCTTCAGCTTTGATCCTGCAAACACTTCGTTTAGCTTCATAAGCCTATTGTAGTTCTGGCCATAACAAAAAACTTTTTAACATAATAATTTTGACTCTATTGTTCTAACCTCCCCCGTAGGAGTAATTGCATAATCACACAACCATGTTACTTTTATTGTTCTTCGTTCGGGTTGAGAGTAAGGCTTTATTGCTTCGCCAAAGTATCTGTGTTATCATTCTTGAAATCTCTACGCTTTTGAGGGGACTGTAGCTACTCTTGGTCAAACTTGAAAATGTTCTTGAAACATAAGTAATGGTAGGAGCAAATGTTTGTGGACTAATGAGATAACGCTGTTATGAAGAAAGAAACATAAAACCGTATAGACAAGGTAACTCTACCTTGCTTGGCACAAAAAAGAATCTACAATTTGTGCAAAGTGAGCAATAACAGAATTTCTAACTATGTAATATCATATGTGTTCCTCTGTGGTGTATTGGCTATTATAGCTGTCCAGAAAAAAGGCCTGTGTTCGAGTCCCAGTGGAGATACAAAACTTTTCAGATATTCTAATTTAGTATTGCTTTCATGCATTTATTGGAACGATATGCACAGTAAACAAAGCAATAACTGCTAACAAGACAAATTACCTTATATTTCTGGACTGAAGTTTTTTTCGTTCTTCTAGTATGTTACTAAAACTTCTTTCAGGAAAACAACAGCACTTTACCTCTTTCACAAAAACAAAAGTTTCAATAAACCAACACTTTTTCAAACAAAAGTAATACATTTAATCAAAATAAAACAAGTCGTCCGTTCAACGAAAAATAGGAAAGCATTGAGCTATATATGGCTTGACTATTGCAGGATTCTGGCGCGATAGTATATTTAATCAGAAATACCCTTTGTGAGTGTCCTCAGAATAAATCAAGTAGGAACTTTCAACACAAAAGAAGCAATATTACTAGTTTTATTGTCTGTCAAATTGTATCCTAGCAATTTATCTTTATCAAAACTGGGCAGAGTAACAACAATAAAAGCTTGTAGAAAAAATTGTAATAATAAAGATTTTATTGCTTTCAGTTTATTGCTGCACATTGATGTTAATCTCGCACTGTAATTGGCTTCAGTAGTTGCTGCTGATAAAATTAGAAAAGGAAATAAACAGCTCTGCCTTTGATATAGAAATGCAATTTTTATGGGAAAATTTGGTGACGTGTTTGGTTTGATACAGGCAGTTTTTGAACCCAAATTTTTCGACACAAGATCATTTGGACACAAACAACTTGGACATTTTGTAGCTTGGACATAAAACAGATTGACAAAGGTCAGTTTTGACGTAAGCATGTTTCTATTTACATAAAGATTATACACATAAGGCCAATTTGACGCAAGACGCTCGGCACAATGAAACGCGGAAGTGACTCCAAAAACTTTCGTAAATTTTCGATATTTTTCGCGACAACAGAACTAAAAAACCACCAAATGAATAAGATAGCTGTTGATTCACCAATGCTAGTCTAAGTATATAAATTGTCTCTTGTGTATTATTCAAATTTGAAAATTGTTGTTCATATATGTTATTCTGCTCTAAACAAATAGAATTGTCATTCAATTGTCAAATATGCCCTTCCTTTTACTTGTCTTTCTTTCTGTAAGGGAAACCCGTACATTCGCTTTTGCTTTTTTTAATAATATTAATATCGGTAACTATCCAATTTGGTAAGATTTTTGTCATACGCTAAATAACAGAGACTTAACAGAAAAATGTTTTTTAGGTTGCTTTATTCTATCTTACCGCCATCTGTTGCTAATGAGTTACGTCATCAGCGTCCAGTACCAGCGAAACGGTACGCCAAGGTGACCATTCTTTTCAGCGGTATTTACGGATTTTCAGAATTCTGTGCCAGGAACGCCGACGCGAAAGGAGCGATGAAAATTGTTCAACTGTTGAATGACATTTATACGACTTTTGACGCACTGACTGACCCTAGAACCAATCCACATGTCTACAAGGTACAATATTACAAGATACTGAGTTTATAAATCTATCTATGTTTTTCTATCTGCCTGTCTACTTTGCGCGTGTATGTGCATGCGTGAGTGCATGTACGTGCTACCACTGTTGTACTGTTATCGCTACCGCTATCATGTGCTGTTAGCGATAACGTTAGTGTTATCATTACTGGAGTGTTCGGGGTGGGGGTCGTTAATTACGACCTCGACCCACGAACCGCGATCCCGAACTTTCTTCAAATCTCGAACCCCGTTCCCGAACATTCAGTCCTGTCCCGAACGCCGTTCTATCCGAAACGCCCTGAATTTTAAAAGTTTCTAATATTTTGAAAAACAACGTTTACTTTAGATTTTTGAGGAATATGAAGAAAAGTGAGTCATTTATCAACTATTTGTCACTTAAATATGGAAACATATTTTAAGTGAGATTTTATTAAACAATTATTTTATTTTTGAGATTTTGTTATGATTACTGCTGCTGTTACTGTTATTGAACTGGTTGCTTATCAAAGCTAAAGGTCGAAATATCATACTTTTTTTATTAAACCTAGTAAAATGTTTGAAAATCTTTTTTCCATGAGTGCAATTTCTGCGCGTGTTTCGTTAGTCTATCGACTCGTTTACAAAATAAAAATTTCGGTACACGGCGCCTTTCGGTGCCTTTTACTTACCAGTCTATTCTATTTGTCCCTACATAAAAAGCTGTTGTTAGTACATGAACTTTCAATTAAGGCGTAAATTCCAGATAAATGTAATTCTTCCATAGTTAAAACTGTGAGGCCTATAAGAGTCAATGTTGAGTGAAGCTGAGTCACTTGCTTCCCTAACGCACCACAAATAATTTCTAGGAGAATATCGTAAATGCTCAACAATAAAATTGCTGAGTAAACACGAGCTACTGCACTGCTGAAGAACACAGTGTCACTTTATTATAATTTTCATTCATTCCATGTTTGTTGTTCGAGTTAGTTTAAACGTGCAATGCAGTCAAACGCTGGGTAAACATACTTAAGTGTTCTGATTAAATTTAATGACGGTTTTCAAGTTCTAACCAATCTTATTATGTAGTTCTCTGAGTTTGGAAAATCAGTTTTGGCATTCCTGATTTCGGCAATTTTCAAATAACTATAGTAGTGCAGAGAAGTCAGCGCGTATTATAGTTTACCAGACAACTAAATATTCATGTCCACTACCTTTTTATAGCAAGGCATGCACTACTACGCACGATTCTTTGCATGCAATGTTATGCGTGATATAACGAGCTTCACGTGTTTCAGTTTCCGGATATGATTCATGTTAACTGTGAACACTTTTGAGCAAAATCATGTCAGTTGACTTTTGCTAAGTAGATGTTTCGATCTAGATGTCCCCAGATAGATGCGTCTATTATTGCTGTTATTTGTTCAGTTAACGACTTAACTCGATCTGCTTCAATCTGGTACATTTACACTGAAAGACATTGTGTTTCCCCAGTTAATGTAAAGAGTAGTAGTAGTAGTAGTAGTAGTAACAAACTAGTAGTAGCACTTACAGTAGTATAGTAGCAGTAGAATTCTTTATTTTTCATTTCAGTAAAATGAGTATTATAACAAAGGCATTAAACATAACCAATCGCAGTTAGTTCATGATAGACAGGTGCAAACTTTATTATAACTGCAATAAAATTTTAACATAATAAAGAAAATAAGCAACGGATAATGCACTAAAATAAAACTACAACACAAACTTTCTCTCACACCCTCTCTTTCTTCCCCCTCTCTCTTTCTTCTTCTCTTCCTCGTTTTTCTCCTTATCTCTCTTTTTCCCTTCTCCTCTTCCCCTCTGCCTCCATTTCTTCCTTCTCTTTGTCTACTGTGTTATTTTTCACCCTGTATTTCTTGTGTTATACACAAAAATACGTATTAAAGATATTCTAAATGAAGTTCTATTTCGAAAATATCTGTCAAATTAGTATATACTAGAGCTCCAAAGGCCGCAAAAGAATTTTGCACATACAAATACATAGATAGACTCGCATTACCCATGCCACCCTCACCACACCATCCACACTGCGCCACTTCACACCGTGCCACGTCACACCATATTACACTACCATAACAATGTATGTATACATATCTGTAGAGAGAGAGAAAGAGGGAGCGAGAGAGAGAGAGAGAGAGAGAGAGAGAGAGAGAGAGAGACAGAGAGAAAGAGAGAGAGAGAGAGAGAGAGAGAGAGAGAGAAATAAACCAGAGAAATTAATATGTTAGATAACTATAATGTAAAGATTATTATTAGTTATTGTACAAACCTGCAGTTAATTGAATTTTGATGCCTCGAAAGACTGGAAATGTGGAAAGTTGGGACATAGTTTAGATTTGAAACACGCACTACAGATAATAATATTACTATGTAATCCCTAGATCGGTTACAGCACCACCGTCGACGAAAGTTTGCGCGGTGGGACGTCACTATTTCTGCATGCGTTCTTAAGGAGGTTTAACAAGGGGGCAGAAGGAATATGCCCTGAAAATGTTCTATGATTCCCTAGACCCTGATATGAGTGATTTCCAAATGAGTACAAACGAACCACAGTGATTATCTGTAGAGTATAGGCTATTTATACTTATATTTATGCGTTTACTCAATGTAAGAGATGCAGAGTATCAGGAACTGCTATACACATAAGTAATCACAGGTAGATGTGAACGTATTTTTTAATATTCTAATTTTTAGTCGTTCCCTTTTAGTGTGTTTTTTAAAGTTCTTTTCACTCATTATTCTCAGAAATGAAAAATTAACGAAGGTAGAAAAGGAAATGAGTCCCATTTCCTTTGAGAAGCCAATTTGAATCACACGCCTTGAAAATTGTTCATTTGCATTTTATTGTTCATTTCGATGGCCCTTAGCGCTGCGAATGGCCACACCAGATATTAAGATAAGTGTTCTTCACTCAAAGCTAACTGTTGTTTATATTGGTTTTATGAGGTTTTATTGATTATTTGTGGCTTCTTCTGCGTAGTGGGGACAATTACTTCCTAACAGCCCATGGCATTGCAACATAATATATAAGTGCAAAAAGCCCAGATTATAATAACGCCTACTAATATCTAACTGTATCAAGGCACAAGCCAAATGTTTGGGTTTTCACCGAGCAAACATGCAAATACTTCAAATATGCCTTTTCTAACGTTTCAGAAATTCAAAAGAAATAATGGTGACGACCAATGTTTTGCTTTTGCAAGCATGTTTATAACCTTGCCAGTACAATGTCAGCATATACTTAAAAAGTGATGAATGAGTTATAAGGTTTAGTGAACTACATTTGATGGCAGGTACTATTATTAGCCAAAAGAAAACCTAACCCAATCTTAAATTATAGCTCGAAACAATCTACCTTATAAAATGTTGAAAGGGAACATACTGCTTTTCAAGAATGAAAGAATTAGTGTCACAGAAACGTAATTTCATGTTGGCGTGGTTAGTTCTTCGCCGTTACATACGGTTCGCCATTCGCTAGTTAGATGGGCACTAATGCCTGCATCTCGGAAACGCGTTGCAAAAAACAGGTGCTGTACCTCTCAGTTCACAGGTATCCAGTTATGACGTAGTGCCCACGTTCGAGAGCTTGTGCATGGGCACAGAGGTAAACTTGAAATTTAAATTTTGTATTTGTATATCATACAGACTGTTGTACAGTAGCACTGTACTTCAATTTTCGCTTTCGCAAACACGTGCAACGGAATGTTTTGTTGTTGAAAATGATGTTCAGTTGTGATGTCATCGCTACTTGGGCTCGCCCGCCATTAGTTAAACTTGTAACCTATTATTTAATCACCAGAAACGCTTTGGCATTCTTATAGGTGTTAAAATGTATACTAAATGGGGTAGGATTTGAAAAATCATCCTGTTTTCCTTTAATTATTAAAAATTGAAAACAACCCGCGATACAAGAAACACTTCAATTGCAGCAAGTAAAATGAGCTGATGCAGTACGTAAGCAAATTTTGAATATTGAAATCTTAAATGTTTACATTTAAAATAGAATTATTTGCCCTGAAAATAAACCAGCTTTGTTCTGAAAAGGTACTCGTAAGCCAGGCCCTCTCATCAGCGGCTGTTTTATTTGTTTCGTGCTTTTGCGCTATTATTTTACAGAAAACAGTTATGTGTTGTTTTGTGTTCAATTATGCAAATAAATGTAGAACTAAAGAGAAAGAATCGCTTACCAGTAAGTTGCGGATATTATGATTTTTATACGCGTAAGTAAAAAACTGAAAAGTTTAAGCAAATAAATTTTTGTGGATCATGGGCCAAATCTCAACAATTAATATAACACAGAACTTCTTCTTTACGTGAAGAATTGTGAAATGTACTTTTCAAGAAGATAAGATGGTTCATGGACGTCGCATGGTGGAGATTTAATACCAGTAAATTTGTTATAAATGTAATTTCGTATTTCAAATTATATTTTGTGGTTTCCTTTTAGCAATGAAAAGCACGATTATAAATTGTTTCAAACTATTCTCCTTAATTTAATTAGGGTAAGCGTATAAATAATGCCTATTTATTTGGACGGCTAGGCTATCAGTATTGCATGTTAACCGGCAACTGCATTGCAATATTAAACATCATCTGGTTGTATAACTTAGTACTAAAGATAAAATCTACAAAAATAAGAATTTTAGTTCAACATAATTTATAATCATAATTGCAATATAGAGCACTAGTAAGGTAATAGTGCCATGTACGTTTTATGTATGCGCTCATTACATGATTGTGGAAATATCTGATAATTAAGCAAGCTGTACTGTATGATGGAAACCTGTGTGAGGGACCTTACAATTTGGCTAATCACATTATACAGCTGGGTAGGCCTATAAACGTAAGACTTTAGGTTTAACCATGTAAATCCACACAGAGTCAATGTAAGACCTATATTATTGTAACTAGGTAATCCTACAATGTCACAACTTGATAAGGTCCTTATTTTAACTGAATAAACCCATGTTGGTTCAGGAGATAGACGTAGATGTACATTTGGGCACACTGATTTGGGCCCATAAGTCTGTTCATCAGTGGATGGAATCTCTCGTAGGCGGACAAAATAAGGGAAGGCCATAGTGGGAGCAAGTCTTAAGCCCAATTGTGGTTTTCGATTTCATTTTTGGCATGTAAGTTGCAAAACTTTAGCTGGCTGTAATGTTAAAAAATCAAAATTAATCTACATTGACATTCTGTTTTTCATTATATTTATGTATATTGTGTAGAAGTTTATTAATTCTGGGATTTCCAAGTGCGTTAGTTTTTATGGACAGCAAGCATGTGGACATATGAGTGCTTATTTAGGTTAAGATGTTGTAAAGAACTTTGATAATTCAAAAAGTTAATAGTCGATTTTGTAATTTGCTTGTTTGTTTCGAATTGAATAACTAAATTTTATTGATTTTATTGGCCCGTCTCTTTCGAGTTTGATATCAAAATTCGATTAATTAATTGTGGGTTTGTACCATCACTAATCATAAACTTGACACTAAGATTATAAATAATTGATTAATCACCCACGGAAACTTCAAGCTCAAAGTTAATTAAAATAAAAAAATTGTCTAAATAGTTACAATTATTCTAGCGTGAGCGATTTAATATTGAAAATGTTGAATGACCAGTGTTGTTACAGCTGCTAACCAGCTGTAATGGATAGATGAACCAATGATCACCAATAAACACAGTGGCGTTATAGTTATGGCGTCAGCCTTGTATGCCGAAGGTCCCTGGTTCATTTCCAGGCTGTGTTCCAACTTCTCATATTTCCTGTCTCAAATTTGGTTTCAATTAATTAGATGTGATTTCGTAAAAGCAACAGGATTTTTCGGCTGTTGTATTTCCATTGCAGTGATTATGACTATATTTTACAGGCAATATGGAAAATTTAAATAAGTTGTAAAATTCTACGCATTTCGTACCACCATTTCGTACCAGTATTTGAGAAAAATTGTTGTGTCATAATTAGTGTTTAATAAGTTTGTTGATATTTTTACATACCTAAGCTTTGTGCGGAATGCATAAAACGACTTACAGTGTATTGAATTAAACAAGGTGTTTAAGAAAGTCGGTGAGTTAATTATTTTATTGGTAATGGATGCAACATCGCCATCTCTGACAAGCCCCTTGATCAAGTCACCACTTTCCGTGCCAAGGAAACCTGTTTGCGAACAAATGCCCTTTAGAAGAAGGTGTGGAACATCACATGGCCTTTACAAACTTGTGAAATAGATATTTAATGTAACATTTTTTATGGACAGGTACACTGTGCTTGCAGTAACTTTACTTCAGTGCGACGACTACCAGTCATTAATACAATTATTTTTGCTCATCATAAGAAAATCACTAGCTTCTGTATTTCTGTAGGTAGAGACTGTTGGCGATAAATATATGGCAGTAAGTGGTTTGCCAGAACCATGTCCGTTTCACGCTAAATGCATTGCCATACTGGCGCTAGATATGATGGCTCAATCAAAGAATATCTTCATGGACGCTGAACCTGTAACCGTAAGTAGAACAGTTGTCCTGCTGGTTTTTGTAATTATGCGTTTTCTGGAAAATTTGAAATAAACCTCTTGGCTTCCAGTTCACACAGCAGTAAGACAATTTTGTTTCATTGATAGCTCTTAGTCGTTGTATACTAATAGTCCAAGAGCCCATGATAAAATAATATCACCTTCTTAAATTAAAATGCCTAATGTTTCTGTTAATCTAGATCGTATAGTGTAAGGTGACTTAAATCTATGTATCGTATAGATTGAATTTAATATGTCCGCTTAACTCCTAAATGCTATAAGGTGAATCCTTCACCTGACTCCGAGAGCTTTGGATATCAGTCTAGTAAGCAATGATCGTCTTATCTAAACTTCACCTTGACCTTCGCGTTGTGAGAAAAGGTCTATATCTCTCAAGTTTCCTAGCTACGCCCCCGCAATATGGACGACAGTTAATTCAAAGCGAACTAATCAGATTCGTATATCGGAAATAGTGTTGCTTGAGTTAAACACTGATAACATACATTAACTCACACTTTAAATGTCAAAGAGAATTGGTTTATTGATTTACAATAATTACGGCTTAAGTATATCTTACAAGATTTAGTCCTTAAGCGCTTTTGACGCTCACAACTATTTTGTTAGCTTCCCAAAAGTATCTCTCTGAACAATTCTTCAATTCCTAATTCCTATCACCTAAGGTGTATACTTTACACTTATCCTCACTATAGTACAATGTGAACTTATACGAACTACTGACGATATGCACAGTTAATTCTCAGTTTTACCAATATGTTAAGAGTACTTAACTCTGCGGATTTGACCCAATGTACAATACAATTTGGTCAATTCCGATAGCTGATACAAGATTTCTCGTTTGCTCAGTGCCCAGATTATCCTAGGAACGCAGAAAGATGTCCACGCTGAACTTCCAGAGTTGTCTTGTCGGTCAAACAGCCCTCCGTGTGATTTCCCGTACACACAACACGTGTCTTGTTCCAGTACTTTTCGAGATGTACTGGCTGGAACTAGCGCTGAGTTATTCGAACTCGGGGCTTATATTTCATTGAAGTAACCTTGCAGTAACCTTCCACAATTTCTGCGTCGTATGAAGCAACAAAATTTATGGGACAAGTTTTGAAGACGCAGTCATTATACGCCCGTAAAACGTATCCGTGTTCTTTCTTCAAGAAACAATGACCTCGCAGAGTTTTGTTAATTACTAGCAATTTTGTGCATATCGCTCATTATGAATGGTACATCTGTCTCGACTTAATGTTAGCTAATTATCCTAAGCATCTTAGAGTGTCCTGACGTAAACGCTATTTTTAGTTCTGACAACCTACGCTGTTTACAGTTCATTAAATCCGAGCTTCTCAGCTGGGTGAGTTTCTTATCGCACGATCTGTAAATTTATTCATGCAATCAGGGAGGCAGGCATCTTTTATACCAAAATATCGAAAATCATCGATTTATAAATTTATTCACCACAACTTTCCTCCCCTAACACTCACCTCAGATGTAGCACGAATTTAATGATCTGATCTAAGATCTTAACTTTTGGAAGCTCCTTAATTAGATACATTAGCAACATTACATGTTACATCTTAATATTTTATGGGACATTCCATCTTGGAGGTCATGGTGGCGGGATACCATTGTCCATCGGGTCTTTCCGACTTCCTGGACCGGGGTTGTGATTCCATTGATCTCCTGAGATTCTTCGTCAGATACCCCTTATTGTCTTTTCCGACTTCATCTTCTTCCCGCCTTCCATTTCCAATGGTCCCATCCTTCTGTAACATAAAATACATTCTGCAGTATCATAAGTTCATCATGTACAAATTATTTACATCGATCCCTTTAAACCTAATTGGGTGGTTTCTCTACCATCATCCAATGTTACCAGCCTGTTATGTATGGCTTCATTTGCCAATAAACTTTTCATTAATCGACCCTCTCGTTATCTCCAGACCGTTTTGTGGGCACTTATGTTGGCCAATATTAGGTCATCTAGGGTCACGTTAAAGTCTGTCCCGTCAAAGTCTAGCTCGTCCTGGGTCACTGGTAATTTCATATATTCAGGGATCATGTCCGTCGTGCCAGAGGTTAGGTTCCTTATTTAAACCTTATCGAACCTCTAGTCCTTATACTACTTATGTTCGGTTTTACTTTTAACCTGACAGTAGTTTCCTGTGATGGCGCAATACGCCCCTTAATTGCGTATGTTAAGGGTACTTTCCTCCCCCTAGAGTACCCCTAACCGCTTTCCTGAATTAGTAAGTCATTACATTCCAACCTTACTATTCATCATTAGACCGGTTGTGCGTATGCGGATATTAGCTCTTAACCTGCTAGAAGTTAAGCTTTTTGTAAGTTTAAACTTAAACTAAACCGCTCGCAAACAACATCAGAATCATCTAATTATTTGTGCGTCTCTTTACGCTCTATAGTTACTCATGGTTACTATAAATTTATTTCGCATGCATGCATTTAATTCTCTTTGAACAGTCCTACTGTTCCCTTTATAATCAGTAAGCATTTATTCCTTAATCTTACTTTGATTTAATCAATTCGCTGCGCATGTGCGGAAAGTTAGTTCCTAACCTAATACGAGGCTAAGTATATCAAGAGTTTTATAACTAGACTAACCCGCTTGCGAACAGCGCGAGTTCTACCTGAACTCTTACAATATAGTGTGTTTAGCTACCGTGTGTCAAAATACACACTCTTTCCCTTTAATCTGCGCGCGCGATTCATATACCACCACAGGGTACCGTTCGAGACCTATGCCTTAGCAGCAAATTGTGCCTCTTATTCACCAATGAGCTCCTGGTGGGTGAACTGTACCTCTGGCAGCATTCTATTTTAATATGGGTCGAGTTCTAATTATCTGCACTGTCTGTTCCTTTCTTGTTTACTCCCAGTAAACGTTTTCCTATGCGACCTAGCTATTGATTCTTCTATTACCTGTCTCGCTCTAATGGATCCAATCAGAACGGACAAGCTCCAGCCACCTTCAGTTCCCCTTTTTACTCTTATTTAAATGGATATCCCTTACGGTTCTCTCTAACCTCTATTATGTAAAACTTTCACTTTCGTGTAAACACCTTGCAGCAATGTATTAATGGCTTTGTTGTAAGCCTTTTCATTTATCTTTTACTCCAAATACTCTTATAGATTTTCTACAATTATCCATTACTCTCCGTACATTATCTTACCAACAAATTCTTAGAAGAGTTCTAATCTCTTACTTATTTAATGTACGTTTAATAGGTTCAAGCTGCGAGGAATGGCTCACTATTTTGTGAAAACAATCTTAGCACAGCGTCCCATGCCAGGGGTTTGAGATCACTCAGTGACGCCATCTGTCGCTGGGTTAGTAAGTTAGTTCCGGCTCTAACTTTACTAACCCTGCTAGAACTCTGTGTTTACCTTTTACTTTTACGCTGCAACCTGGGAACTGGGTGCTAGATATCACTAGTGCCTATCTATTGCTACTTAAGCTTTAATATAGTTCGGCTGGCTCTTTACTAAACATTTCCATTATTTTCGAATCAAGCTTCTACTCTAAATTAAATTTCCCATTAATCTTCTAGGTCATTCTAATATTTTTATCGTGCAGACACTCGTTGCCCATTTTGCTAAACACTTTCTTAATAGGGCGACCAGCGTTTCAAAATGCTGAACCATCCCTCAGGCGTCTTATCCTGGGTTTTCACTTGAGATACCGATATAATTCGTTCTAATTGGGGAGGTCCGGTATCCTCATCTTCCGACCCTTCAGCACTGCTCTTTTTAGAGACTTCGCTGAAAGCCGCATCGCTCTCAGTGCGTCTTGATTTCGCACTAATTTCGGAGAGCTCACTAGTACTATCACTTCTAGGTCGCTTTGTGGCGCTAGAGTGTACTTCATCAGGTCTTAATAGTGGTGGTGGAGTACCACTAGAAATCTCTGATTCTTCATCTTCCGGGATACCTGGGCGGGGTGTCTCTTCTTCTTCAGATGGCCCTTCACCGAGGTCACCTAACCTAAGTTCCGGAAGGCTATCTCCGTTCTCCCTATCTGACTGTAAGAACGGAGCGTCAAAGGGATCCCATGCCAAACTTTCGGCAGGTTCGGTAGGCTTTTCACTACCCTCTTGCTCTTGACTTACTGTTGCCTCTGGCAAAGAGGTGAGTACAGGAGCTGACCCCTCCTGACCCCGCTTACTGAAATCTTCTCCTTCCTGGGAGATTTCGGGTTCTGACACGCGGGCAGCTCTACGCAGAGGTCTGCCTGCTTTATTTAATTTTCGAGCTCCTGGCTTAATAGACCAGGCAGCTGTGGGAGGGACTAGGCGCAAGTGGGTCACATGACACGTTCTGACTCGACCCGTGTCCATGTTTTTAATTTTATACCTGTGTTTACCCAACCTTGTTAGTACAACATAGTTGCTTTCCCAATACTGGTGTAAATTCCTGGAAGCTTTTGGCTTCGTGGCTTGGTTATAATAAAATACCACATCACCAGCTCTAAAATGTCTCGTATGAGCCTTTCTGTCATATAATTCCTTACACTTTGCCCTAGCCACTTCGGTTCTTTTCTTTGCTACTACAAATGCCTGATGCATTGTTTGCAAATAATTCTCAAAGTAATCTTCTCCCACGTATTTCTCTGGTTCTGCCAAGTGATTTTCTATCACTCCTCGCGGCGCACGCGCAAATAACAGGTAGTACAGTGAGAATCCCGACGTACTATGGATTGAGGTCCTATAGGCGGCTAAGGCCCTTGGGATATGCTTGTCCCAATTCCCGGGATCCTTGTCCGTTAGCTGCCTTAATAAACTCATCAACGTTCCATGTTGACGTTCCTCAATTGCATTGCCTGGGGGGTTGTATGGGGTTATTGTAATATGTCGTATCCCATAGTGCTTAGTCAATCTCTTGGTCATATCGTTTACATACGATTTATCATTGTCAGTTAACAATTTAATTGGGGCACCGTACCTACAGATAATTTCATTAACAAATGCTTCCGTCACTGTTTCTGCCTTTTTATCAGGTATGCCAACGGCATCTACCCATTTAGTAGCTAAATCAGTAAACGTAATTATATATTTATTTCCATTCTCTGTTGTAGGTAAAGGACCTACGATGTCGGTTGCCACGGTTTGATAGGGCACTATTGGAATTGGTGCCTCTTGCATAGGGAACTTTACCACATTCCTACTTTTCCTGTTACATGTGGGGCAATTCTCTATAAATTTCTTACAGTCTTGCCGGATGGTGGACCACCAAAACCTTATAAGAACCTTGTTGACCGTTTTAGCCAACGCAAAATGTCCTCCGGCGTAAGAACTATGTATTTCCCTTATAATTTCTTCTACTAGCACTGTAGGGACGACTATCAAATAATAACTCCCTTCATTTTCCCCATATCTCTTATTAATACGACACAATAACCCGTCATCATTAATGGCATAATCCTCCATTAACCTGTATGCCTCCTGTGATTGTTTGGGGCTGGTGATGACGTGAATTAAGTAGGAGAGCGTTGCATCTTGACTTTGCAACAAGGCAAATCTTTTCTTATCTATTAACGCTTCCTTTACCCTACTGTCTGTCGTTAACTCAGTGACCTCTGATCGGGTCACTTCCGGACCTGGCTGTCGGCCAGTCTCAGTACCTACATTAACTTTATTTCGTTTAAGCAATGCTTCTTCGCGCAAGTGCACTTTCTTCTTCGGAAATAATATCCCAGAAGAATTGGCAGACTGAACCCTATTTTCATTTTTATTCTCTAATGAGCTAGATCGACCATCCGCAGTAAGGGTCTCAGCAGAGGCCTCTGGGCGTGCTGGATCATCAACTGTACTGCTCTCTGATGGCGAACTATCATTTCCTATAGCGGCTAATTCATGAGTATTTCTTCTACTCTCTAGGCGGCGCAACCTAGCATCTAAATCTCTTTTACTAATTGGCGGTTTTGCTTGCGGTTCCATTAATTTCATTGGTAGTCGACTATAATGATCCGCGGGATTCTTATTCCCGGGACAATACTCAATCTTCGCATTTTGTTGCAATAGTAACAAGGCCCATCTCTCTAATTTTGCATTTTTTAATTGTTTGCTCTCAAGCAAATACTGCAGACTCTTATGGTCTGTACGTATCACGTAGCGACTACCATACAGATAATGGTGTAACTTCCGTATACCGTAAATTATCGCGTATGCTGGGTAGGTGTTAATTGATGAGAGAAAAATTCTACTGGTCTTTCCTCTCCATCAATTTCTTGAGTCAATACACCTCCCACACTATATAAGCTTGCATCTGTATATAAAATATAGGGCCTCTCCGTGTCTGGGTGCGTTAACATAACGGGGTTCAATAATGCCGCTTTCAACTCTTTGAAAGCTTTTTCTTGGGCATTCCCCCATACAAATTTAACATTTTTTCTAGTTAACTCTGTTAAAGGCCGAGCTATTTCTGCAAATCTCGGTATGTTAGCTCGGTAGTAATTACAACTACCTATAAAACTTCGCACCCCTCTCACATTTACTGGGCGGTCCATTGTTTGTACTACTTTTGCACGTTCGGGGTCGGGCCTTAATCCATCCTTGCTAATTATATACCCCAGAAACTGCACTTCTGTCTTAAAGAATTGACATTTTGACGGCTTCAGGCGCAAATTCGCCTCCTCTAAACGTCTAAACACTTCTTGTAAGTGTTGTAAATGTTCCTCCCTGGATTTTGAGTACACAAGAATGTCATCCAGGTAGGCTATACTGAATTTATCCGTTATTCCATCTAATAACTTATTTATGACCCGCCAAAACACTGATGGGCTAGTTAAAAGACCCATGGGGCTACGAGTAAACATGTACGCCCCGCCTTGGGTCACAAAGGCTGTTTTGGGCTGGTCATCTCGGTGAACAGGTATTTGTAAAAACCCTTGTCTTAAATCTAGACAACTAAAATATTTGGCCCCCTGTAATTTGTCTTTGAAATTGGAAAGGGTTCGACTAGGATAGGCGTCGAACTTTACACACTTATTAATCTTCCTGTAATCTATCACTAACCTATAGCTTTTTCCATCAGCCTTTTTAACTAATAAACAAGGTGACGCCCATGGGCTATTAGCTGGTACTATAATTTTTGCTGCCAATAATTCACGAATAATCTTATCTAATTCTTTTTCTAAATTATTGGGTATTCGATACGGTTTTGATCGAATAGGTTCCGCGTCACCAGTGTCAATTCTCATTTCAGCTAATTTGGTCTGCCCTAGTTCTAGGTCAGTGCTAGCAAACACCCCTTTCCACCTATTTAATAACTTTTCTAGCTTTGATCGCCAAATGGGAGCCAAATGATCCAAGTTAAACTCAGCATCTACCTGTTCTCCCGAAATTCCATCATGATATCGCCATGGTTTGTAACCATCCTTTATATTCACCGTAAATTCACTGGCCGAAGGGCCCTCTAAATCTCTGAGTTCTACAAACATTCCGCCCCTATTATCATATTGAACCTTGAGTCCACCCTCTTGTGGATAATTATCTGCTGCCCTACTGCGCGCGTTATCATTAGGCATCTTGCCTCTAGCCATCGCATTGACTGCTAATTGTCGGTCATTAGAGACCTGGGGAAACCGCCACATTCCCTCGTTTCGCGCGGGCATGCAGCGAAGGCTATCATCTCGATACCTTTCCTGACTATTTTCTATATTAATATCATCCGAACCGCCTTTAATCTTCTGACTATTCGTCATCGCAATAGCATGTACATCTGCTATGCTAACCTGTTGCGCAGTGCCAAGTACATTATTCTTCTTAATTCTGATAGGCCTACTCGAATTATTTCGTAGAAGTAGGGAGCTCTTTCTCCCGTCTTCTACCCCAATTAAACCAGCCTCAAAACCTACGTCTGAGCGGTTCTTAAACACGGGTGCATTTTCAGCCATTTCAACACATAATAGCTGTCCACAAGGCCTATCTCGTTTAAATCGAACACGCATAGTTATCTCACTATAGCTAGGTAGGTAAACGCTTTCATCTGCGAGTAAAATATCAAGCTCCTGTTCGCGAACTTTATTTAAAGCAAGTAAATGGGCCTCTTTCCCAATAAATAACAACTTCCTTCCACAGTCCAAACTCGCGCCCAGACTGTGTAAGGCGTCTATCCCTAATATAGCATTTTGTTTCATTTCTGCTATTTGATATCTGAGGCGTACTTTACTAATCCCAAATTTCGTTTCAATAACTTTTTCGCCAATTATAGGCATAGCCATGCCTGTGACACCTTTCAATTTCTTGTTGCTTACATTAGGAGCGCCCATACCTAGTTTTTTATATAATCTTAGGGATATACACGAGGTGGAAGCGCCCGTGTCCACTAATAAGCGTGTCGGTCGTCCATTTAGCTCAACAAAACATGTTGGCTGGGTGATTAATGATTCTCTGTTACTTATGGACCTGATAGATCGAGGCTCTCTTACGGCCTTCCAATCACCCCTTTTTATACCCGCCATTCTCAAATTACTCTGGCACTTATTACGCGCATCACGCCTTTTTCTGCTAATCACATTTTTACTGCAATCTCTGCACACTCGTTTTTTATTCAAATATTTATCATCTACAGCGCCGCTAGTCTCCACATATAAGCTCCGGTCGGCGGAGACAGACCGCCGGTAGCTTCGTAACCTACTCGTGACCTCCTTGCATTCATTATCTCGAAGATGCAAGGCTCTGGTCTGCAGCCCTCTCCCATTAGTACTCTGTGGGCACCTTAAACACTCTTCTTCCTCGTTATTTGTGGCTGCTAATTTCCCTAACTCTCTTGGCATTTCCAAACACCCCTGACGTGAATGTCGGTTCCTTAACCTAGCAATTCCTTGATTGCTTTCTTCCAACCTACAGCGAGCAAGCGCTGCTTCTAAAGTGGCTGGATTGTGCTTAATTAACTTCGCACGTAACTTGTCACTTAGTAGTGATTCTACCAACACGTCAATTAAAACCTTTTGTACTAATGGTTTTTCTATTTCTAAAGGTTTATATGCAATTCTCGCGTGGAACCAAATTCTATCGACCAATTGCCGCAATGATTCCTGTCTATGCTGCCGCATCGATCTTAATTCTAATATATGTCTAGTTACTTCCACTCTACTGACATATCTAGGTTCTAAAAACGAAATAAATTGACCCCAATTCAATTTCGACCAGATTTTACGGCTAGCATCTAAATATCGCCCACAGGCTCCTCCTACTGTCATATATGCTAATCTTATGCATAAACCACCGGTCTGTTCTGAGTCATTTGACGTGCAGAAACCTCTCCGGCTAATATCTTGAATCCATTGCCTAAAACTTTCACTACAATCATATCCTTCGCCAGTAAAGTTCTTAATAAATTTGGCCGCACTATCTAAGGCCCACTGATCAGCAATGGCGCCCAACTGAGATGAGAGCCAATTTACTCTCTCTACCAGAGGGTTTTCCTCTGTTCTTAACAAGCCTGAGCTAATAACAGGAGGGTTCGACATATTTTACGTTTGCTCTCTCAGCAATCTTCACAAATCATAATTTCAATTTACAGGCTGTTAACACCTTTGACAATACAAAAACCACTCACCAATTGGTTGAGGGGGTTCCAACGTCGTTCTGGTGCTGTCTCCGATTCGTTACGGTAATTACTTTCCAATTGTCGAATGTCCTCAAGGCTTGCTCTAACTTTCACTCTCAGTCTCCAGTGGCGTTTATAGTCGCGTCTCCTGAGAATAACGTACTTATCGTATATAATAAGTTCACAATGTTTACAAAATTCCGAACCTTAATTAAAGTTACAAAAGATTGCAAATACTAAATAGCAAAACACTAAAATCCTGGTCACGGCACCAGTTATCACCTTCTTAAATTAAAATGCCTAATGTTTCTGTTAATCTAGATCGTATAGTGTAAGGTGACTTAAATCTATGTATCGTATAGATTGAATTTAATATGTCCGCTTAACTCCTAAATGCTATAAGGTGAATCCTTCACCTGACTCCGAGAGCTTTGGATATCAGTCTAGTAAGCAATGATCGTCTTATCTAAACTTCACCTTGACCTTCGCGTTGTGAGAAAAGGTCTATATCTCTCAAGTTTCCTAGCTACGCCCCCGCAATATGGACGACAGTTAATTCAAAGCGAACTACTGATGATATGCACAGTTAATTCTCAGTTTTACCAATATGTTAAGAGTACTTAACTCTGCGGATTTGACCCAATGTACAATACAATTTGGTCAATTCCGATAGCTGATACAAGATTTCTTGTTTGCTCAGTGCCCAGATTATCCTAGGAACGCAGAAAGATGTCCACGCTGAACTTCCAGAGTCTTGTCGGTCAAACAGCCCTCCGTGTGATTTCCCGTACACACAACACGTGTCTTGTTCCAGTACTTTTCGAGATGTACTGGCTGGAACTAGCGCTGAGTTATTCGAACTCGGGGCTTATATTTCATTGAAGTAACCTTGCAGTAACCTTCCACAATTTCTGCGTCGTATGAAGCAACAAAATTTATGGGACAAGTTTTGAAGACGCAGTCATTATACGCCCGTAAAACGTATCCGTGTTCTTTCTTCAAGAAACAATGACCTCGCAGAGTTTTGTTAATTACTAGCAATTTTGTGCATATTGCTCATTATGAACGGTACATCTGTCTCGACTTAATGTTAGCTAATTATCCTAAGCATCTTAGAGTGTCCTGACGTAAACGCTATTTTTAGTTCTGACAACCTACGCTGTTTACAGTTCATTAAATCCGAGCTTCTCAGCTGGGTGAGTTTCTTATCGCACGATCTGTAAATTTATTCATGCAATCAGGGAGGCAGGCATCTCTTATACCAAAATATCGAAAATCATCGATTTATAAATTTATTCACCACAATAACCTCCTCGCCAGGAACATGACTTTTGACCACTGCATGTTGTAAGTATGAATCTGGCGTTGCACAAATAACTACTCTTTTGTAACGAGAGCGGGCTTTCAGGAGGCAAACAGGTACCCCAAAAGGCCTTTAACTTCCTCATCACGAATATGATTTTCGACCAGTGCATATCGTAGTTAAGACTATGAGTCTGGCATTTCACAAATAAGCACCCTTTTATGACGGGAGCAGAGTTTTTAGGAGGGCTTTCAGTATGAAGTATGGATAGTTTTTAGCATACAATGGAGCGTATTTTGTTGCTAGTTAATGCGGCAAAGTTGTGATTTTTTAAATCGAATATAATTTAATATAGCCTAGGCTAGACCCTTATGTAGTAACAAGTGAATGATATTCATAGTTTTAGTCCGGTCGTAATAAGGTTTGACCCGGACAAAAATAGTGTATGGCTGAATTTTTACACAGACACCCAGAAAATCATCCAGAATAACATATTAAAAGTCCCCGTAAATCCATTTTGGGCACCGCCAATGCAGCACTAAAGTTAAAATAACTCAACTAGGTGGCATTTAAGACGGCATCAATGTATTCTCACATGTATATGGCCTGTCAGAAAAATAGTGTTTCAATGTCATTCAAGGTCAAGGTCATTCAAAATGGCCGCCAACGCAGCACTAAAGCCAAAATTACCCAACTAAGTGGTATTTAAGATGGTATAAAATAATGTATTATCAGCTAATATATATATATAATATATGGCTATATACCTTTTCCGATAGGCCTAATATATATATATATATATATATATATATATATATATATATATATGGCCTATCGGAAAAGGTCAAAAATCTTGTTCCAGATGAGTTTGTTATTTCGTTACAGGTTCTTGGACTATAAACTAAAACGAGTCTTTTCATGTTTGTAGAATGAATGAATAATTTTTTGCTTTTTCTTGCTTCTGTTGCAACTAATTAGAAAACAACTCATCTTATTTAGGCCTAGTTCTGTTTCTATTGCAACACGCGTGCCATTCATGTTTCCATTGTTTATAGCTAACAATTGGCATACATTCTGGAGAAGTGGTTACAGGTGTGGTTGGTAAAAAGCTGCCTCGGTATTGCCTGTTTGGTAATACAGTGAATTTATCTAGTCGAACCGAAACAACTGGAGAGACAGGAAAAATCAACGTAACCGAGGACGCGTTCAAGTACGATTTTATTTGCATGAGTCTGAGCTGCATAATTTTTGAATTATTTTTCGCCGTAGCAGCTTAAATTCTAATTCTCGGTAACATATGCAGAAAACGCCCCTCAAAAGAAATATCAGCCCGTCTGGTCACTTTATTGATGCCGTTAGATATTAGTAAAACGAATTAATTTAGGAACTTATAAGCAAAATTTGATAGGCTAGGTGTCATCGTCAATATGCAGCATTAAGGAATTAATAATTTCATATGGTTTTTGCAGGTTCTTGTTAAAGAAAGAAAACTATAATGAAGATTTTCAATTCACCTACAGAGGCGAAGTTCGCATGAAAGGAAAGAGTGAGCCCATAAAAACATGGTTTCTCTCGAGAAGAGATGCAAGTTAGTCGTATCTCTGTACAGGCCCCGTATTTGCATAACACATCTGTCCTTAAGTAGATTTGACTGTGTGTGAAATCAAAATATGCGATGATTTATCATGAATATTTTGTGACCTCTTTGAATTTCACATAATTCCAAGAACGCCTTCACAATAAGTCATCAAAAGTGGTAACTTTTTACACAGTTTTAAACGGCTTCACACAGCTTCGTATTAATATGACCTACTGATACATCTTCAAGCATCTACAAGTTGGTTCGCACTACTTCAGATTGTTTCACATTACATAGCATGATTTCACACTTTTACTGATAGTTAACACACCTCTTCACACAGGTTCGCATTACGTAAGAGGGGTTTCACACGTCTTCAAGAGATGAGATAGCACTGATACTGTATAATAGTCTATGCCAATGAAAAAATAAGTAGCAAACTATAATCAGCCACATTTGCATGAACTTAATTTTTATTAATGAGAACTGTGTCATTGTAACAGTAGGTTATAATTCATAGCTGTGTAACAAAATTAAAGCACATAACATAATTTGCTTTTGTTTCAAGAAGACAGAAAAACATTTCACGAAAATTAAGATTCAAATTAAGCTTCAGAATAATTTTATATATAAGTAGATCTTTGTAGGCTTTCATAGATGACTACGGAGGTAGATTCAAATGTAAGATAACAAACATGTGATTTCCTTGAAGCAGTCTGCGTTGCATTTGGGTTTAGCAAAAACTGTTACAGAAAGACAGTTTGTTGCTGGTTGTAATTTTAACTTACAGGTCACTAGCTTACATGATAATAGACTTACAAGCTGTATTACTTACAGAATAAAAATAATAAACATTGCACGATTAAGCCTTCAATGTTATCATTACAAGTCAAGCCTTCGCCAAATTTTTGACATAAAATTCGTGTGATACTAAAAGTTTTGAGTGTAAGTCATTATATTAAACTTATAACTGCATGTAATATTTTGTTCTTATTACCAGTACTCATAATACAAATAGGTTAAATGTGGTTACGAAAAATTGTATGAGCCAGTTAAATTTTGATCTGTTTGGCAGAGAAACAACAAACTCTGGCACAAAGCTGTGTGACAGTTAAAAGAGTCATGAGTCTGTCCATTTGCTTGTCAATAGATAGCGCCACATATTTTGATTGGAACATTTCACAAGGAAGTATTTAAAAGACATAGTCGCATCTGTTGAAGTCATTAGTGTATAAAAGAAACTAGTGAAATTTCAAGTTTGACATAATGCTGCTAACATGCTACTATTAAATCACAAGGTCGCATAGTACTTATAAGTTAGATGCGATAATTTTCTATAAGGCAGGTTAAAATAATAATGGGGACACATGCCAAAAAAGGTTTAATTTGACGGGTGTCATGCACATATGACACTTAACATCTGATGTAGGTGTATCAAATTCATTGAAAAAGATATTATAAACACCAAGTTTCCCAAAATCATTTAAATGTGCAACAACATTTGTGTACAATCAAAAATCTAATAACAACCACCAGTTACAAATATAGGTTTAATAGGAAACTGAGATCTAAATAACGTTACACCAAGTGCATAAGACAAAATTACTTGTACACAATTATTGTTGTTGTTACTGGCCTGAAAAGTTACATGATGTTGTTACATGATGTTACTGGCCTGAAAGTTACATCCTGATGTCAAACCAAACTGAAACTGATACAAATTTTACAATGTTGATGAAATATGCCAACTAGCACAGGGGTTGATAACTTTTATAACTGTGCCATCTATAAGTCTTTGGTGCAAATCTATAGACTAGAATAATGATAATAATAATTATAACAGCTATAAGTGAACAAAAAATTGATAATGTACTATTCAACTATAGATTCCTAAGCGCAATAAACGGTGACTAGACATTGATTAGTTACTGCTTAATGAAATCTAACAAACAAATAAAATGCTTTAGAATTTAAATATAACTTCAAGTAACAGTGCTTTGACATCATTTGTGAAGTGCAACTGAAAATGTAAAAACTATGATTACATAACAGCATTCATAAACATTTACTTTAAAACAATCAATTAAAAGGTCACCGACTTTCTTCCTTAAACATCACTCACTCCTTTCTCAATGCAAACAATTATTCACTCCCAGACAAATCATTGCTAATGATTTTTGTGATCTAAAATACGTGAACTTCAAACGAACTTGTAAGGATTATGTTTAAGAAAAAACAGACAAAATAATAGCATAAATGCCTTACATATAACTCTTTAAGTGACTACATCTTGCACATAGGCACTTTAAAATGAAGGCTTATCAGTAATTGTTCAAGAACATAAATTCACTAAATGAGGATGTCTTTTACAAATTCACTAAATTACACAACATTATCAATTCAATAAAGTAAACTCATTTCATACATAGTAATAAAGTAAAAGTATTTTATCAAAAATGATGTGACACAGCAATTGTTAATTAAGGAATGAAATACAGGAACACACAAAATATAATGAGACACGATGCCATGATACTATATGTGCTACAGTGAAAATAGTCACCAAATACACCATGACTTATAACAGCAACAATAGTTAAAACTGACTGTCATAAAGAATGCTCACATGAATGACAATAATAAAACATGTGGTAGCACAGTTGTACATGCTACAGAGATAGTCATCGTCACATACACAATGAAAAAGGGACTATTGACTGCATGGCAGTGTATGCAATGCTACACTGCACTTGTAAAATTATGATATCTATCTGCTCTAAAGATCATAAATATGCTGGATTCGATCAAAGTACTAGAAAGTACTCAACATAAATGTTAGATGTTATAATGAGCACAATGTGTTACAATAACAACAAATACGTGCAGGATAAAAAGGGTACGTACATTAAAAGACAAATTATTTGACAATACAACAATTATGTAAATGTATAAGTGCACAAAATGTGGCAAGGATTAAGTGGACGTTTTGACATAAAATATTAAGCAAACAACAACACTTATATCTAAACTTAAATTTAAAAGTTCCAGAATCTAACTTACAAATTCACGTGGACGGAATGCAGTTAAGTTCACTTCGGTAAAAGTAGACTGTAAAGCAACTGAATGGCCCAATGCAGTAGACAATACATGTACTACTTAGTCCATAAAATAACAGTATGAAGACTGAAAACCACATATCGTAAAATAAGTTCTAGAATTTTGTTCACGTGAAACTCCTCCTAAAAGGGAACGGTCATATTAACCGAGAACACAGACAAGTACATGACAACACTTTTCTATAAGTACATAAGAAATAGTCCAATATTAAAATATGTCATTCTTTGGTGTTTCTCGTATTGCATTGTTACTTTGCATACAGGAAAGAAAAATTTACAATTAAAATCGAAGGCACTTGCTTTGTAAATTTTGCTGTTCTATATTCAATAAATTCAAACAAATTTTGCCATCATTCTAATAGCATTTCACATAATTTAGCCCTTCCTTGTCATTAGATAAATGAAACTTCAGTCACAATTTTACAACTCATAATCTACTAATTTTATACCATTACTACGGTATACATGTCAGATACAAAATTTTTAGGAAAGCAATCTTAATAAGTTTGTAAATGCATGCGTAAGATGGCAGTATTAAGTATTCTACAGAATAATAACTACTTCTTGAGGCTAGATCGTAGTTTCGGTGAAGCGGCAGTCAGACGCTTAGATCTAAAGCTAGGTGTGGAGGAGAGTGGTCGTCCCATTCTAGTGGGAGATATACTGCGAGTGCGCTGTATTGATGGAGAACGGGTCTGTGCAGTCATCTTGTTTGATGGAGTGTTGTCGAATCTGGCGTGGTACTGCAATGAATCATCCAGTTTCTGTATCTCGTGTTGCAGTGACATAGGGTCGAGAGTCGGGTCGCGAGAAACAATGCCAAGGGAATCACTTAGGATGTTGCGCAAATCCTTAGCATCTTCACTTACTTTTCCACTACTGCGTGAAACGTATGCTTGACGTTTACGAATCTCTGATCCGAGCTGGTCCTTCAAAGATGCAACCTAAACAAGTGAACATGTTATTGTAACTACAATAGAATTCATAAAAAATATCTTCATAACTGAATGTGCAGATCTTATTTCACACCTGACATCAAAATCGTTCAACTTTTCAGCACACTACAAGCACTTTTTCATTATAAACTTAAAATATTTCTTGTCTGTGATACCATAACATAAATTTGCATTGATTTTCAGCTCAATTAAGTTATTTAGTCTTGACAATAATTAAGCTAACAAAAACGATCTTACTGCAAGTGGATAAAGGGACATACTACTGTTTAAACAAACACAGGTAAGCTAATTTTATCAAGTAGTCAAATAACCAAGTCATAAAAAACAGAACTTATCAATTAGTCAGTCATACACCAAAAAAGCCGACATTATTAATATCATTTATTTTCGAACAAACATGTACAAATACATAAAAGATTCAATAAAAATAGAAAAGCAGTATTAAAATAAAATGACGTATAGCACGCATAAAACACAGATAAAAATGCATAACTATAATCATATACAAATATGAATGCACCAAAATAATTTAAGACAACTCCATATACTCTAACGTTTATTTCAACTGACTTTTCAGGTGATACTGTAGCTACTACAAGACACAACTCGACAACGTAATAAAACTCAAACAATAACTTGATTAGATGAACAGTTCTTGAAGAAATATCATCACTGATTGTTCGTACAGCAGTGTCCAATCAAACAAACGTTTTTATACCACTATTGTACAGATATAATCGAGATGAAAACTTTTTTAAACACAAAAATTAACTCACCACGTCGGCAGTACTACACTTTTGTGCAAAACTGACAAATTTGCAAATTTACAATGCGCTTAACGCACCACACTAGGACAAACTCTAACTTTCACAGATACTATAAATCTCTAGATTTACTGTAACTAACTGAGGCTGCATCATATCGCATCCTTTCATAATACAAAAGAGAAGAATTTTTAAAGACTTCTTTCAAAGTTGCATCATATTCACTAATAACTTTATATGAGTTAACTATCAATGTGGATTACTATGAATGTCTAATAAAGTAAACAAGAATACCTGTTCCTCTAGTGATTTAACTTTCATTCTGTGAGCACGTTCACGTGAGTCCAATGTTCTCTCGGCCTGGGTTTGCGCAGTACGGAGGCGCTCCGTTTCCATCTCTGTCTCTGTGCGATGACGAGAGGTAAGATCAATTAAGCGCTGAGCGTGTTGCTGTTCCTGCTCTGCCATCTGAGTCTGAAGATTCTGAACCTGCAGATGAACAAATCTAAATTAATAAGCTCTTGTTTCTAAGAGTCATAAATTTTAGCAGTAAAGCCTCAAAAGTTTAATTTTACTTAACTGATTCTCAAGCACTAATTTGGAATGGCACTTTTTAGATCAACACATCACAATCACAGAGTTAAATGCTGCACCTGTTCCAAGAGAGATTCCTAGCCCGTGATACTGACCAAAATTTACAAATGTGTTGTTAAAGGGTTGTTTTTGGCCAACAATTGAATGCAATTTTTATATTAGAAAATGGTGCCCATTGTTTGCCTAACTACAGATTATAGAATTTGTATAACAAAAGTAATCTTTCTCTGCGCATGCACGACAGTTAAATCTATGGGCACAATTTATTTCTGAAAATAGAATCACCCTCTGCTTTAGTTTTTTGTCCACTAGATCTTCATATTTATCACAAATACCTCAACATTTTTAATAGTTTAAGGTCTCAGAATGGAAATGCAGTCAAGTTTCGTGATGCCTAAGAAGTAAAAGATAAATATACATTGAAAGCATTGCTGTTGCAACTAACTTTTTTAATGACAACGAAACACCAAATTACATAATTCATCAACATTTCTTTTTTGATGTGGGGCAGACTTTATATAAGTGCAGTAAAAAAATAAGGCTAAAGTTGATTTTCTCATCCGATAACTTGTCTCTTAACTTAATACTCACTAGAAATATAATATTTAATCAATTATCTTATTCATTCTCTACAGTTCAGCATGATGATTAGGTTAAAACAGAATATTGAAACTAGAAACATTTACAGAGTAAAGTTATGTGATAAAGTTTTTTCACATTAGAACTATGGTACAAAACCTAAGCAAATTTAAGAATAGAGCAAAACATACTATTAATTATTATGGATTCATAATCATCCTTTATGTACAAGCAGCATGCATGTCATCTGACATGCATAAGATTTGTATTAGTGAGATACTAGGGTGAATGAAAATGATTGATTGATTAAGTAAAGACAAAAGACAAACACAAAATTTATTTGACCTTCGCTCACTTAACAGACAACATTAGCACTAGCGGCTATTTAATGACTTACACTTACAACAATATAGGTGAGGATGCAATACACAAATAACGAATGACATCTAGGGTGTATGCTGGTATGCCCTGGCATTGGCAGCCGCTAGTCTCGAACTTAAGATTGCATGGTTGCAGTCCAAAATAGCAACATATTTGCACAAATATTGTACAAATAAGAAAATTTTTATAGCATTCAACTGATCCTTGTTTCAACTACTTTTTGGCAGAAATTTTTTGGTAAACAGCTATGATTTCATGTGTTACATTACCTGTCTATGCATATCAACATTCTCCATCTCTAGTGTAGACAAGGATTTCTCAGCAGCTGATTTCTCCAACATGGACTTACTCACTTGTTCTTCAGTGTGCAGTCTTTCTCTCTCTATCTGTAAATTAGAAAATAGATTTTGTTACAAAACTGTAAATCCAATGATTTACTAAGAAAATGTGATAAAACACGCAAAATAAATTTTCAAATAACGTCTGGATACACAGTTAATTTTGAACAAAATTTAGGAAATGAACAGAAACGTGAAATAATGAATTAACTACCAAAACATCAATGCAGTACAAGACTCATTTGCCCCAGATAACCCATGACCACTGGAAAGCAATATTTCCAAACTAAGATCATTTACATTAAATGTATTCAGTATTATCAATATTGATTTAACTATGTCATAGTTGGTGTTTTATGTGAAACAAAAACAGAGTCATCACCGAGCAACAAAAAAATCTTGATCGTAAATTAGACAATACGGGAAGATATCCTTGAATGGGTAAAACATCATGAGATGTGCTTACAATTTTCTCTAGCGAAAAACTACTTTGTGATGTGCAACTGAAGTTGAAAGCACTAAAACAATGTAAGATAAATTAAACAGATGATTAATTCTGGCTATGGGAGCCAACAGCAAAAACAACATGTAGAAAAAATGCAGAAAAAGGTATTAAATAATTTCATTCATGCTTATCACGCTCATGATGGAAAAAATTAAAGAGCATGGCTCTGTTCATGGGCAATGTTACTCAACAGTAATCCACATAACAACTATCACGTTATAGATACTACTGTTCTTCATATAATAATATATGCCTTTGTTAGAGTTTTCTGCAGGGCATGTCTGTCTTTCTCCAGTCTATTTTGTGATCTTTCCATTTCGGCTCTCTTGTTTTCAAGCTCGGCTATGCGTTGCTGTAGAACTGACACCCGCTCACGGAGATTAGAACGCTCGGACTGCAATTTCTGAATGTGCTGATTGGTTTCCTGTTCTGTTTCTTGACGCTGAACCAACAGCTGCAAAAAAAAGCAGAAAGATTTGATTGCCGTGGACGCCCTTTAAACTGACAACTTTCAATTTGAAACCAGTACACCATTATTTTTTACTATGTGTAAAGTATAAAGACTAAACAATTTTATCAAAAGCATTTTGACAGGTTAGTGGTAAAATGCAACAAACACCAAACACCAAACATCATCTTTGTCAAATCCCTTAAATTTAATCACTCCTTAAACTTTCCACTCCTTAAAACATGCCACACCTTCTAATGGCTATTACTTCACGAAAACTATATTTTAGAAGTCAGTATTTGGAGCCAAATTCTTTAACTCCTTTTATAGACACTATTAAGCTAAAGCCTAATTGTTGTGATTCAAATGCTCAGCTTTATGTCCTTTTATTTTACAAAGCCAAATGCTTGCGTTTCTTGCCAGGTGATATGTAACAATGAATTCAAAACACAAGCATTAAAGTATATTAATGTATAACAAAAACTACCACCTTTTCTGACTTTAGCATGTGAGAAAAGTCAGTGAATAATCATATAGTGTTTGCAATATGATTTTGTAGAAATGGAGAGGGTTAGGTGGGTACGAGGACAGACAATGTACAATATCATAAAATTTTAGTGGCTAATAAAACAACATAGTCATAAAATTCGGCAAAACAGACAATGATATACATAAAAACACTAAGACAATGACGTAATGATCATCAGTAATATTACAGTAATAAACAGTAGTCAGACAGTGATAAAAACATAAGAAGTTTGCTGTACAAATTTAAATAATTTGTTTGTATTACTGTTTGTGAAGAACGAGTTTGAGCCTCCAGTTCCATTCGTCTCATTTCACTGTCACTAAGGTCAGATTGCAGTTGCTGCAAACGATCATTCAGTGACTTATTATCCCTCTTGAATTCTGCCAGCGATTGCCTGCAAAACACACGATAGCTCTTAAGAAAACATAGTTTATTTAGAAATAATAAACAATACAATAAATAATTTATAAAAATACATGCAGATTTGTGAATGAGTATTGTGCTTGTAATAAATGTTAAAAAGTGATAAATGTGCTACCAAATCACAACTGTAACCATCCTACTGAGGATCAGTCTTACATATAACTTAATCCGCCAATTCAACACATCTAGTGCATTACTATTAACAAGTACAAAACTGCTTTAAGAAGGCAATTCTAATAAGCCTTCGCAAAACAATTATGATAAAACCTAAAATGACCGAGTGCAATTTACCAACTTACTTTGCACTGTCCAATTTTTCCTGCAGCACACGGCGATCATGCTCACTGGAGCTGAGACTACGCTGCAGTTGCAGCACTCTTTCTTGCATAGTCTGTGAAGTGGCGCTGGTGTCCGACAGAGAGATATTCAATTCATTAAGCTGCAAACGTGAACAAAATGTTAAACCAAAGTTAATACTAGAAAAGTTATTTGATGTTCACATTTTATAGGGCCCATTTTTCATTATTTGAAACTCACTATAGTGTGGTAAATATTACTTGTACAAACTTACAAAACAGGTACTATTCAACTGTCTCCACATATATAAATTTTTAGCCTATTACATATCATTTCCTTTTTAATAAATACTTTTGAGAAAACAGAATACAAATGTATATAACTTGGTAAAAATGTGCTGCTATGACTTATAAACCACCACTTTTTAAACAAAATAACTTAACATTCATATTATACTCTCCTAATTTAATCTATGCACAATGAACCATCTCTTTATTATTGCATTAATAGCCAATAGGTAGTATTTGCCTTATCTTTCAGCTGACTTTCTCCTTGTTCTGTGCGAGCAAGTGCAACCGTTAGTCTGTCTATAGTGAGCTGCAAAGAAGCCACTTTGTCCTCTCCATCAGCTACCTGCTTGAGAAGACTTTCCACGCGACCTTGAAGCACCTAAAAAACAGGAAAGTTGCTCTGTGTTGCACCTGTGCTAGAAGACAACATTTAAATTGTTGTGTTCATAAAAAGAAATGTATTCCAGTATTTGATTCAACTAAAGCCTATTACATAGTTTAACAAAACAGTTCTAAAATTTTTATATGGTTCCACACACTGCGTCGATATCGACATAATGGCAAGGCCTATTTAATACGTTGGTGGTTGTGATAGGATCACCTGTCTTTTAAGATAAATTCTGTTTTGGTAGAGAATGAATGGTCTTAGCCATGTTTGTATGAATAATAGAAATAGAATAAGAATACATTCAATACCTGCTTGTCAGTTTCTAGGTCGTTCATTTTAAGTTTCAGCCGCTGTATATCACCTTCCAAACCACGCTTGGCCAGCTCTAGCTTGGTGCAGTGAGTTTCTGAGACATCCAGGTTTTCGCGAAGTTGCTTTTTCTCCTGTTCTGCTTTCTCAACTTGTAGTTTAGTTTTACCCAACTGTAATATAAACAGTGACATTTATTTCTTTCATAATTATAATAACATGGCAAACTTGGAAAACAGCCACATGGAAAAAACAATTATAATATAAACAATAAATGCATTAAGTAGGACCATGCGCTTGGTATGTGTTGTTTGTGAAAAGCTATAGTGCAACGAAAAGGTTCTACCTCAACATAAATGCAAATATAAACATGAGCTGAGCTAAGCGTGCAAACGTGTGTTGCCGACATGACAGCTTAGAACAAATGCCTTTGGCAGTTTGACTAAGCTTCTTACCTTCTCAGTCAGCTGTTTTTTCTCTGCCTCTGCAGAAGAGAAATTGCGTTCAGCATTGTTGAGTTTGTCAGCAAGTGCCTTGCGATCGCGCTCACCACGGCGTATCGTTTCTTCTTGTAGTTGTAGAGCAGTTTGAGCTTTTACTAGACGACCATCAACACCTCGTTTATCTGGGAAAATTAACAAAGTTCTTAACGACAAAACTTATTTGATCATGTCCTTTCTGACTATGAATATTTAAGCAGTTTTGACAGCCGTGTGTTATATCCATAGGTTAAACTACCGTATTTTCCCATGTATAAGAGACCCTTGTGTATAAGAGACCCCTTCAATTTTTAGGCAAAAATTCTGGAAAAAAGTTTTTTGGTAATGAATAACTTTATTCATCATAGAAATCATTAAATTCCTCATCACTCTCATCAAAAATATCAACTGGAGTCAGACCTTCAGCAATTCCAGCCAGTTCATCATCAGAGGAGTCACTCTGCTCAAAAATGGCATTGTCCTCTGTGCCGTCCATGGCATTGGAGATGCCACACTTCTTGAAAGATTTAATAATGACCTCTGGCTTTACACCATTCCATTCTGGACTTACTCCCATGTATAAGAGACCCCCTATTTTTAAAGTGAAAATTCTGAGCAAAAAAGGGTCTCTTATACACGGGAAAATACGGTACTTTAAATTGCATAAATAGTTAGGTCAAGTATATACCTTTGAAGGAGAATATTATCAGTCTACTGTGTAGTTCTGCATTTTTAAAGCATGAAGAGCCATTTCAACTGCAGACATGTCACAATTTTCTACAGCCTATCAAATGTAGACGTGTAATCATTGAAGGGTTTGCATGTATCCTTAACTTTCTCTTCCATTTTCTTGGCAAATGGTAATGAAAGAAAGGTGGTCAAAGAGATACTACGAACTTTATAAAACAGAGTACAACATATCATACCTTGCTCCACTTCTCCAAGAGATTTCTGCAAAGTGATCAGCCTGTTTTCAATTTTGTTTCTTTCCTCTGTCATTTCGTTCAGCTGTCGTCGCAGAGCACTAGCTTCACCTTTTGCATCTTCCTGTTTTTACATGAAAATCACACTTATAGGGCAAATTCTGTATAACAATATTTTAACTTTACTGTTTAACAACTTGCTAAAATATGTTCCATACTATGAGGTCTATGAATTTAGAGAATCGCTTTCTTTATTCAGTGTAATAAAAAAGCAAAAAAGCACTAACAGTGATCACACTGGTTTATTCTTCATCATCCGATCTCTATAATGACCTCAGAAAGAACTAACAGATGTTAGCTTAAAAAACAATCTCACTCATTTCACGCATAGCAAAATTTTTCAATGCGGTAGATGAAAGACTCAAGCACCACACAAGAATTTTTCACAGAAAATGAAACTACGCTTATAGCACCCTCTGCAAAATGAGTTTTCTAATTATGCCTAGTATAATTTACCCATAGCACGGTCAAGTTCTCAATATCCCAAGTTTTTGTTATTTTTGCAAAAACCTGCCATTAAAACACCAAAAATATGTTTTTTTGCTTCTTATTTTTCCTAGTCTATTCCATTTGAAAAAATAAGCTTTCTATGAGATAACATAAAAATGGACACAAATATTAGGCACCTAACACACTCAAAATGGTGGACAAATAGCATAAAAACTAAAAATGGTCATATAGACATATTCGTGAAGCATGAAGTGTGCTGTTGAAAAACGTGTTCTGGGCTTAATAAGCTGATTTTATATTGTTGCATAAATAAGTGTGATATTACCACAACAATCTACAGTTTGAACTAAAATGATTAACATTTGGTTTCTACCTCACAATAAATCCTTTTTGTTTGGTACTATTAAAAAGATGTCGTTGCATGATAATAAAATCTATATGATACTAAATCAACATACACGTTCTTTCTCAGTAGAGACCAGGGTGTTCATGAATTCCTTTAAGCTCAGTCTAACCATCTCCGGATCAACGTCCATGTCTGGGTAAGACAAGTCAGCCATGGATCGACGGCGCAGCGGAGATGGGGGTATTGGTGGAAGGTCCTCATCTTGTGGGGTTTTGCGTTCAGGACTGAGAGATCTCTCTGGAGCTCCTGTGGTGGGAATTCGACTTCCTCCTCCTTCAGTAGTGGTTGCATAAATGTTGTCATAACCTAAAAAAGTCAGATGGTTCCTCTTTTTCAAGTACTTTCATATGTGCAGAACAGATAGGTTATTAAATAATTCATCACAAACAATGTCTTGATATAGTGATGCTCATTTTTTTGAATTCACATTGTCAAAAAGTATTTAATAATGCTCACACAACACTAAAGAGTTCTATAATTTGCATATGGCAATGAACCTAAAGAACCCACATAAATCTGAAATGTATAGCAAAGACATATGAGATTGATCCAGTGACAATAGGTTCGAAATGTACAAAACAGGTAGCAGTTCCTTGTTAAACTATTAATTTGAAAAATTAATAAAAATAATGAAAAAATAATGAAAAGCAGAAATCCCACATTCTTACTGGATCAACAATATTCCGTCACACACACTCCAGGTAAATGCTCTAAAAAGTTCTATCTTTATGTGCTCAACATGTTGAAATCAGTTAAAAAACTGCTAATCCGTTATTTGTATTTAACGTGCACTTAGCACTTATTTAGGTATTTAATGCGCTAATGGTGTAAATTTCTTAGTACAATACTAAAATCTGCACAGTAATTAATGCACTTCTGTAACCTGTTTCTTCTGCATCAACTTTCGGTTTCTGCAAATATCAGATTCGAAGTCAGAAATTCATGCATGAAAGAAGCAATACGCTAAAATACAATTATTTTATAAAACATAAAGCTGCATAATTACTCCAGCATTCTATAAAGCTGGGTTTCAAGAGTTTCATGACTTTCAACATGAAGATCAGTTTCAGGGAAAAAAATTGCAGAAAGTACAAATTATGAAAATTCCCGAAGAAAGAAGTAAAGCTCTGGAAGCACTTACCTTTGGTCGGAGATTTTGGTCGCGCTCTTGCTGGGCTGGGGCTAGCTCCTCTTCCAGTAAATGGACTCTCACTACGGAAGCCAATGGTTCGCCGAAGGGCAGAGTTGATGTTACTCAACTTGTGTTCAACGTCTTTCTTAGCTCCTTCCACCTTCACATTTTAGCACAAATTATAGGCTGATTAACAGCGAAAGGCTACTTTATCCATTTATGTAACTTTAAAGTGCAGCAACGGCTAGGACCAATAAATCACAAAACTTGTAGAGGTCTTGTTATATTTTTTAGTTTATGATACATAAACAATTGTTACTTTAATCCTCAGTAGCATATAATTCATGTAAAAATTGTTCTTTTGAAACTCTATCCCTTAATTTTGTCAGAAAACAATACATTTTGCTCCTACATGGCTGCGAACATGAATTGCTTCGCTAACAGAAATGCAATATAACACTACATAAAATTCTGATAGAATCTGGAAACACAGTCAAAATGGTCTCCAGTTATTAAAGCATGCTTTATAAAATTTCTAAGAATAAATAAAAAATAGCAGACCTGACCGACTAATGTGAACACAGCAAAACAATATTCGTTCAGAAATGAAAAAGCATTGTATTAGATGTGTTCTTATTTTCATATGAAAAATTTTTCCAAACAATATCTTAAAGAAACACATATAGCCAAAAACGACTGTGATCATGTACCATAATCAATCAGTGATAGTCAGCTCCATTTTTACATGAAAAAAAGGCATACATATGTCTAAAGCTTTGGAATGTAAAAAACAACTTCAGTCCCATTTTTAAAATGACTCTAAAAAGGTTGCAAAGTTGTTAAAGACACAGTTTTGTTTTGTTCACATTGATAAATTAAATACAAGTGCCACAACTAGACACAACACTAGATAAACAATTTTTGATCAGATATGACTATGGTAACATGCTAATGGTCATCTATACATAGTACTTTATGTTGATAATCGGTCACACTCATTTTGTTTTCACAAGAAATACCATTACCTAGTAACCTTACAATCAAAATTACCTAACAAATTTACGTGAAGCAGTTGTGCATGTATCGTCATAACTAATAATAACGGCCCTGTCTTTTCAGAGTTGCTTACTATATATATATATATATATATATATGTGAATATCCCAACAATTCAAGCAATCTACTTGAATTTGCAAGGTTAAATGCAGAATCCTGCTTTTCAAGTTAAAAAAAATTATCAAGATAAGCTAAATTAATTTATTTTAAACCAATGTCTATTCTAGCTCCATTACATTATGTTAGCTAATCAGATACTCTTCCTACAACCCACCCCAATCAACTGTTCCAAAGACCATTTAAGCCAGACAACAACCAGCGGTACACATGACTCCTTGAGAGAGATGCGATCGGGTGCACACAATTTGTGCTAGTTATGTAAAACGAACTTGGAGTATAAGATACTATCATCTTAGCTGAGGTTTAGAAGTGCATCTCTTCATGAAGGAATTACTGCTTCACGAAGGAATTACTACGTCAAATGAGAGTAAATCACAGTCACTACTTATTAGGTACATTTTGGCATAAATCCAAAATTCATATTCCCCATCATAACTTTGTATGTACTTCAAATTTTACTACTATATTAGAAATGTAGCATTTAAAAACTCGTATCAGTTATACACCCAAATCCTTTGCTGATGTGCCATCCCAAATCGATTTAAATTTTTAAAAGCCGAATCGAGCAAACTTTTTATGGACTATCCAATAAAATAAAAATTTATCTTAATTACAATGAAAATACCGATTATCTAACTAACTGTTGCACGTATAGATGCCAATATGTGATAAGATTGGATGCTCCAATAAAGAAAAATATTTGTCAGATCATACTGATTTAAACCCAAGAAAATTCATCCAATAAAAGTGTTGCACATAAACACATAATATTTCTTAACATAAAAGAGAACAGATTTTGTAAGTGAAAGCTCTAACTTATAACTTACTCTGGCTAGATGCTGTTCTAATGCCATCACACGGCCTTCACTTGCACTAAGTTTGATCTTTAAGTCAGCAAGATCTGTGTTGGCTGAGTCAAACTGCAGCTCCATATTATGTCTTGATGCTTCAGCTTTTGCTTCATTATCACGGCTCTCTTCCAGCTGAATGGTCAGATCTTTATGTTTTAATCTCCACTCATCCTCTAATTCGCCGAAGCGACGCTGCATGTTAGCTAATTCTTTACGCATTGTGTCTCGTGATGCTTCAGCTTCAAGTAACTAAACAAAACCAAGAAGGTTTATTTGGAACTTAAAACGCAGACATTTTTGTCACACACTGTATGTAGATTTCTCATCACTATCGAAGTAAATATTATCTTTATACTAAAATAATGAAAAATAGAAAGAAGCTTAGTGAAAAAATGGTGCAAAATTGTTTACAGAACATTGTTTACAATAAATATAATATTTAAAATTCTTGCCTGATATCATACCAAATACTGTAATAATCTACAATACGTAATATTGTACTTATAATTAAATACCATAAAAATATCATAAACACATATGGATTAAGATGTCTGCATTAACTCAAATTACAATACTCAAAACTTGAAAATTTTATACGAAAATTTAAAAATGTACTAAACTAACAAAAATTTATGTTGTCACTAATAATTGGAAATTTCAAAGAACAAAATAATAGTTTTTTCTACTGTGTGGTAGCTGATTCTGAGATTTGTAATAAGTAATAAAAAAATTTAATAAAACAAGCATAAATGAGCAAAGTAACTAGAGCCTGCCAGATACAAAACACACCCGTTGCTTAGTGGCAAAGACCTCTTTTCTCAGCTCCTCCTCTCTTTCCTCCGTCTTGTGACAACGTAAGCTCAGATCCTCTGCATCTTTCTTAAATTTCTGTTTATCTTCTTCCAATGTTTTTGCCTAATAAAATGAATAGCATGATTTGATACAAATATTTTGATTTGATATGATATAATGATCTGATACAAAAAATTGTTTGTAATGACATGTGTAGCACTAAATAGCAAAGGCTGATAAGCAGCAAAGCGATGCATAATTAGATTCTTATTATTGTTTGCTCTTTGCATTTAGTGAGCCGCATTGCTAAACAATGTGAGTAAAGTATCAATGCAACCGTAGTAGTGCAATTTTATTTTTTGTCATATACATTAACAGTGATGTAAATTATTGAGTATCAACTACCTAAAGGTAAAACATTAGAAAAAAAATTGTGAAAGCTCATACCTGTCTTCGCAAATCAGAGAGATCACGACGAGATTCCAGTCTGGATTTCTCCACTTCTCTCAACATATCCTTCAATTCACTTGCCTCCTTCTCTAGTAAACCTTTCTTTTCTTCCATGACTAGAAGTCAAGAAGTATTGTAACAGCTAATGTTTAATTAATCCTTATAAAAATCAGTGTTTAATACTATCATATAGTCACACGAAACCTAATTAATAAAACTAACATTAAACTATACTAAGGTAAACAGAAATATTTAAGGATTACTGTTGCTGCTTAAATTCAGAATGAAATAAAAGTCATATTGTAAATAACTAATACTTACCTGCGAAGTTTTGTTTGTTGTCGTCCAGTTTACGGCGAAGTTCATTCTTATCACCTTCACTCTTTTTTATCTTTGCCTTCAATTCCTCATTAGTTTTTTGCACGGCTTCTTTACCGTGCAACTCCTCTGTCCACTGTCGTTTGTGCTCAGCATTTTCTTTACGAAGCTGATCTCGCTGTTCCACACCTTAACAAAAGAAATAAAATCAATCAAATTAAGAGCATAACTTTGATGGAAAAGTACTGTTAATTTTAATCTCGCTAACAAGTGCAATATTGTTGAATCAGCAAGCTACATAGCTGCCTGTGAGTACTTTTCTCGCAAAATCATGACTAAATTATGCATGATGTTAAGCAAAGACATACCGTCCTTCATAGCTCGCTGAAGATCACCTATTTCTTGCTTCAGATGTTCACGAGTATCTTCCAGGGCAGCAACCTTGCGTGAAAGATCTGCTACGTTTTCTTCCAAAGCCAGCTTCTGTCCATTTAGTTCCTTCAGTTTATTGTTCAATTCCTTAGTAGCTTTCTCATGTGAGGACCTATGCAAACAGAATAGGTGATAACAACACCATCACAAGTAAACAGAAATGTCAGAAAGTAGATGAAGAATTGTTGTTTTTTGATACAGGCTATAAAACATTGCATATGTCACTGTTCGACAACAGCAAAGAAGCTTTCACTGTTGCAAAATATTTTTTACAGTAAATGTTACAATTTGGTTTTGAAATTTTAATCATCTATGTGGTGTGTTCAAGTGTTCAAGATATTTCCTTCACCAGTTGTTTTGTAATTTAACAATGTCCCTGATGATAGCAGTTCATCATGAAACTTGTTCAAAAAAGCTATTACAGTATAACGACTATTTATTATATAACACAGTTTTGATGCAAATCATAGAACAAAAATTAGATAGCAGTTAAAATCTTTTGCTATATCATATTACTATACTGCACAAGAAAAATTGAGATAATTATTAAATGATAAAAACAATGTATACAATTTTGGTACAATATCATGGTTATTGAGAGCCATGGTTTAAATGCACAGTAAAAGAAGCAACTACAGAAAAAGAGCAGAACTGAACTAGCCCATATTGCAAATTACAAATGGCTCAAGGTCTACAACATCTACCATTTCACCAATTTTTATTTACCTTAGATCATCAATAGTATTTTCTAGCGCAGCTTTATCAGTCTCTAGAGATAAGATTGTTGCTTTGTCCTGATCTGCTTTGTTGTTGCTGTCACGACGGAATTTCTCATTTTCTGTCTTCAGAGCATCCAGCTCTGTAAGAGTTTTGTGGTATTTGTCAGTCATTGCCTGCTTTTCTTCTTCAACTAAAGATATTGCCTAAAATAACAGTACAAAACGGTCAAACAACAGGTAATACCAATCAAAGACAGTTTAATAACAATGCAGCCATAGAGGAACAACCAAGATTAGAGCGAATTTGGATAAAACTTGGCCTGAATAGCTAGACTAGAGATAGTTTAATCTTAATCCAGATCTACATTTTCTAAAGTGTATAGAGTAAAAAATTGTTGATTAAAAAATTTAGGTGCAGTAGGAAGAATGTTACCTCTTGTTTTTCTGATTCAGCCAACATTAAAGCATCATCACGATCACGGATCAAAGATGACATTTCCCCATTCAGTTCTTGTATCTCCTTGTTGTGAACGGCAGTCAACTCTTCCCGTTCTGTTGCCATCTGTTGGACAAGTGCTTCATTAGATGATCTCATCTCTTCTCGGAGATTCTCCTAAATTCAAAAACACAAATGCTTTTAAAAAGTGGAAGAGCAGTTCTCCACAATAAGTTAATCACTGTTCAAAATTCAAATTTTAAAGTAGAGCACAAAGGTGCCAGCAATAATAATCTTACATTTGTTTTGTGAACATTTAGCAAACACAGGTAGTACATAAGGTAATGACATTACAAACTAGACATCCCTTTGCGAACATTTTTTAAAGATGAACCTGGCATTTGTACAGTTAGATTCACACAGATAAAGTTAGTTTCATTCTTTCAAATAGATTCATACACAAAATTAAGAATTTTTCAATATCGAAATGCATGTCTTATATTACCACTTATTTCTTATGAATAATATATATGAATAGAAGTCACAGATAATGTTCATGTTCAGCCATTAAAATCTTAAAAAGTAGTACTATAAGAGTGCTAAAAAAGTAGTTCAATGCTAGAAGAAACTACTAATACTACACCCTACCAGTTGCTGCATAAGTAAAGCCACTTCTTCCTCATGAGTAGCTTTTGTCTGCATGAGTTTGCCTTGTAGATCTTGCTCATTTTCAGATAACTGAGCCTCCAAAACTTCGCGTGTTCGCTTTGCTTTCTCTCCTTCATTGTCCAAGTCCTTCTGCAAGCGAGCTGTTTCGGCTGGAAAACAAATCAATAATTTCCTGTCAAAAGACGAATTAATTATCACTTTCTGTATTGTTTCGCTTGAGCTATTTAACAAATTGGCACAGTGTTATAAGAAATTCTGCAAAATGCATTATCGAAATTAGTAGCAAACCACACAGATTTCAGCAATGGTGCATGAAATATAAATGAAACAATTTGAAAAATTGCAGTAAGCTGGTTTTGTGTGACTGTGGGACACAGATTGCCTTTCGATTGTGTTTGTTACCTCATACAAATATTGTAACAACTACAAGTAATAAAACAACGACAATCGTTATTGTGCTTTGTGGTTAATACAGTAAAATCACCTTTATGAATGCGTAATGGCGAACATGTCAAATATAGTACAAGAATTTTTTACAACAAATGCAGTAATAATGTAACAACAAAAATTAAACATCCTGATCACAAAAATCAAGAAAAAAACATTATCTAAGATGCAAGCTTTGTAAAATTGGACATAAAAAAATTATAATGTTTTTATGACTCTTAATAGTTTTAATTTGATGTTTATAAATTACGTAGAATAACCTTGGCTCCTTCTGGCAAGAACAACAGATTTAGGTTCGTTTAGGCTTTAATTTTTTCCAGTGTTTCTGATCTCTGATTTCAATAAATTTTATCAATCATGATCATTTAATAGTACTTTAATCTTTAATCTTTTGTTTTAAATTCTAAAATCTAAAATCTACTTTCCAAGTTTACATTGTCACTGTTTTTGCAATTTAAACTTACTCCAATTCATTAAAAAAGGTATTCACATAATACACATTTGAAAGTAGAAATGCTGTGCAGCACACAGCTAACTGGTTTAAAAAATTGGGACTTCTTAATTCATTTTGTTGCTTCCTACCTTGTAACTGTTCACGTTTGACAAGGAGATCTTGATTTTCTCCTTCAAGCTGCTCCTTACGAACTTCCAGCTTCTCCACAGTCTGCTGAGTTTCATACAGTGCAGTCTCCAAATCATCCTTCTGACTCTTCAATGCTGTAAAACAATACAATATGAGGCACTTCAAACCCAATTTGATAAACTCTGCTTAAATTAAAAATGATGATTGATACACTATTTCCGTTATCAAAATGACTGTGTTTTTTTGGTTTCTCACATAATTTATGTCAGTGAGCCAGAGTAGATAGAAAGAGCAAAATAAATGGGTTCAAAATGAAAGCAGTCTGTGTAACGAATATGAATTTTAATTGTAAAGCCACTAATGAAAAACACGAATGAAAACAGTTTCTTTTTTAGATACGGTCAATACATAATATGGACATGTAAAAAAGGTATCCATTTATATTTTTCTGACTTTATTGACAGTATAGAACAGTTGCTAAATAGATTATTATTACTAATAATTACTACTATAATTATACTACTTATGACTACTAATAATGTACTGGTAGTAAAAATCTTAATTACGATAATTAAGTTGACAAAGAAAAAATAATGCACTCACTATTCTATATATTAATAACTTATAAATTTTTACTGTAGTACCAGTAGTTAATTATTGTGCAATATTAAGGCTAAAAAGTAAGCACATACTTCAAAAGCATGAAAAATCAAATTACTAATGAAGTCTGTGGCACTTGCAAGAAAGTAACAAACAATGTCAGCATAAAAACAAAAACTGTTAACATAATCATATTATCACAAACTTGAAATTAGATGAATGTATGGCAGTTCGAATTGATACTGGCTGACAAGTGGATTTGTAGTAGTCAAACCGAACGGCCGAAATCTATCCCATCGACGTGGCACAGACATTGTCATATATAACTACAACTGGTTTTTAAACAATTGCAAAAGTAGAGAAAGTAATCACAAAATGGCAACACATCAAGGCAGGCCTTTACAAAACCAGAGATGAACAAAGTTAAACCAAGATGTCTTCTTACTGGGTGAAGACAAAATTACCCTGCTTTATGACGCAAGTAAAATCCCTTGGTGATCATAATACGACACTACCATTAATCATGAAAACTGAAGGGCAAAAAGACATTGCTAAGAGCTCTCTAGTGATCACTAAACGTGTCATAAAGTGAGAAAACTTATAGACTATTCTGTGCATATGCTAAGCTTTAATTACATTAGCACCTGATTAACTTAATTAAACTACACTTGAGAATTAACAATATTGGTTAAATCCTAATTAGTGGACAGACTAATTAGCAGATGTTCACACATACAAGCACATGCACGAATGATCTGATGACTGAAAAAACTACACTTCCATGGTCAAATGCTAAAAAACTGCCAAATTTCAAATTAAAAACTTGACACGACAATAGCATAACATACGTACCCAAGTTGTATCTTAAAAGCCCAGACAGCATCGTGATACATCATATGTGCACCAATCACAACAATAATCATTTGCAAGCTCAAAAAAAATTTTGCATTTCTTCTACTGTGCCATCGAATGAATCAGTTTCATAGGTATCGTGTGAACCTCACATCAACGTCAAATTTTTCAAAACACTTGCATATTATGTAATAGGCCTTACTTAATACTTATGAGAGACAAACATCTGCTGCCATTTCTTTCAAATAAATAATTGATGAACAGCACATTTCATTTAAGGAAATACCTCAAAAAGGTAAATTGTTCATGTTTGCTAACGAGTCCTGCATACTCGTATCTACCCAAGCATTATCACTGTGTTCTGTTCAAAAGTTCATGCTATAAATGATGTAATTTACACAAATGCTGATGACCATAACAGCTGTGTTCGAATTCACTAGCAGACAACAAATGACAAGTATTCCACAGACATCGCATTATATTAATTAAGCAACGCGTACAAAAAGATGATGCTGTACCATCCTAAACACCAATATTCTAAGTGCAATGAATCAGTGAAGCATGAAGTGCTTAATTAATGTACAAGAACTGCGTTTACATTTAATTAAATGGCACAAAGACATTGCGTGCGCATAAGCAGTAAAATTCAATGCCTGGGGACAAGTAAGCTAGATGTAATCAGCAAATAAATAACAATGGAAAACAATCAAGACAAATTGGTTTTTCACGGAATGCAATACATTTCAAGTGAAATAAATTGCACAGCACCCATCAGACAACTTTATAAGTTTTTATATAGTGTTAAAGCTCTTACTGTTTTAGTTTGAAATAAAAACACTTGCATTTAAATATGCTCCAAACAAACAACTAGTTTACTAAATTTTCTATTTTTTTGCAAAAACCAACAATATAATAAATATAATACAAATATAATGATAAATATGGTCAAAATATAAGTCTAAATATAAATATAAGTCAGTTGTAATTTGAGAGAAAAATGGCTTGGCAATCTTGTAATTGATGATGTCAACCCACAAGGCTGTGGTCAATAATAGCTGTTCTATAGCTGAATTGAGAACTAGCTAGAGAATGAATTGTAGGATTATGTGGTAGTCATACCTTAACTGTAATGGACCGTGTCAGGTATCTTGAAACAAAGGTGTCAAAATCTTGCAAATCTAAATCATGTGATATTTGGAAGTACTGAATGTTGTGTTTAGATGTGAAGTGACCGCAAACTTCGTATAAAATTCGTACCTGGAGAGTGATTACATGTAAAGCTTTCGGATAACGAACATGAAAATGTTATTAGATTAATGGAAATTTGATGAAGGGTATAGCCTGTCTGGCAAGACATAAGTAATCAATAATTCATTGGTTATGGGCATATTGCATGAGCATTTTTCAAGGAATGGAATTTGCCAACTGTAGCTCAAGAGCAATAGACCACTCCCACACAAAGACTAAAGGTAAAGATAGTTACACTCCCACACCAAATATGGTAGATAAACTACAGAATGCAAGGTAAAGGTATTTACACTCCCACACCAAATATGGTAGTAAAACTATAGAAAGCAGAACGATCAGCAATACTGTACAAAGGATTAGATCCAATGAAAACATGTTTTTGTAGGTAAGAGGCAGGAATAACATATTTTCAGATTAAGAATATTAGCTCACCTGTTATATGTGCTTAAAAATAGCCAAAAAGTTCAGAAGTTGATTGTGGCAACTTGCGAGTAAGATAGTGTTTAAAAATTTGTTCGCAATATTAATCAATTTCTATCTGCAACTGACATGCTTTTGTTGTTTCAGTGAAGATTGCAGTACCACTCATAATAAGGCTTTAGAAGCATTTAGGATATTTTCATCAAATGACAACATAATTACAATTAATTTCTTGCGAGTTGCAGGATCCCTAGCTACATATCAAATAACTTACAGGTTTTTTATTATACATTTCTATACTCAAGCTAATGTTTCAGTGATTTAACAAGTTAACTCAAGATGACAGACAAAAAAATTGTTTTTGGCCAGGGTTTTTGCCTTTAAAAAGTAAGCTAATAAAAAGCCTCTTGAATGCAGAAAGACTAGAGGTGTAAATAAACTTACTTTTACAAAAGATATTAGGACAAATCAACTGAGGCACATAGTTTAATCTCTTTTTGACTAGCACACAAAACAGACTGTCAAGTCACGTTGTATAACTAACATCACTTGCAGTTTTAGCTATTAACAACATTAATACTGATGACGTCACTGCTTGCAAGAGTTAATTAGTACCAACTTTGACATTATCAACTGACCAACAAACTCAACTCATCATCAACTCAACTGATTTTATCATTTAATAAACTATTTAGGTTCATACCTGCAATGAATTCACTCTGCTGACGGTTTTCACGCTCACATGCGGTAATCTGAACAATCAGCTCTGCCTTGTCTCTTGCCAGGTCTTCTTTCTCTTTATCAACACGTGTTGACTTTTCTGAGGTTTTGTCAACGTCACGCCGTGCTGCAGTCAGTTCTTCATTGAGTGCAGCCTTCTGTCGCATTGCCTAGACAAGCAAAATAGCCAATAGCCAATAGCCAATTTCTTTTAATTAATTCACTTCATGAGTATTTCACCTGTAATTAATTCATGCTGCTAAAGACAAAGTTTCACAGCGCTCATGACTGCATCGACTACTTAAGTCCAGCAGTCACCAAATGTGCTTCATAGTCGCAAAACCTGTGCATGTCTTCACCATTGATGGCTGCGGGCTACAGCGGGAACTCACCACCTTTCCAACTCCTTCAAACTGTTGTAAAGTGAACATGAACATGAGCCAAACATGCGCAGATATTCATGACATTTGTTAATTATTCATGACATTGGTCAGCAATTTCAAAATCCTCAGAAACTTGGAGAACATTTTGAGATACTTTTGAGAATGATGTGATAACTTTGTGACTATTTTTTAACATTTTGGCGACACTTTCGAGTGGCGTCCAATGGTCATGAAATGGTCACAATGTACTCTCGTACAGGTCGTGCAACATTTCCATTGTCGCATAAGTGTCGCAAAAGTCACCAAATAGCTACAAATACGTTGTGTTGTGCGAATTTCCTGAGACATGCTGCAACTGACGCAGCTTTCGCACAAAAGAGCTCAAAATTTGCACTAAACTGGAAAACATTAAGTGAAAGAGAAATTATTTAGAACTTTACACGAATGATTTGCAACAAAACATATGAATTTTTTGGTGACTGTTGGACTTAGAAAAATGGTTCCCTGGCTTACTCAAACTGATGTTGAGGCAAACTATGTCAGTGCATAATGATTGGGCTTGAGACTATTTTAGGTTTTTTGGCAGCTAGTTTGGCAACTACACTGCCATTTTCCTATTTGTTCAGCAAGCTGTTTTAATGCATTACAATTCTGGCATGAATTTGAAGAATTAATCACAATCCCTTCACTAAAAGTTAGCACCTCTGCTCAGTTTTGGATGGCTTCTCTAGAAAAGCAACATTAAAAAAACTCACAGTGTTAAACTGCTCTTGCAGATCTCCTTTTTCCTTATTCAACTCAGCAATGTCAGTTTCAAGTTTCTCTCTGTTCAGGTCAGCCATCTGCAAGCTCTGCTCCATGTCTGCAAAATTTAGACAAACCATTGTAGTGTAAAGTAAAATAAAAAGCCAAATCTTCTATAATAAAGTTCTATTGCACAAACAAGTAGTAGCAGCAACAGTAGAGGTAATGGCAGCAGCAGCAACAGCATCAACAATTTAATTCTGAGCAAAGTTTTTGCAGCAGTAGTTAAGCAAAGTGGCGCTTATCGCACATAATCAAATATACGCAATAAATGATGGTTTCCCGACTAAAGCAGATGACAGCATTAAAACTAAAAGTGCAGTATGATTTTCTCAAATTAGTTACAGTTATTTCAACATAACACAATAGTAATTTAGCTTGCTCCAAATATACAAACTTCTGAGCTTTTAAGACAGTAAAATTGATAGTATAGTTGCATTGAGAAGCAATTTGTACTTTTACATTTTTAATGTTTAAGCTAACCTATCGTTATAATTATCTTCATTTCCTACTATGTATTTAAATGAAATTAAACAAATAGCTATTTTATCACTTGATTACCAAGTTTTTATTTGATTCCAAGTAAAACTGTTATGCCTATAATGATTTACCTAAATGTCTGATCTTAATTGCCATGCACTGTAAAATTTTATAATTGCCACTTTGTATCTACTATTTAATTTATTGTCTTATTTTTCATAGTTTACTGTAACTAACATCTAAGGCCTTTATGGAAACAATAGATGGTAACTATTTTCAAAATGACCAAGTAAATAATAAATACTTACTCTTACTCTTCTTCATTGTAAGCCAGACATTTACATTTACATTTACTCCTCTGATTCTTATAATATAGTTTACAACTGTACACTGATGCACTTTCAAAAGATTTCACACACTGCCATTATAATAAAAGTATTTTTTTGCATTAAATAAAGAATAGTGTATCAATGTAAGAATTTCAAATTTGTAAAATCTTTGATTTATATGAGCAAAATATTACAGATCTTACCACTGTACCATGTACCTATTGCAGCTATACAGTTTACTATGAAACTAACATTTTTTAACACCATTCTGTCTGTTGCAGACATTGAGGCATTACCAGTTATTGGAGCATTTCACCTACTCCTGTCTGCAGCTAATTACACAAGGTCTTGTGCTCTTAAAGCTAGATTTGGCTGAAGTTGTTGAACATAATTTTAAAGCTAGATTTGGCTGAAGTTGTTGAACATAATTTTCTTTGCTATTCAAATTATTTCTTATCTGCTATGAGGTTTTTTTGCAAGATTTTAAGGCTTTTTCTAAGGCAATTCTTACTAGTGTTTCACTTGGTAATCTAAGGCGGGCCTGAACCATCTTATCTTCGGAGTTTGACTTTTGAACTCCAAGCAATTTCTTTTATTCTAGTACATAAATCTTCATTTTTTATTATGAACTGTCCACCTAACTATTAAACGCATCAATCTGCTTTTCTTGAGTAATCATTAAACCCCTGTTTCGCTGTTGCACATAAATATGCTGGTAATACAAATATGCATTAAATAACTTTTGTCCTGTGCTAAGACTTAATTTCTTGTTTGTTAATACATTCTTGCACTGAAAAAAGGCATGCATTGCTTGTTGCTTTCTCTTTATAATATCACCTTTAGTGTTTAGAAGTGTGTCCATATATTTACACATTTTCCATTACTAATCATTTGCAATATTATATGCTTCAGTTCTGAGATTTCTTTTTTCTAGTTTTTTTCTGGAAATTCTTTTTACTATGTCAGTTTGAAAATTTGATACACTAATCCAGCCAATATCATCTGTTTTTAAAAACAGTTCACTTAAAAGAAAAACCAACTCTCAAGCAACGCTCATTACGTTGTAATATACACTTAAAAATAATGCAATTTCTTCACAATATCTACCCATAAAATACCTCGCTTAAAAATGCAAAAGAAGTTTAAATCAATTTTATCTCCCACTAAACGAATCTCGCATGTTTAAAAAAATTATGTACGAACACACGCTTTTGGTCTAAGCAGTCTAACCTTACCCTCTTTATGTCAAAAATTAGTCAACGGATCAATTAGCAATAAATCATAAAGTGCTTCCAAAACTTTAATCCACAGGATTATACATCAAAAGTGCATATTATACATAAATTACTAATGTAATTACAGATAGGTATGGAATTTGGTGAAAGTGAGAGTATATAGTAGATGCTAGGTTGCTTAGCTGTAGAGTTCAGTTTTAGTTTGTTAAACTAATTATTTTGTAACTTTATCGGAGTTTAATTGCAGAATTGGAAATGGTTACACTGTTGCTGGTAACTGATTTTCATTACATAGTAGGCAATGAGATTTATCAAAAAGCAAGCAAAAAATAGTATTAATAATATCTCGTTTAACGTTTTAGACTGTTTGTAGTTGATAATAGTAACTGCAGCTGCAAACTATTTTATTCAAGCACCTGGCAGGATAAGTATTTATACTGCACGGTAACCAGATGACATCATTTTTCGTTCAAAATGAGCGTACCAAAGCAACTTCAAATTGATTTTACTAATTACAGGGAGACCATACCACAATTTTTGTGCTGAAAGTTTCCAAAATTTTTCTCAAATATTAAAATAAGCACGGCAGCCTTGGCTTTTCCTTTTATACACTTTTTTCAAATGAAATGCATTGGCATTATAGAACGATAACTTGCTGTAATGCCATCATTTTGGTCATTAATTTTTTTCATTAACATGAAAACTAAAATTCTGACTTACTGGTTTTTTCAGATTCACAATCCATCACTTTTGATTCAAGCTTTTGTATCTCCTCGCGCAAGCTTAGTTTATCCTCCTCCAAGTTGTTCTTTTGATCCGTCACGGCTTCCTTCTCATCTTCGAGCTATTACAAAAAATGTCATTATTAGGATACTAATATTCTACCAACTCTAGCTGTGGAAATACAGCTAGGTCAGGAGATGCTGTACACATGCCATTGTCATCGTGTTACGTGAAGTCCAGTTTTGTGGCCCTTTGAAAGTGTTACAGCATTATTTTAAATAATTGTTTTCATTCTGAACCAAAATCCCATGTGTGTCATGTAAGCACCATGTGACGAATTATGCTGAAACAAGAATTTTTAGAAAACTTGACATCAATTTCAATTAGCAAATGAACTTATTTAGTTGTGTGTCAATTCCAAAATAGATTTGTGGTAAACTAAATAATTAGTGATTGCAGATTCTGAAAGACAAGCTAGAACTCATAGCCTGTCATTCCTTTTATAGACAACACTTTTTAGTTTTTCAGTTTGGAATCTAACAAAATGTTTTTAAAATCCTAACCTTTTGGACAATTACAATATATGTTTCTACATTAATGTATATTTTCCAAATTACATTTCTCGTTTCAAAAAATAAGTTTGAGCAATCAAATTATAATAGTAATCACTGGTAAAAATCAAAACTTTGGTGACAGTAATTAAAGTAAAAGTGTTTAGTAACAAAAATCAAAAATTGTACAGCAACACTATCAGAAAAAAATTCAACAACTTTATAGCATATTAGCCAAGTAACAGCAGGAACATGTGCTACTAACCTTTTGTATGATCTTATTTAAATCATTCTTTTCTTGAGTTATGCTGTCGACAACTTGATGTATCTTCTCCAGACTGTCCTTTGTGTTTTCCTCTTCTTTACGAGTTTCATTCAATTTCAGTTGCAAGTCCGTATTTGCAGCTTCTGATTTTACAAGGGCATCATCTGGTAATAGTAATAATAGTAATGCTAGTAGTAGTAGCAGAAGATATATAGTGCATATAAATTGCATCTAAATAAAATTTCATATTTATTGTACTTTTACAGCGACTTCTCTCATTTATTGACATCTATTGATGTTGCAGCAGCAAAAGCTAGTGTGTTTTATTGTTTTATTGGCAAACTGTACATAATAAACAACAAACACCACAACGGAAAATTTATCTTCATTACGACATAGGTGATCATGCAAATGAAATATGCCTAATAATACACATAGGATAAATACAATATTATGGCTAAAAGAAATATTATCTCTTGGAATACAGCAGTGAAATAGCGAGAAATAGGAAGAATATAACATTGTGTTAGTTTCTGATACTCACTATATGATATTTTTTTATTTTCACTGCCTATTACGCTTTACTACCAAAAAATTAAAATCACTCTTGGTGGCCTGTCAATGTTGCCAAGATTGAGTTTCTTTTTACTTAAGCACATAACAGTGTACAGTTTTACTAAAAACTTCTTTTCCACAGTGTAAGAATGTAAGTTTAGAAGAAACTGGATTTGTTCATAGAACTGCAGATTTAGGTTGCACACTGATGATATGGAAAGTCAAAATATTTTTAGTTTTTATCAAACATTGTTCATTACAAAACTGAGACACATTGTTAAACCGTATGACCTAAATTTAGTCATTAAGTGCATCTCAAGCATGATTTATGCAAAGTCGTGTGCTCCAATATGTGTTACAGAATCTTTTTCACAGCAAACAAACAATGCTCTTGAACTGTGTATCTCACAATCAAATGTGATAGTGACCAACCAATGAAAATTATAATATTACATAGTACCCTTTTTTATTCAGCCGATTACTTGCTCTATAACCATCAAAAAGACAGATAAGAAGATAACAAACAAAGACAGCAAAAAAGTAATAAATGCTAAAAGTAGAATAAACTAAACACTTTGAAAAAACGAACTAAGTTTACTAAACGAATGTGGATCAGACAGTTAAGCACAAAGTTGCAGTTTCACTAGTATAACGATCTGTGAAGCCTAATCAAAGAAATACAAATCATTTAACATTTAATTAAAAAAGGTGAGAAAAATTGTTAATTTACCAATTATAATCAAACAAGAATTTCTCGGCTCATTCAAGAAAGTCAGTTCTGCTAATTCAGAAAAGACTGTCTTGGCACACATAAATCCATATATATATATATAAATATTTTGTGATACACTGAGGAGTGACGACCACCAAAGAAACTGAGAACCAACATTGATTTCACATGGTTCTTCATAAACAAACCTGTGATTGCAAAGATGATGATATAACAGACAGAGTACAAAGGGCGAAGCTGTATTGCAAGCCTTGGAAATTTCACAAGGCCAGATCAATTTCATGTTTTTTATAGCAGAATAAATGACTTATAATAGCAAAAAGTAGAACACGGCACACTACAGAAGAGACCACTTACACTGCACTGGAATGTTTGAGCCTGAAAACATTCAAAGCAATGCAAATTAACGTAGCTTATATTAAAATGAACATAAAGCAAAGCGTAAAGCAACGAAAAGTATTCTCATTTCAGAACTAATGTTTGGAGCTAAGGAAGTGACTAGTAAGTGGATATAGCAATCACAATGCAGCCTATAGCACATGTTTGTAATAATTTTTAGCTGTGAAAGGTGTTAATCACATCTTTATTAATACAGTCTGGAACATTGCATGTTGGAATACAGCATCCAACAACAGGTCCTACACAAAGTTGATGGTCATGGCAACACTGTAATCTAACTCATTATCCAGACTATGCCTCCGTGATGAGCAATTAAACTAGTAAAAAAGTATCTTAGCCACATTCAGGTATGAATGCACCATCTCTACAAAGTGAAGACAGTTCAGAAACCACCAGGAAATGACCAGGAGCCACCCATAGTGAACTGGTTTACTCATCCATTGGTGACTACCTCAGCATCATAATTAACTTTTGTCTCTTATTCGTGAGCTACAGAAACAATGTGAGCAAGCTCAGGAAGAGGCATTGGGACTGAAGAGTTGCCTGGAAACCTTGGAAAATGAGAGGACACTGCCTTTCAGCCATGCACTTTATCTCATAGCATCAAGTAGATTTAAAGCCTTAAGCACCCTAAAGCAATTAAGCGTTAGCCATTTTCACAATAATGTAGCATACTGTTATTTGAAAATATGAAATGTCCATCATTGTAACAGTACAGCATATTTACTTGACTCATATTTGACATCCTCGTTACGAATTAGTTTAGACAGTTGTTAAGGATGCTTGGAGAATGAAATTTGACAAAACTAGCATGCAGCGTCTGCTCAAGTAAAAACCACATTGTTATTTCATAGAACTGGGACATGACATGGTAATCAGTAGACAACTTTTAGTAGGCAACTTACTTATTTCAGATTTCTCTTGCAGCAGAACATCACGATCCAGCTGACTGCGACTGATGGTTTCACGGTGTGACACGTTTTCCTCTTTCAGCTGAGATATCTTAGCTTCCATAGACTCCATAGTTTTATTACTAAAATGAAATACAAAACAAAAAAATGCAATAACCAATTTTTTTTGCTTTCATAAGTCAGGAGTTTATGAAAAAGTTACTACGAGTACAGTGTTCCATGTCCAGATTTATAATGTAAACAATTTTTATACGGCAAGTTATTTTACAGATAATGGCCTCGAACATTTAACATAGAGACAACACTCAAAAGGCAGAAAAGTCAGAACATTAAAAGAACATTTACTAGAAAAAGCCATGGGAGTTTTGATATGCAAAGCCTATTTTAGATTTTTAGCAAAACAGTGTTCCAGTAGCTAGTACTTAAAAGAACTTCTGATGAAATAATAAATTCGGCTGGAAAAAAAGAGTTAATACACAATTTTTCATAAATAACTTTAATTGCCATTTTGTTAGAGAAAAAAACAAATTATTTAACAAAATGTTTTTCAATTACAAGCAAGCAAAAATGTGTTTCATTTGAAATAAATTCACAAATAAGGTAATTAGCAATTCAGTGTAAGTAATTATAAATTAAAATAAAATCACAAAAAATGTACACAAAACTGGGCAACAACAAATAATGAGAAAAAATAGACCATGATGAAAAAGCTCAGCCAGAACATGTTGTTTCATATTTAGACAGAGACATCAAAGGTATTTTATTTACAGTCTCTCCAGCTGCTGTTGTTTGCTTTCGTGCTCTCGCAGCGCTGCCTCTTTTGTCTCTAACATGGCTTCCTTATCCTTCTGTAGCTCAGCAATCATGATCTGCAACTTATTGTTCTCTGCAAAACCAAAATGCTAAATGAGCAATTTCTAAGGCTTATTTTAATGTAAAAAAGCTAATTTAAAATGGAGTCTCGGTGCCGATAGGATAGCATGACCTTATGATTTTGCAAGAACAATTCACTAATTAAGGGTGTTGTTTTTTAAATACTTCTCAACACTACTCCATATTACATAGTGGTTACACACAAAAATTTACAATAGCAGTATCAAAGTTATTATTCAACAGCATAAACTAATGACATTACTGTAAAGAAAGATCACATACACCTACCACATGTGCAACTTTTCTTTTGAAAGATTCTCCAATAAAATTAGGAAAATTTTCTCATCTGCACCAATTTTTATCTTAAACGTACAAAGCCTACTATACAGAAAATTTTCATGGCAAGCAAGATAAATTACTTTCTTTTGTTACTGGCCTCCACTTATTCCAAAGTTAACCAGCGTTTCAACGATATGATGTTTTAATTGGCTAATATAAGATTAAATTGCAAGAAAATAAGTTTTTAATTATCTGAAAAAGAAAATTGTGTCGTATACAGGTTATCGTACTGATGTTTCTAGTACAAGATGATTATATCTTATAAAATTTGATGTTTATTGCTTTCGAGATTTTTGCTGTTGCATTTTTGTTGCACCAATTCTATTGTTGCAGTTAACAGTTAAAATAGTATTAAAAACAACATGACATTGGCATATTGGCATTACACCATGGCATGGCATGGCATGGGTGATTTAAGCTGTTCGCGTGAAAACTTTCTGTGTGGAAGTCTTCAGTTAAACGAAAGCAAACAAATGAACTTTGTACGATTATGGTCACTATGCATTTTTTGTGATAATTAGCACAGTTACTGTCATCATGCACAAAAATAAATAAAATTTCTGCTTTACATACATAGTTGAAGGAAAGCCACACAGGTTGTTCATTTTATGTATTACAAAATGTGTTAATTATAAAGTACTTAATTACCAGAGTTAAGAGAATCCACTTGGTCATTAAGAGAGGAACGCAGAGTCTCCAGGGTAGTCTTCTCACTTGACAGCATCTCCACAGTTCTCTCAGCATTACGATGTTTCTCCTTAGTATTTTCCAAATCACGCTTCCTGTTTACAAACAAATATTTTGATAAGTAATGTTGATAACTTTTAAAGTATTATTAGGAAAGAGGAATATTAAATATTCAAGTAAAGCAAAAAGTAAAATCATACATGTCATTAACCCTGACAGAAAGATCCTTTTCCTGTCTCTCCAGATTTCGCCTCTCATTTTCTGAAGTTTCCAGGCGACTCTTCAGGCCCAACGCCTCTTCCTGAGCTTGCTCACATTGTTTCTGCAACTCCTGCATAAAAAAGACACAAGTGTTAGACAAGAGGCAATGGTACAATGACATTTCTGTAACAACAGTAATAAAAAAGTGAAAATAAGAAATTGCATCAATATCAAATGCAAATTGCATCAAAACTCGTGTAATAGGCTTGCGTAATCTTGTAAAAATAACCCTATCATACCAAATGCAGATAAATATACTGTGAAGAAAGTGTACAACAATACTTGATATAACTACTGACTAAAACTATTAAAACAGAACACTACTCTGTTAATTGAATTTTTACAAAGAAAGAAATGCTTAAAACGTGCTAACAAATTTTTAAGCTATCTGATATGTTATGCAGTTTGCTTCAGTTGACCAGAGAGAAATTAATAAGGTATATGTAAAATATTGGTTTTTAACAAAATGAGAAAATAAGGTGGAGAAATTAAAAATAGGTACTTGACATGATGAGAGCCTTAAATTCCAGAATTATGTGGGAGGTGTACATTCAAAATCCAAATTTAAGATTGATCTAGCACGTACACATTTTAAATATTGAAATGATTTGTAATCTTGATCATCTACTATTTACTGACTCTATAATTTATTCGTATGAGTGTGAAACATTTCTGAATGTGGAGCATTTCTTTAAGCAATAGCATTTCATTTTTATGCTATTGCAAAAACAACCCAAAAAAAACCAAAATGGTTCAACACCTACTTCATCAACTTACCAGTGTGTAATTCCGCATATGATCAAGATTGGTACTAGGATTTTTCTTAAATAACTTTGACATGTTCTAAAGTTACACAAACAAAATATGGTCACTGATAAGCAGTAAACACAATACCACATCTACTGACCACACAATAGCACGAAACATTACATGCAATGACCACTTACGAGCACGACCACTGATGAGGTAATCAGCCTCCCTCAACCAATCAGAATATTCCAATCTAGCTAATTAGTTTCTAACATGCGATCCCTTACAACTTACACATTAACTGCAATTTGGTGACGACCCTTTCCATTTGTGATATTAAAAATCTGACAGGTTGACCCCATCAAATACTGAAATTACATGATGAAATTTCGTGACATTACCCCGCCCCCTCGAATAATGATAGCAAATGAATTCCTATGCATAAGTTATGTGACAGTTGGTAGAAAAAGAGGTTTTGCAGGTTTTTGTGGAATGATGACAAATTGTTTTTTTAATTTATCTAGAATTACTTGTAATTATTACTTCATTAGGAGTGCTGCATATGCCACAAATAAAAATGGTATAGACTATAAACTATCTTACTGAGTTACATATACGCAAAAGCATAAGTTTAAACACCAATGATAAGTTTGAAAGCAGGTAATATATCAGAAAAGAACTTAAGTCTAAGATAAAGAATACAGTAGTTAATATAATAGTGACGTAAGTAATATTGTTTTTGTAAAATCAATTTAAAGAATAATGATAATTGGAAAAAATGAAATACTTATACCTATACCATTCAGTAGATAACTGACTAAAATTAAAACAGTAATTATATAAATGTTATCACACTTTTATAACTACACAAAATAAAAACTTACAGAGAACATCAATATCTCCTAAAAGTGACAAAAAATTACCGCAAAATTAGAACAATAACTGAAATATACCACTCAAATAACAAAGCATTAATAATATTAAACAAAATGTCAAACTTGAAGTAAGGTAGAAATCAATGTGAACAAAATTAGAACTAAAGCAGTGTTAACAATGTAGTCCAATTCAATAAATGAGTGCAGGATCTGATAAAAATAGACCCTCACTATATATAATTAAAATTGATTACCGAAATATATCGCAAGCTAATGGTGACAGTACCAGACATGACTATAAAGTTCTTGCTTTCCTGGAATCGCCTCACTTGTACCCGCAAGTTTATTCACAGTAAATAGCACGATTAATGCGTATCAAAACTATCAACAAATTCATTATGATACTGCTGAGTAATATAACCAGTATGTTATTAATGACTTCTTAGGAAAACTGAATCCAGGCTTTCTAGTTTAATATGAAATTTGAGAAGGTGGTCAAAACGGAAATTTCAACATTAAAGCAATCACAATAACTTGGTGTCTTAATCAATCACTGTATAGCAACAATTCATCTTCTAAGGTGTCAGCATCTTAAGAGAAACTGAACGCTCATGTAACAGAGCAACAGATGGCTTCCACGCACCTTTACGCATTTACAATATTAACTCCATCACTAACGATGAATCCATAGTAATAGCACCAATATACTGTAAACCAGTAATTATGTCTTAATTACAATAGCTGGTTAACAATGGTCCATGCAGCTAATTACACGTGAATCGCTGCTTCGCGTGTGGGAGGCGAACGAGCCAGAATCTGAACTTTGCCAACACGATGCACGTGATCGATCGTACGGCAAATTAAATTAAATAAATGACAGCACAACTGATAACAGTGAGAAGAGAAACTGTATCGCAGAAGACAGCTACATTTCAAACTGTTTTTGCAGGAATTTAATTAATTATATTAATTTCTGTGCTTGTGTTAAATTCTTTAAGAACACCTAATGCCTTTTATAATGCACAAAAGAGAAATGAATACTGACATTAAACAACATTGAACAATGAAATTTAATTAATTATTTTAAAGTTCTGTGCCACACTCAATAATAACATGCAAAAAACTAACATGAATCACAAACATAAATAAAAATGCAGCATTACATAACATGCCACTTAGAAATTCAATTAATTACCTTGGAGTTGAATGTAGTTGTTTTATAATTCTTTTTAAAACTGACATAAAACATAACACATAAACAAAAATGCACAGCTATATAATACGGAACTCAAAAAGTTTAATTACTTAAATATACTTGCTCTTATTGTGTTTCATAACACCATGTCAAAATCCATTAATGAGAATGAAATGTTGAACAACACAAACTCAGAAGTTTAATGAATTATTTTATACATTGGGTGTTGTTACTGTATTTCTTACATATTCAAACCAATTATAAAACAAAGAAAAAAGTTTTGCACAACATAAAACTTAAGCATATAAATGTGTATCATAAAGATATTACCTAGAGTGATGCATGAAATCACAAATGGGATGCCCTGATATGCATATAATATACACTGTTAAACACTGTGTCTGTTACGCACTATTTTCATGTTATAGTGAATTCAAAATAAAATTCCCCTGAAAAATACTTTGACCGTAAAACACCAGTGAAGGTGAAATAAGACAGGACTTTACAGAAAGTGCCCTTTGCTTTTATTTGGAGCCACTAACTTCAAAATAAAGTCTTCCTGGGAGAAACAACACCAACTATTTTGCATGTAAAATTTCAGCACTGGAGCAGGTTAAATGTTAGAAACAGACAGAATGCACACCTCCCCACACACGTATGCACACGTGCACATGCACGCATGCACGCACCCACGCACGTACGCATGCACACACACACATACATGGATACAAATTCACAGACTAACAAAGAAAACTAATTACACTGTACTAATTACACTAGCAGTCCAGCAGTAATCTGCTGCTAACAGAATTACCAGTTTACAAAATCATGTTTATCTAGCAATCTTTCAATTTGGTTAATTTAAAATACCATAAGTTGAATTATGGTGATAAAAGAATCTTTGCAAATGATCTGTAATGCACTGGGCAATGTTTTTCCAATGTCTATAAGAAATTTTATAAGGTACAAAACCAGCAGAATGTCATTGTAACGACTGTTCAAGAATAAACCCCCTATATTATTAACTTCGATAAGAGGCATTAAAGTATTAGTTATGCTACATAACTGTGTGTGTACATGTATAAAAAGTATGTATGTATATAGTAAGTACATTTTGTACGTGTATAGAAAAAGAAAATAGAAAACCCACCACCATGACCTGCTGTCGTTTTGCAAGAACCCCTTGGATGGCATTCACAGCAGAGCTGGGGCTGCGTGCAGAGCTCACAAATTGACGACGAATGGGCGAATATGCACGAGTGTGAATACGTCCACTAGGTGGCTGCTGCTCCACACTAAACACAAAAACAGTTGCATAAATATAAATGTTTCACTGAAATGCAAGATGCATAAAAATGTCTCTCGAGGTAGTGTTATCAAGATAAAACAAATGTAATACTTTACTCACTATGAAGTTTATCATACAATTTTGTAAATTTTTTAAGGTTACACGCTGTTCATAAAAGGAGATAAGACAAGCAAACATTTTACTTGCCATTTACCATCACTTTGCTGGAATAATCTGTATAGTTGAAACACTATTTGTCCCTAAAACTCTCAGCATTCATGGCGGAAAAATAAGTTCGTGTTAGAAGACATGAACAGTTCTAAAAGCAGCAATAAAGGCAAAATGTGATTGGGGTGTCAGGATATAGTTTAGACATTACTGATAACCATATAACATTTAAAAACTGGTGAAAAGTTTTGTACAGACAAAACTACATCAGTAACCTCACTGATATCTCTAGCACATGTGGTGAAGCATACATAAAATGATACTGTGTCAGAAGTTACCTGACTATGTATCACAGATGGGCCAAAAATAATTTTGGAATATATTAAGTAATGACATATTCAGACTAGCGAGTTTCTGTCACGAGTTTTCGCAGGCTTACTGACAAGTTATTGTCTAGTGTAAATGCCTCAGCGAGTTACCTAGCGAGTTTCTTGCAGTGAATAGAGAATTGAGTGTCAGCTCGGACTTACTGTCAAACAGTAGCTCACAGCAAGTTTTGATCTCTAGACTGAACACACGCGTTACTTGGTGAGTTAATTTGGCAAGAAAACTCGCTAGCCTGAACTCGCTAATAATAATTACCTTTCTGCTTAAATTTCATGAAAACTATATTTAGTCTAAGTTAGGGGTTGTTACTATTGTTGTTGTTGTTGTTGTTGTAGTTGTTGTTGTTGTTGTTGTTATTTTTATTATTATTATTATTATTATTATTATTATTATTATTATTATTATTATTATTATTATTATTATTATTATTATTATTATTATTATTATTATTATTATTATTATTATTATTATTATTATAACTGAGTAATTTTTAAGAACTTTTGCATTGTTTTGGTATTACTACTGAAACTCACAAAAACTTTTTTCAGCTAAAACCTTACAAACTTGAGCTTACACTTTCTAAAATGCACTTTAATTAGGACTTGCAGAGCTCATGGCATTTGTGCAAATGAATGAAATGACTGTAATTTTTGTTGTTATCTATGTCTCCTACTCGACCACAGAGAACCAAAGGATCATCAATAGGTTTCAATTTTCTTTTTCTTTTGAACCAGGCAGCATAAACCCATCTATTCAGGCTCAAAACTGTCATTGGTAAAGTGCAGAATACAAACTCTGTTATGCTGCCTCAATATCCTGTTCTTCTAAAGCAGTCATACCTAAATAGCCACTGTTCTATTCTCCTTTGGAAAATTTAATCCTTTGGAAAATGTAAAAGTGGTCATTTTTTGTCAGAGACATTATTTGAGTTGCACTTGGCAACCTGGCGCTCCTGTAGTGAAACATTTAAAAAGCAGGAGTGATCAGAAAACAGAAAACTTAGCCGCAAGGCAATATAAAGCAATGCAGAGCAAGACACCAGTGAAGTCATGCTAAAACTTTCACACATTGTCCCCTTTACCAATATTTTTTCATCTATCGTATATAGTGTGTTGATGTGGTGTGGACAAAACTGTGATTTGAGCTTAATATTAAAAATGCCTTCAGCACTAGCTTAAATCTGTGCATCTTCACTAAAGTTACTAAAATGGTAAAACATGATAAGGCTTCTCAGATGAGTAAAGATCTCCACCTTTTAAATTTTATATCCTTGTTATGTTTGCCTTCCCTGAAACTTAGAACTTTTTAAAACTGTTTGTTCTAAACAAATGGTTCTAGGAGGAGTGACACTATGAGTGGAAATAAAAAAACGCTAGAACTCTAAATCATGTATTAGAACTGGAGCTGGAATTAGACATTGGAGAAATTCAATAAACTGGCAGGTGAGAACTAGATTCCAAATTTGACTTAGGCAATTGTCACAATGACAGAGTGCTTTATCAAAAAAAGTTTATCAACAGTCAACCAAGCATAGTATCAAATCCACTGGCACCATACAAGTATTCCCTATAGCAATTACCATAGACCACCAATAGGTCATATTTATATTACATGAAAGCCAAGTAATGTAATTAACTCATAGCTGAAACTGGCCAATATAATTCTTTCAGTGTTACTACAATACATAAAAAACAAAGTACCTACCCGGGATTCGGGTTGTGGCGACCGATTGGAACCTCTTCGTCCAATACTTGTTGAGCAACTTCTTGCAGAGACATGTTGAGATCATCAATTTGAGCCTGCAACTGTTGCAACATGTCTGTCTTACCAGTCTCCTAAATATTAAACACAAGAAGTGCTAGTTATGACCTCACCACACATAATTCGAAATTGCACAATGTGTAAAAAATTTCATAACAAAGTCAATAAAATGCAATTGTTTATTGGCTCTATGAAGAAATAGTTCTGTTAATAAATTGTTGTAGAACACATTAAACAGTGACACAAGAAATCAAATACCAAAAAATATGTAAATAATCTGAGCATCAGACATACCAGACTTTTCTTTGCATCAGACAAGGAAGAAAGGCTTATTTCTTTCTGATTGAGTTCAGACTTCAGCTTCTCGTTCTCAATTGTCAATTCATTCACTCTGTAAATACATGAAGTTCACAAATGAAATCCAAATAGAATAGTGCACATCAAAGTATAGAATCTTTATTTTGTTGTGATACTTCAGTAATATAATTTTTATACATCACACAACTGAACACACACAAAAACTTCAGTTTAAAACAAATGAAAATTAAAAATGTCATCGGTAAAATGGGAACATCAATAAAAAACGGGCAAAATCTGCTTTTAATGCAAGGAATAATGCTGAATTTTTTAAATATGCTCAGGGTTTACAACCAAGATGAAGATATTATAATTACATTTTCAGCCAAATTTACGAGTATAATTTAGTTGCACAGGATAAAAGAAAACAACTTTAGAAACATGAAACAAGTGCAGCCGCATTAAAATACTTGCAAATTTAGTTGCCATGAGTGTATATCTGAGAACTGCCAAATGAAAAAGTTTTTTTGTGAATTTAAGCTTTATTCTTTTTTCATTGAATCAATTTTAGTTTACTTTTCTGTGCTTGTTTTTCCTTTTTTTATTCATTTAGTTTAAATATGATAACACAATGTATCAAGTCTATGATTATCTTTAAATGCAAGTTCATGCAGCTACAAAATGTATAAATGCAGGTACATATACCCCGTGACGTAGCTAAAGAAGGGTAGAGGGGGCACTTTGCTCCAGATGGCACTTTTCAGAGGGCGGCATTTTGATCAAGTGCAACAAAAAAAGCAGTAGAAAAGCAAAACACCTGAAATTTTTAATTTTTCATAAAAATGCTGTTTACAGGGCAAGCAAAGATCATAATCAGCAAATTAATATTGTTGTAATACTAGTAAAGTAGTTGTCGATATTAACATAAAATTTTGCGCACTTTTTAACGATGTATTTGTCACTGGCATTTGGTTGCTATAACACTAATGTCACTGCAATTAAATTATCATTACTTTCGTAATAATGATTGTGATTTAGTGGCTTTGACTCATCAACATAGTTTAAAAATATCTCCGACAGAATGTGAATTAAAATATCTTCGTTTGGCACAACTACAAATGAGCCTAATTAACTAATTTACGAACACCGATTTCAAGTTTATCATTGGAATATTTTGACCACAGCAAGCATTCACTTTACTTTAATTAACTGTTAAGCTGTTCAAAACTCTTATTTAAACATAGCGATGTCTTAAAAGTCACCCCAGAATTGTTTTCAACTGTCATCATAATGTTCTTTTCTGCATTAACTTTCGAAGAATCCTTCGAGCTTTATAACTTTTGAATTTTGAAACATATGTATAGGTTTAATTTATTTCCTCAAAAACCGATCTTTTTCAGGAACACTTTATTATTTTATCAATTTATCTCTGCAACTTATGGCAACTGTTACAATTTTACAAAACTAAAAGATAGATCAGGGTGGGGGCACCAAATTCGAGTGCTGCCCTGGGCACCACAAGCTTTAGCTATGCCACTGCATGTGCCTGGAGATGAACTTTGTATATTCTGATGAACGACACTTTCTTTTCACAACAAAAAATGCCAGGACTTTGTTTGAAGTAGTACTTATTAAAGAAATCATTCATAATAGAAAATGACACTGTTGCTGAAATGATTGGATTGACTGTCATGAATCCAGTAGCAAGCAAAGTAATATCAGCAATTCACAACTTACCGCTTACTCATTTGTTCTCTATCACTACTATATTTAGCTTCAACTTCAGCTAGCTTCTTTTTACAGGCATCATGGTCACTCTTTTCACGTTCCAATGCCATCTGTACATATAAAACAGGCATATCATAAAAGAGTTCAATGATTTTATAAATTTAGTATTTTATTGCACCTTTGCGACAGATGTGAAACAAAAAAAACAGATAAAATTATTTTGCTGATAAAATGAAATGAGTATAGAAATAATCAACAACTTCTGTTCTGAAAGCATTGCAAGTAAGTACTAAATGTAAAAAACCCAGGGTTACAATGAAAATGTTCCAAGAAAATTTGGAAAACATTATCTGAAATAACAAATTGGTGAACAGGTTGCTGACGAAATAGCCAAAACAATATTAAACAAAATGGCATTGCTCAAACAATGTACTAGTAAAAAAATATGTTATATAAATTCATTTACACGAAAAAAGATATATAAATAAACAAAAAATGAAATGTGATTCTATTTTTGTTTTGTCAGGCATTAGTAAGTGAAGCTGTAAAAGGCTAATTAGTAAAAACTTGGTATAGACTGGGTCAGCTGAAGTTGCCACAGAAAATACCAACACTGTTGCCAAATGTATACATAAATATGTGGTCTATTAGCTGATAAAGTCGGCTACTTAGCTAGTAAAAACCTGTCAGTTTCTTTTTGTCTAATGAGTACCTCACCAAATAAATTCATCATCTAAAACTACGAAAGCATACTATTTTCTTATTAAGAAACAAATTCTTCTGCAATATGCTCCTCAAGAGGAAGAGTCTCAAGCAAAATGTTAGTAACTACAATATTGCTTCATACTGCTAACCTCCATTTGTTGCATACGAGCTTTCATTCTTTCCTCAGCATTCATGTGAGTTCGAGTGATTTCTGCCTTCATGTTTGCCAAGTCACGTTCGGCGTTGGATCTCATTTCACTGTACGTACGTCGGAATGCCACAACCTCTCTCCATAAAGCCAATAGCCGCTGATGTTCTTGGCTGAAGTATTCGTTGAATGACTGCAACAATAAATTTAATTAGCTAACAAACTATTTAACTAAAGAATTTAATTTTACAAACAACTATAACCCTGAAGTGGATGAAAGAAAGGCATTTCCATAAGATCTCGCTATAAGCGAATTACTTTTTATGTCTGCTCAGTGCATTACACACCCAGTGAAAGTTTTCTTACATGAAATATTAGGAAAAAAGCTTTGTTAGTAGAAAGAATAACAGTGCCTAAAACTACACTTCTTGACAGTCTGGAACTCTATTTTTTGGCAGTCTGCAACTCTACAAAATCTAATCTATCGAGTTTGCCTCCAATCAGCTTAAAATATGGTTTAGGCAACAATCCATGTAAATTGGAAAGCAATACTAATTTGATCAAACATTTCTTCGGTCTTAACGGTAAAGGTCCATTTCTTTTGTTCTCACCTGCTCTTCTTCTCTCCATTCGTTCTCCTTTGCTTCGAGTTCTTCTCTTGCTCTCTGCCAGTCCTGGGTAAGCCGATGGATGTCTGCAGTCAGACTCTGATTAGCAAGACTAGCTTGTTCTAGTTTCTCTCTCAGCAATGTATTGATCTGAGTGAGGCTAGTGGTCCTTAAAACATAAAGCACCAATATAACTCAAGAAAGTATAAAGTCATGATATGTTGCAATGTTATGCAAAGTTTGGAAAGGATTCACAGCTTTATCTGACAATTTTTTATCTTATATTTTCATTTTGTCAAATCTGATTACTCATTTTGCAATGCTGTCATCGATGTAATAGTTGCAATAGTTGTTACATTGCTGAGACTCAGTAAAACAAACTACATTAAAACTAAACAGCTTCACGAAACATGAAATTCGAGTAGGGAAACACGACAAAAATCTGCAGAAATAGATAATCGTGTAGAAACCACTAAATCATATAATTAAGAATACAATCAAAATGGTTCATATTTAAAAAAATAAAAAAGTAATGACAAACTTAAACACAAAGTTGGTGCTTATTACAAAATCACTGATGAACAATGGCTTTTTTCAACTGTGCCTCCACTGGCCTAAAACAATCCTATGTTCCCAAGTGTATAATCGTTCACTACGATGCCTCGTCAGATAACACAGTTGCTTTCTATCTCGTGTACATAATTTTGTTCAAATACGAATAATTAAATTGCAGGTAATTTGTTCCATTGATCCAGCTAGTCATTGCCAAATTAGACTTGTCTGCAAACCTTAGTAGAAATCTTAAAAGGCCACAGCAGGCTTAATTATAACACTACTGAAGCATGATTTCGAGGTAAATTCATAAGCTTCAACTTTTATTCATTTTATTAAATAAAAATGCTCTACAAAACATGAAGGCTAACAGTTACAAAGTAACAAAATGCTTTTGTTGAAACTTTTAATAATAACCATTTATTTCTCTAATAACTCGCTAAAGGCTAAAAAATTAAACATCTATACTTATTATATAAAGTCACATTATTGGGCTAATAACACAAACTAGGAGAACCAGCATCTCACTTAACTTGATATATTTACCTCTGTTGCTCTTCTTCAAGACGTAATAGGGCACTCTCTAGATCCTGGCTATGATCCTCCTCCGTCATGCGGAGATGCTTCTCTGTGTTCTCCAAACGAGAAGCTAGCGCCTCAGTAGCACTCTGAAGCTAAGCAAAAAAAGGAAACTAATTACTGCTAAAATACTAGCACAAGACCAAAATAACAGTTTGTATTATTTGAGAAGTTGAATGACTAATTTACTTTTCCACCTCTTCAGAAAATTAGCAAACTGTCACCTTCATTGACGAAAATCACAAAATTTTACATTGGCAACTAAAGATAAATAAGTGAACTATGAAAATAAACACAAGTATGATTGCACACAAAGCACTCTGCTGAAATATAACAGTGAGTTTACATCTAAAAACTGCACAATATCCATCAAAACTCCAAGAATCAAAACACCACCATGATCATCAACCATATCCCTACTAGCAAATGAACAACTGTAGCTATTGTAGCCTTGCATAAATTGTTTAAAACACATCTGTCATATTGCCCCAAGTGAGTTACTCATCCAGCCCATACAATACACAATATGTCATAGGTAAAAAAATCAATAAATAAACGTCAGGTGAAGGCAGTACATGTAATTTAAGAAAGATGTACAGTAGTGTGCCAAGTATACATTTACCACTCAGTATTGAGTTTACAATAAGAAGTTGTTTTAGAATTTGCAGAAAACAATATTGACTTAAATGCCAACAATGTCTTCAGTGTAAAAAATTTCACTATTGCAAGGCATTGTATTAAAACCAAAACTGACAGTAACATTCAATTCATCAGAAATTCATTTTAAATTTTATATGAAAATTTGAATTGATGGCTCTACTCAAGAAATCTTGTTAAGACAATAACATTAAGGCCTACATACAATAACTTACAATAATCATTAGTTTTTCAAATTAAGTTAGGAAAAATTTATGTAATTATAATAAAAATTCCATACGCAGGTTTTTTGTACATACACATTTGGTGTGCCACCTATAGCTGAAAACCAGAAATGAAATAAGTGTAAGACAAAAATATAAATAAAACATGCCTTATCATCAGCGAGACAGTACTCCTTCAAAATATCATCTTCTGTTATATTGATATCAAGTTTTAACGTATCTCTTTCTATTCCCTCTTTTTCAGCTGAACTCATGAAACTAGTCCGAAAGTCAGCAATATTTTTTGCTAGTGACTGCATCTTCGCTAGTTGCCATGCACACTGCATGCATATTTTATCTGTCCAAATACTACTTGGCGTTACACTGACACCAAGTATTTTTGTCAGGCGTTCGGTTAAATTGTGCACAACAGGATTGTTTATGTCTTGATTTGTATCAAAGATACTGTAGCCTTTCTTTCCAGATAAACGGAACTGAGAATCACAGACAAGACAGCACCTTCCATACAACGATGCTCGACCGCTGTCGTTGCTGGATTTAGAAGTGTCGGAGATCACCGATGATCGACTCCCAGATCGCTCTCTCCGGACATTGGTGTTAATTTTAGGTAGCACCTTCACATTTTCCTGTTTAGTGTTGTCTGATGGCAATGAATCCTCCAAAGAATTTGCATCATCTTTAGGCACTTCACCTAGTACTGCTTTAGCAGGCCCATTTGTTAATGTACTCGGTTCTTTAAACTTTGAACTAGACTGCTTGGTCAATAACTTCTGACTGCTCGAGGGTTTCACATTTGGCACTTTCGTAGGTAACTTTTGAGTGCCAAGGGACGGCTTCATGTTTGACTCCTTGCTAGACTTGGCTTCCTTTTGTCTGACTTCTTTCTTAGAAGCCATGGAAATAAAAATCATGCATTTACTCTTGCTTACAAAGATTAAATTCGTGGTTAGCAAACATGAAACTTGCTGAAAAAACTTCACCGATTTATTTCTAACAAAACTGCCAGCATCCTTAAAACCAGACAACTACGTGTTCGATATGGTGGTCGGTGTGACCCTAGAAAGCTCATGATAACTGATGCGTTCATAGCGGCTCCTTCAAATTCTCAATGACGCGCTGACGAAAGTATTACCTACAGCAACAGAATTTGTACGTGGCACTAATCATCCTGCTATAACTTTTTGGCAACGTTACTACCCACAATAACATCATTATTAATAACTGACACTTTTTCTTGTACTTGTGAACACGTCCACACATGTATTGCTATCCTCACTTAAAGAACCTGAATCCACTAATGTATTACTCATTATCTTGCTTTATTCCGCTTTATGATTTTAATCAGAGTGATTGCCAGTCTCCTGAGACTCTGAGACTACAGCCATGCACATAAAAGCAGCATAACTTAATTGATTCATGTACTTGGAGCTTATCAAACATCTTACATTTTAAGAATCAATTCCTTCACAGGCAGTCTCTTAGAACAATGCACTTTGTCTAACTGAAACAATGTAACAACACTTGGGATGTAATTAAGAAATTAAACCAATAACCATGACCGCTACACTTTGGCGATTACATAAAAACTTTAACTGAACACAAATCACCACAAAACCTTTTACTCTACTATTAATTTATAATAATGTTAAGTTCTAAACAACATAACTAAAATAAATTGCAATAACAAATAAACAGCAGTTAAATGAAACTGTTAGATTAAAATTCAACTTGAAATAAAATGGCATAACAAACGCTGCATAGGCACAAACTCACAAAAGCAATACCGGGTAAAACAGCAGTGTGGCATAAAAGCTAGAAGTAAAAACACTTTAATACCTTAACTACAGCTTAAATTTGTTCCAGGAATTCATTAAATTAATAATTATTTTATTATTACCAGTGTCTATAAAAACAATACTTAATGGTTGGTGACCGACTGAACGATGAAGTAGTGGCAAAAAAGAAACTAACAAATATTATAATGGTCAGCATAAGATATCACAAAAGACAAGTTTTACAATTTGAAATTTTACTGTTTACATTAATCATAGCACTAATACTATGTAACTATAGCAAATATACTGCAAAGAGATTTGGCATAATATATCATTGTTGTTTTATTAGAGCTTGTAAGTCTGCTAAGGGTTATTAACTATAAAATTTCCTGTCCAATAAAGGGAAAATTTATTGCTTATTAAACGTCCAGTAACTGGTGCAGAATTCATAACAACAATAAATAACACAAAAACATGGTTTCGCAATTAGTGTTATTACTCATTAAGCAAACCTGGCTACTTAGTTTGCATACAGTAATTCCTTATCGGACAGAATACTTAACTATGATCTGGCGCAGTCCAGAACATTAGCTTAAAACTAATTGGTAATGTCTTAATAGGAAACTGACTCTATTTCACTTGTAATTGCTGTCGTTCCAGAAAAAACAACATTAGGAATGCCTAAGCTCATAAGGGATATTAGCTGGCTTGATCAGTTTACGAAATTTTCTAAATTTAGTTTTAGTCTTTCTTCTATTTGCTCTTGTTCTTTTCATTAAATTCCTTCTCAAGTGCTGAATTCAATCTTGAGCCAAAGAAATAGAAAAGTTATAAGTAAGTAATAATTAACGGGTCGATGAACCTAAATTGCTGTTGTTGCATTCATGTATTGTAGCTTTTGGTCAGATTGTAAAGTGAAAAGTCATAAACAAAGAGAAACGACTTTAGAACTGCTGTCTTCAGAAAGAATGGTTTTTGTTTATTTTGCAAAACACTTTGGTAGAGGAAACAGTTTGTTTGCTATTCCAAAAGAAAGTACAATAACAACAAAGTTATGGCTCACTTTACACCAAATCTTAGAGGCAGCACAGCTCCCTCCACTCTGCTTCCTTTTTTGCTCTGGTCTCTGCCTTTTTTCTTTTTATGCCTGAAGTTTTTTTATACTTGTTACTACATATTGTTAAACTAAGGAAGTAAATTAAAAAAACTAGGTGTATATACTCTTGATCACGATTCGCAATGCTTCACGATAGTCCAGACCTGGTACAATGTTTAGCGGAAATAAGGAAATGCCTTAGGGACAATTTCTCACAGAGAAAAAAGGTTTAAATACAAAAGTGAAAGATACAAGACTGTCCAAGGAAATCAATAACCTTATAACATGGCGATAAAAAGTGGATCAACTACAATGGATCTACAAGACAAAAAGACACTGACAAGACATCAACTGAAGTTAAATCAGTGGTTTCCAGAAAATCAAAAGTTTAAAAAGTAAAACCCTCCCTCTGTTAACCCTGACCACGTAATAGGATTATACTCAAGTGAAGCACAACCTCTTGTTGAGACAGGCTCATGCATTTTTCATCACACAATCACTAAATAGTGAGTTGGCTTTGATGTTCACTTCATTATTCATTACTAAAGGTAAATGCAAACAAGGCTATCACGGCACCAGGATAAAAAATGTCGCTGTCTAAACTGATTTTTGTTTGTATAGAATATTTTTCAAATTACAAGCTTTTCAAAACTATAATACTCACATAAGAATGCTTGCCATGCTGAAACCTAAAGCTAATGCTACATCTTATAATACAACAATTTTTGAGATTAGATGCCTCATTACTTGATAATAAAAACCGATTCATAAAAAATTTAATAAAAAGGCATCAATTTTAATAAGTTTCAAGTAATCAAGGATCGTGACAATAACGTTGGCAATAGTTCTAATATGAACATCTAAATGCTGAATGCCACTAAAAAAGGAGGGTGCCACAAATGTTTGGATAGGAACATGGTGCCATCTAGCAGTGAACAATTCATTTGCATGTCATTAATTAAAAAAAACCTTTCTCATCACAAGTGAACTTATATCAAAAGGTGTTGCAATTGAAAATGTCCTATGCATATATATGTATACAGGATTATCCTTACTGAATGTTACGCGGTCGTAGTATCTGCATTTCCATTACACAGTAATGGATCATCAAGATCTGGGTGCTGGAATACACTTAGTATAAACTGACAAACAGGCCAATTATAAAATCATGGAACTGTGCAATTTTGTAAAGTAACTGTCCTGAGAGAGTTTCAAGCACAGCACATTAAGGCACTATTAAAATTGTTCATTAATATTTTAGCTTTGCTTGCTAGATCTTCAAAAATGTTTGCACACGTTGACCTAACAAAGTAGTTGAGAAATATGTTCCAAAAGTTAAATAACCAGCTAAAGCTACAGAACTATGGCATAATGGAGAGTGGCATAGACCGGTATTTCACATAACTATGTGAGACAAACGTAAAAAGCAAGAATACGTTAGTAATTAGTAAAATTATCATACGTAATTATAATACGTATTACGTAAATATCATACATAATATATTTAAGATTTTTAAATATATCACACAGCATCTATGAGTATTTTCATAATCTTTTTACACACACTAGCTATCATAATTTCAAAAGTTTTTCAGAGTACAAAAAATAAAGTAGAACAACACTGAAACAAGACCACCATAAATTGGAATAGATCATCTTGTACCAACTCCCTAACTAACACCAGACAATCAGCTGCATTTCATGATATCTCCCAAGCTTAATGGCACAAATTATTGACAGAATTAATGTGACAATGAATTAAAAAATCCAACGAATAAAAAACAAGAAAAAAGAAGAAAGAAAAGACACAACATTTCAAAAGCTCCACTGTACTTTATCCTCAGATGAAGAAGCAAGGCAAATAAATCACACTGAATTACTAATGCTGGTTTTTTGGGGGAATTTTCTGTTCATATTAATAATTTTATGTACCTTCTCATAAGAACATATTTGAAAAGAAATGTGAAGAAATAGATGAGTTTGTTAAGACCATTCCAAATTTAGGCAAGCATGTGGAGAAGTCTGGGACTTGACAATCCTTGGACAGTTTGGCAAAAACTTGCAAGCCGGGTACCACTGACATCAGTATGACCTGCTGTGTGGATTGTCCTATATTCACTTGGCATCATATTTGTCTAAGGTAATAACCTTAAGGCAATAAGGTAAGGTACCATATTGTTAGACAAAGTGAGTACTTTTGTTTGCGATTGATTTAAAGGTATGTTGTATACAAATATGCATGTCACGGACGTGATAAATTTTACATTTCACAAGATAACATAAGTTTAGTATTAATGAGCATACGAAACCTATTAGAGCACTGTTTGTTGAACATAGTCGCAAACAGCAACTATAACCTTACTGTTTTGAAAGAGGACTTTTCTGTTTTAGACTTTGCAGGTATAAGTTTAGTTTGCTCAAGAAGGAAGCATATTTCACAGAATTGCTCCAACCTACACTATATGCAAAAGTAGAGGGATACAGATATAATTTAATTAGTGAATAATTTTGGAATATGCATTCCAGCCTAGTTTTGAACATGAAGTTGCTTTGGATAGGTTCAGAGCAGTTTAGAAGGCAAAGCAGCTGTTCAGTTATTTTAAGGTACATATATTATGAATATGGAATTCAGTAATCTGAAACATTAATCATGAAATGTCTTGTAATTTTATATTACCGTATATACTCGCATATAAGCCGAATTTAGAACTATAAAATACAATACTGAAATCAGGGGGTCGGCTTATATGCGCATGAAACAAAATGAACACAAGGACAGACACTAATGCCAATTTTCCAGCCACACATTTTCATCGCTATCTGACTCTTATAAGACTGTATCTCAGAAATGTTATAATTTTTTGTGAATAAATAGAAAACAAAATATTTTCTTCTTTATTCATATCAAAATGTATAATTTGTTCTATTTCTTCTAGTATGTAACATAAAAGTAAGCATTTTGCATCTTTATAGTAAAAAATTTCTATGAACCAAAAATACTCAATTAACAAAATGTGACAAAAAGGGATCAATTTTGTTGATTGGGTATGGAGTAAAATTAGACAAGTTGATGGTCGGCTTATATACGGGTTTTTGCAAAAACTGGCCATTTTAAAGCAGTTTTAGGGGGTCGGCTTATATGCGATGTAGGCTTATATGCGAGTATATACGGTATGTTAAATAAAAAACTTAGTATTTTAACAAGCTTAGGTACTTAGTAAATAAAAAAAAAATTAGATTAGTAATTCAATGTGATTTTTTTCTCTTTCACCTGAAGATAAAGTACAGTGGTACTTCGAAATCTTCAATGTTTCAAAGGTCAATGTTTCAATGTTCAACACTCAAGATTTTCTTGAATTATTCCAAGCATGCCTATTCAACATGCTAAAATGAACTATTAATGATTCCGCCAAAGAAGTCTGCTTTACACTTCAGCGCCACCTTAATATATTTTACACATGTTTACACAGCTCTTCAAAATTTTTGAGTGATCCTAGCATCAGGTGTCTCCTTGAGGTATTCTAAACATTTCTGTTCAACATTCCAGAGAATCCTCGAATAAATTTGACATGCCTGCTGAGGACAATTCCCAAAATATGTGTTTTCAACAATCAAGATTTTCCTAAATTTATTACAGACATACCACTTGAATATGTTGTGAATTAACTTGAAAAATCAAATGCTCCCAAAAGAAATTTGTCAGGTAATCTTCCCCATTAAGCAGAAGCAGATATTATATGTAGTAAAGCACTGAAGTTATTTACATGAACTTCATATCTGTGTAAACTTCATACCTGTATTCTTGATTGTTCAGCAAGCTGCTGTTTCTCCTTGACTGATGTTTCCAGTTCATTACATCTTTTCTTATAAGTATTCACCTGAAAATAATAAGGCAATAAATCATATGTCCAAAAAAGCTGATATCCATATCTTTATAAGACGCAATTAAATTCAAGATAAAACAGATACAATTTTTTATACTGTAACAAAATCAATAGGAATAGAATGTCTAGGTTCTGCTGTTTACACATTGCCACTTCCGATAAATGAATTCTAACTTCGTAACACATTTCGATAATGAAGAAGCAATTTTATGTCTGCTACTTCACTGGAGCAAAGCCATTAAATGACAAATAGAAAGAGAAAAGTGACACTACTTAATATAGCTACCACGTACTTTTGTGCTGACAACTTTTTTAACAAGAAAATCAACAAAAGTTTCACACATTTTATAGTAAAAGATTGTATAAGTTTTACATACATATCAGAGATACTGGCGAAGAAATGATACTATTGTATGCAAAAATTATGTTGAACAGCAAGTACATTAACATTTCCCATATAAAACACAGGATGTTTTAAAAGAGCAATGATATTACATTAAACATTAAAACACAACTTCTAACTAGTTCTTGTTTCAAGTTCTAGTGCTATACCTCACACACAGTAACGGTATACACTGTGAAGCTGACAGCAGGGTTATGTAAAAAATGAGCAATGATATTACATTAAACATTAAAACACAACTCCTAACTAGTTCTTGTTTCAAGTTCTAGTGCTATACCTCACACACAGTAACGGTGTAAATTGTAAAGCTGACAGCAGGGTTATGTAAAATATCTCCTACCAAAAGGAAATTAAAAACAGAAAACCTAATCGTGATTTGCTCGTGATTTGGAACTAACCTTGTTTACACTGAACACTACAAGAATGACCTCTTGTCTTGAATGCAAGTCAGTTATTTGTGGATGAAATGCTGCACAAAAACGACTATTTTACTAGTCTCACCTTCTGCTGAAGCTTGTTCATAATTTGTTCCTGCTTACGCTGTCCTTCCTGGTATGCTTGCAATTTCCGCTTGTAAGAGGAATGCTCCTCTTCCAGTTTTCTCCGTAGCTCAATATTCTGCTGGAGAAGGTTCTTTGGATTTCCAGAGCTGTTGCCCCCGCTGCCCGATTTCTTGATAGCATTGCGAGTAATTCTGCCGCCCTCATCCGAACTTTCTGCAGTACCATTGTCGAACTTCAGTGCAGTCTCCAACTAAAAATCAACAAGCAATAAAAATTTCGTTTATTTTCTATCACATGCTTCTGGAGAATGAAATTATATATATATATATATGTATGCATTATCAGTGTTGGGTCAATTACTTTTAATTTGTAGTATCACTACAATTACAATTACTCAGTTGAAAAGTAGTGGCTCTACTAGTAAATTACTTATTTTTAAAAAAAGTTGTTATTTCAACTACAATTACTGTATGAAATTAGTGCCACTACAGTAGCCAGTCCTATCACATTTTGTGGCGACATCTGACTTCTCAGTATCGTTGATATAGTACACTTCAAAATGTAGGTGGCATTTTGTTAAAAAAGCCACTTAATAGTGATAATTAAATTAAGTGGCAGCTAAAGAAACCCAAGTATAAACAAACAAAAATTGCACCAAATTGATTGAAGGTTCTAACTAAGCAGCTCATTTATGATTATAATAAAAACACTTGCAACTCAATCATATATTGTCAACATAACAGTAAATTATGCATTACAATATTCTTCATATGACACTTTACCATTTTGTGTCATGCGATAAATTACTGTTCAAGCTTCAAACATGTTTATTTGCTTTGAAAAATTAATTAATATTTTAAAGTTGAGTTCAGGAAGCAACAACTGTTCACTTTGGGCAGAATATGTTTTCCAACAGAAAGTTTTGCTACACTGTGTCCCAGATAATAAGAACTGTAAGCACAATTATATCATTATAATTAGAAGTACAATTATTTCAATTAGATCACTAAAATTTTAAGTACACAGCTTGCTAAACCCGCGGAAGTCTGCAGCTGGTACGAAAACAACTCGCTACACAAACATTAAGTGTCAAAAGTCAGCCCTAAGAATCAAATGTAGTGCTGTAGTGCTGTTACACGCAATGTAAAAAAAGTAGTGAAATTACAATTTCTGCTACCCTTTTTTAAAGTAATGTTGCTACTCCAGTGCGACCAATTTTAGCAATGGCAGTATGTAGTAGTACTGACCAGAGACTGCTGAAATGTCTTGTGTATCAAATCGAACAGTGACTTACAGTGCAGGATATAAATTTAACGTAAAAATTTTGACAGTATATAATATTAAAGTTATTTGCCATTTACAGCTAGCAGATTTCGACTTGGACATGCAAGTTGTGGACTTGGTCTCAGACTTGGACTTCAAGATTCCTGGACTTTTTTATGCCCTGGTACATACATCACGCAACTAGTAAAGTTAATTTAAAATCTTACCGAGAAAATCCATTTAATAATAGATACACAGACATCATTGTTTATGTATGTGTACTACTGCATTTCAGATAAACATGCTATAAAACTGAAATTACATGTCAGATTAACTTGTACATTTACTTGAACTAAAAAAAAGTTTCTCTAAGATAAGTTATACTAAAAAAACACTTATAGTAACAAAATATAATATCCATCCCAAAAATTTCACACTAAGAGAGGAGACTTACAATTTGTAGCCAACGTGAACTAACAAAAGGTTAGTTAACAAAAATGTATATTCTCACGTCTTTCTTATGTGTTTCTTATAAGTTGTAATCATTAATGCCAAGCTGCTTTTAATGTAGAAAACTAACAGGTAATTCAATCCAGCAAAAACATTTTGTACAAGGCAGTCTAGACGACAGTTATGTTTTTATGTTTTTTTACTTAAAACAAAAACTACATAAACTGTGAATGTGCTTGTAATTTTAGTGAAGTTCTACTTCAGTTATTTTCCTCCATTTTCACCTTGCCCACCACTTTCAAGGAAAGAAAAGCCACATGCAATATTGATATGTCAATAAAATTATGCATGCATTGGTGAATTTATACACGATGGGAAATACACACAGTCTTGCTCAGTTCCGCTGAATTACTACAATGCTTATGCACTTGCTTCTTAAAAGATGTAATATATTGCAAAAATAAAAATATATTACCTCTGAGCCTGAGGAGTACGTGTCCCAATCCTGCAACTTTGACGTCATATTGACCAGTGGTCAGTCTAGGTAATAACCAGTTTGCCTAAAGCTAACCACAGTTAAGTACAAGCTGAGGCAAACACACACCTGCTATCAGCCTCACCTCACACAGAAAGCCAAGATTTGCGCACCTTACAATTAATCCCGTATAAATGTTATAAATAATTAACGAAGTCTGCATTATGGCATATACATTGGCTGGGTGTACATGTACATCCCATAATTATCTACATATCATGCGATGTGTTCATTCATTGTTTCACAATTATTCAATAGAATGATCCAGCAATGGGTGATTTATTTTACTTATGTATAATCAGCCACATGCAACGTAATTACTGACTTGAACAGTGGTAGCAAAGAGTTCAACTGAAGTAGTGGCAAACCATTTGCCATGCAACAGTGCCTGCCTGGCACAAGATTAATTCTTGACAGAGTTAATGGTTTATGCCTTAACTAAAGTTCAACTTAAGCACTGAAGAATTTAAATCATTGCCATAATGATTAGTAGATCATTTTTTAAACATAATACACAAGAATGCTTATTGTGCTAACAAAAAAGAAATATTACACACATTAAAGTTATTTCACCTGTTCATTGGTCTGATGTTGGAAAATGGTGCTCAACTGCTAATCCAAACAAAGAAAAATATTATTAGAATGAAAAGCCCATTGTCTTAAATTTATGGTTAATGTTTGTCAATGGCAGTTCTAAAACTTTACGACTATAATTAGCTCCAAAACTGATCAATAAAAATGACATTGTACTATTCTTTGTCTGCAAAACTCTCTTTTCTAAGACACAACTAAAGCCCAACCTAGCTTCTGTCATCAAGTATTGACGTGAGATGTGGTACATCCACAAACACAAACTAATTGTGCAAGAAACTGCTGAACCATATAAATTTTTTTTACAGTTTAGCACAATAGGTGCCATAATTCGGCACTCAGTGGTAAGATATACTGTTGAATGACTGCAATAGGACTGGCATCTAGGAATAATCCAGTAAGATGAAAGACTAGACCAAAAGAAGTGTTTAGTTGTGTATGTGCGTATGTTTATCGACAGGGGCGCTATAGCTTGTGGCACCAGGGGTGGCACCCGAGTTTGCTGGCTGCCCCTAATTTAATTTTGTAAAATTTAACAGTGTTGCATTGCAGCTGTAGTAAGCTTTGGAGATAAACTGGTAAAATAATAAAAAGTACTACTGAAAAATTTGTTTGTAAAGAAATAAAATTTTTCTCCTTCCATGCTTAAAGCACAGTAGGCCCACTCAGAAGCTTCTTCAAATGTTAACACAGAAATGTACATCACAGTTAACTCAAACATATACTACACAGAAATTTTGAAAGCAAAGGAAAACATGTAAATATTATACAGATGGTGCAAACTTTCAACAATAAGTGCTATAAGCAATAGCTTTGTGGAAAATTAACTTATGTGAGGCATTTTCCTTTTGTTAGAAAAATACAAAAACACAACGAACAATGTTTACATGTTTGTTAAATTAATGTTAAGAAAATTACACATTGGAATATACAAACATGAATGATTACAAATTCTAAAAAACGAAAATGCAAATTTTATTGAGTCTGCTGGAACAGATGTGCAAATTAGGACAGACAATTGAACAGACAGTCAGTATGCCTACAACATTACTGCTACATTGTTGTATAACTATTACTAATAGTTATAGCAGTGTCCAACACTACTATTAATGTTGGACAAATTAGACAACATTTGCTACTGTAATTACACATCATGTAAGTTATGTAACATTTATTCTACTTTTTCGACAGAATAAACTTTCTGAGTGCATTTTACCAAATGTACCCTCTGAAAAGTGTCGTCTGGATCAGACCACCCCTTTTGCTCCCTAGCTATGCTGCTCTTTATCTGGATCATTTAGATGAGTGATTTTAATTTTTGGTTTTATTCTGGTATCTTATATCTTGCACGAAATTGTATCAGAAATTGCTACAGTCTGTTTCAGGATTCCAGTTAATTTATTTACTCAACGTGTTTCAGGAAGCAACATATTTAATCACACTGCAATTCGAGGTAAAAGTACAAGGTGCCGGCAATTGGCACCAATAAAATTACACCAAATCAATTCAATCGCCCTTCAGTCGAATACAAATATGCTATTCATTAGCTTTCTTCAGAGTGACAGAAGTAATGCAGCAATTACAACATTGCTGTTAGTGTGAAAGTATTTTATACAAATTTCCACACCCTAATGCACTTTATTATCCGGGTATACATGATCACAACCTGAAAGTATTGCTGAAATTAAGTAAATTATTATTGCATTATTTATTACTGCATCTTCCATGATCATTACTTATTAATTATCAATTGTTTACTTATTAACGAATACAGACTGCAATGCGATTGCTCGTCTAATTAGTATTCATCGTTAAGAACCTGGATAATTAATCAGTGAAATGGATTACATTAATCATGCCACTGACAGATACACGCCATATATATTGAGTCAAGTTCTTCTTGATGTAATTACATTCAAATGCCGACAGATTTGATGAACTCATCCGTCTTTTAGCCATAGTGTTTAATAATTTTTCAGATCAACCCGAGCAATCAATCAAAATAGTGACTACTTAATTTTATATTATGTGGGAAATTTTCAAGGAGAAGTCCTTACAGAACATCTAGACTGCTCAAAGAAGGGCACGGAGTGGTATGGTGCACTTATATGGTACAAACAAATTCCCACTTACAGTTTACTTAGTGAATGCCTCTAAGGACATTACCTGTTACCTTGTGGAAAAGGTTGCAATATGTTACAATTATTCAATTTTTGTCAGCCAACTTTTGCTGTCCATAAAAATTGTGTGTTAAAATTGTGTCACAGTTATCTAACTAATAGATAAGTCTGAATTCCAATTTTTAAAGTTTTCATCTAATTGGTTGGTCTGCAACCTAAGACCTCTTAGATAGCATGTACATTCCAGAGGAAATAGCAACACACTTGATGCAATTAATACGATTAAAATAAAACAGACTGAGAAAACCAAACTATCTGTAAAAATTATTTAAAAAAAGCATGACATGAAGATTAAAAACCGAGAAGTATAATGCTTGGAAAACACAGCAATGCACTATCCTGACATTTAAAAGTAAAGGCACTCAAGAAAAAACATTAGAAAAAGTTGTTCATTTGAGACATTGTCTGACTTAATAGTCTTGGTCAAAACTGTAACACTGCACATTGTAACTTCTAAGCAGTGTTTTACTTAATGATAAGTTATTTTAGAACTGCTACTAATGAATGAATGACAATGAAACTGTTTTTATCTCATAACGTAGTTTCTTCAATGGCAGTGGTGTGTTTGTGTGACTGTAACAGTAATATATATTTGTAGAATTTAAAAAAAAATTATGATATAATTTTTATCATAGCATACATCTGTCGTTCAAACATGATGCATTGCAATGCTGAAACTATACGCCTGCATTAATGTTTTTGCTAGGTGGTCGGTCATTAAAGATGAACAAATACAAATGTCAATGGAGTAATAATGTTCTGCCATCACTGAGTGAGCTTACACAGCTGAAAAGCTGCTTTGCTTTATCTAACCTTGGTAAAAACAAAATTTTAATGCACTTATTTCGAAGCTATAGCTCTTTGGCTCTTGAAATCTTTATAAATTTCAAAAAGATTTTTGCATGACACTATATTTTCTAAATCATGTCCTGTAATGTTATTATTTCACTGAATATGTTTGTTATTATTTGTTATTAAAATATTTATGCACTTATGAAATCTAAAACACATTTTTTGCAAAATAAATTACAGATTATAAAGGGCAAATAAATGTCATTGGTTGATTTTAAGTAGACATTCAAATCACTGACAATAAGCGAAATGATAAACGAACTAGCACACATTGCAGTTAATTTAAAACATACTTTTCTCACATAAACACAGCACTCTTATTCACATTTTTCACATTTTGTGGACAAATTAAGCTACAATGTGTGCATCATACTTCAGCTAAAAGTGGTAAACCTGTTGGTCGAAGTTGACCAAAACAGTGTAGAGGGCGCTGCCACATAGGAAAAAGTCGCGCATAGTTGCTGCTACCTATTGGACAAAATACGAAGTGAAAAAGCCTGCTCTAGCCGGATCCATGTTTTGTTTACATTAACAGGAGTACAAAGCCTGGAGTGGTATGGGAGCTACACACTAAATAGTTAGAGGAATCACTTAATACAAGATTCTCTATAACACACGTGCATTTTTTATGGTAGTGAAAGAGTACAGTAGTTGCTAGACTGTAGTTACCTGAGGCACAACTCACAACTGAATATAATAATAAATCAGTTGAAAATGCACACAACTTAATAGCTTCATAAAATTTTAATTGAAAGTCAGAATGCAAATTGTACTATATTAGGCAGTTACATTCGTGGGCATTCATGTTTGCTTGACATCCCTGTATATCATTCGTAATCCCTGTATTCCAGTAGTAATAAAATGTAGAAACTTTTAAAGCTAAATTAAAGACACTTTTTTTAATGAATATTTCACTTAGTTTATTTATAAAGAATTTTATCGACGCTTTTTATTATCACTAGCTGTTTTAACTTGTATCTCATTGTGTAATTTTGTGCTTTTACCTACATAATATTATTACCAAAGCTCTTAACAGTCATTTCCTTGTGCTTTTACGTATTAATTGTACCATATATACCATACAGAAACATGCTTACCCTGTTTAATAAGGCAGGCAAGAAGGATGCATTTTCTTTCTCAGACGAAGCATGCAGAAATATGTTCATGGATTTTACACGGAAGTCGGATAGTTCATTTAAATGGAGGGAAGAGGTTAGTGGTCGAGGTTTGTGCTTTCGATGAAAGTTAAGCACTACTGGGCTCAGTTAATGGGAGGGTGACTATCAGATAAATCACTTATTTAACTCTCCATTTTATTATCACCAGCTATTTATCCTTTCCAGGGAGGATATTTATATCTGGCACTTCTGCCAGTTTAGTATCTCATGTTAGAGAATTATCCTCCACAATGTGGCTAACTTGCAAACAGATAATTGGATGGGAAGTGGTACTTACCAGCCTCATCTTCTTATGGCATGTTCAAACTAGCGAGTTTTTTCCCCCCAAGTAATCTCGCCTAGTTTAGAGACAACTCGCAACAGAAAACTTGCTAGTCTAAATGTGCCATTAGAGAAAGCATCCAGAGACGTACTTCTCTTTTTCAATAAAGCAAGTAAGCTGATTTCCCCCGTCTCAGATAAAGCAGGCAAAGTGATCTACTCACCTCAGATAAAGCAGGCAAAGCTGTACTCACCTTCTCAGATAAAGCAAAGGCAAAGATAAGGCAAAGTTGTACTTATGTTGTCAGGTAAAGCAGCCGAGGATGTATGTATATAGTTAGCATTACTTACTTTCTCCGATAAAGCAGAAGTAGTATTAGTCAAGTTTAGTTCATCACTTTCAGCACGATTCATTGACAACAGACTTTCAAGCCTATGGACCTCAGCTTCCAATAATTTATTCTCATCCTGCAGTAGTATCATAAAGTTACAAAAAATCAACTTTAAACACTGAACAATAGATAATAAATTAATAATGATATATTTGTAATAAATTTTCGTTACCTTAAAATTCTAATAATCAGCAATAAAATACATCATGAAATGAAACAAAGCTCTGACCATATCAGACCTTCAGTTTAATTAAAATACTCAGAGCTATTAAGCTTTTCTTTTTTATGTAAATGTAGGATTAGAACAAACCAACTTATTTGTAAGTAGAGTAATGGCAAACAGACTACAAGTATGGAAACAATCCAGAAGATTCATTTTGTAAGCAGCAGTTATGTCCGATTTGATTAGTATTAGGTTGTTAGGATAACAATAAAGTAAACAGCCACTGTTCCCATATGCTAATGGTATCAAAAATTCAAAATTCATTAATTGCTCAAGTTTCTTTTGTTGTGAAAAGCAGTTAGTATGCTATTCCACATGCTTTGTTACAATAATTACAAGGCAGCATAAGTATGACAATATAGAATTTATGGTCCTAATGGTATTGCTTTTTTAGTATAATATAGGGGAATTTTTCCAATACAATTTTACAGCAAAACCATCAGTTTTTCTAGAACTAGGCACACACGTCTAGTACACAGAATTCCGTCAGTACTAAGCAGTTAAAAATTCCCTAAAATTATGTATGTCACTACAGTTCACAGCAAGTGGGTAAATACAGAATCAAGATCTGAACATTATGTAAATAACTCTGACACTATCACCTGCAGCAAGCTGTACGACAAAGAAGCCATGACAGGTTGTCTAACTGGAATCTCCGTTTCCGCATCAGTGGTCAAATTGCGCGTGACAATATCTCGGACACGTGTCGCCACATCACGCTTAAATGTGTCATCATTCGTCACCTCTTCTTCATCAAGCATGTTCTCTGCATTATTATGACTTATTATGGCATCTAGTTTCTGAAAAGCAATAAAAATGTAATAAAACTTAACATTTTAAATCTTTACAATTTATTATACCTCAGTTTATGCACTAATTCGTCTACTTCGAAGTACTTATATTTAATGGCAATTAGTTTCAAAGTCAAAAAAGTGGTTTCGGCTATTAAATGGTAAGTAACTAAAAAACATGAAACCTTTAAAGGTTATTTTTACTAGTTGGAGAGATTCCACAAAAAGCATTTCACACCTAATAAGGAGTTTAGAAACTATACTTGATATCCTTTAATTTATGCAGCATTAATACATTTGTCTGTGAGGAATCTACTCATAGTTTTGTAGTCTGTCAGGACTCCACCCACTGTTTTATAAGTAAAATGACAATAATAGTGACAGCAAGTGAAGTAACAGTAAAGAAGTTTAAACTGTGAAGTCTGAAAGGCAGCAAACGACTTCTGGTTTACACCCTATAAATGAATCTCAGACGATCTTCACACATACAACTACAAAAATGTCACCAATTAGCTAACAAAACAGACTTTCGATAATATGTCGTTCAACTGTAGTAAATAAATACAGTGAAACTACAAATTACTGCAACATGTAGTTCAACAATGTACAATGACTTTCATTCAAATGAGTGTAAAACACTAGTTCCATCTGATGGTACTCATGCCATGAATAAATCTTGTACTAAATTTTTTGGAAAAAGATTTCACAATAATCTGAAACTAACACTTGCACAGTTCTCCATTATACAGCTGACAAGCAATGAAATGCATCGCAAGCGGGGATACGACAACCTATCAGCAATGCACAGCCAATAATTACAGCATACAATTCTCTCAATTAGCATAGCAATAAAGGGTTTGCAAACTGGCCATAAAATCAACTTGTGTGACAAAACAAAGGTGCACGCATAAATGCATATCATTTATATGTGCCGCTGAGAGTGCATAAATGCATACCTGTGATACCATACTTTGTTTCAGAAAGAACAAAAACAAAATTTGTTGCTTTAGTTAAAATCAACTTCTCTTTGTATGCTTTAATAAATGGGGAAAATGTTTCAAGCACTATTTGAACAGTTTATAAACCATTTTCATGAAGGTTGCTTCATTAAAACATCAAGTGTATCAATAATTATGTTATGCCAAGTGTCATAACAGAAACCTAAAAGCATTACAGTGCATTAAATTACTCTAGGTTTACCTCAAGAGTTAAGGATGACAACAAAGCCTATCTGCAAACTACTGATTACATTTGTGCAATTATGGCTCAATAAAATCGTGCAATTTTTGTTCGCAATTTGCCGGTATAATGTAATGCGTGCTTAACAGCATATGTAAATTCCTAGCAATAATTATCTTAAAAGAAAATAGTGAACACAAAAAGTTCAAAACACAAATCTACAAACAGTACCAAAGTGCTTCTAAGTTCCAAATGTTTTATAAGCTATTAGTTTAAACGAGAAAAACCTCTACATTTAGCTTAGTCTCCAAGCCTGTGTAAATTTACTTAACAGAAAGTTAAAATTCACCCTATTTTCCAATAAATTAGCACAACATAAAACAATTTTACATTTGGGTTTCCTTAGTCATAGTAAAAAATAGTATAAAAAAAGTAATTGGTAAATGGTATTTCCAAATAATTATAGCTGTTACTTTTATATTCAGTATCTCTAATTGGAAAAGTCATTTTACATATTGATTTCATGCCTGCTTGTTTGACACTTAAGCACTTCCCAAAGAACTTATAACTAACCAACCATGAGTGTGAGACTTAGGAAGCCCAAAGATCATCTTGCTCCCCGAAAGAGTCTAAGGGGCAAATAACAATCCAGAAATTTTGGCATTTTTGCATGCCAAAATCAAAATATATAAAAAAAGTTAAGGCAATTTTGAGTACTACTGAGCTGTCTTATGCTGATATTACAGTTCACTATGCACTATGTATATATAAATTCTTTTGTATATGAAAAAAAGCTCAATAGCACCCAAAAGTACTAATTTTAAATTTTAAAACTCTTTAGTACAATATACATAGTTAGATTCATAAAAGCTACCATTATCATTGCCAGTAGTATTACTAATTTTGTTTTGGTTGGTACGCATGGTGAAGGAAGCCAGGTGATTTTGCAAACTTCAGTGTGAATTTGCGAAATGGCTGAGAAATGAAATTTGGCGTGCCTGCGCATGTAAAAGAGTTAACATGTGTCTGACACACGCCTAATGTGTAAGAGTGAACAGTTCTGATACAGTTAAGATTAAGAGCACAGATCAAGCAATGTTGAAAAATTATCTAACCTCATTTTCAACTATTTGTTACTATTAATCATTTCCAAAAATTGCATGCATAGATGTACACATGGTTAATGACCATGTATTATATGCTTTAAGCATTATTATTATTATTTTATGCATAACTAATGACAACCACTAAATTTTACCAACATAGCTTTAAATTTGCCTTTCATTATGTAAATGGTTTCTGAACAGTCTTTAACTTGGTGACTTTTTCACTTTCATACCACAGCTTCTGGGCAACTTGAATATCAGAAGCCTTATCAGAAAGCCTAGCCGATTTGCAGTCAACGAAATATGCTCCTGTAATGTTACTAAGCTCAGGAGCAATACAGCAGTAAAGCGTTGTTTGTGCACCATGCTCCACAGTCTTGGAAATTGGCCAATAAAAGATTTTTGCTCCAAATTTCACCAAAGTTGGTACAGATGCAAATATATTTGTATCTTCTACAATCCCAGGGTGTACACAGTTTGCCGTCACATTAGTTCCATCTAACTGTCTAGCTAGCTCTACAGTAAATAATGCCATCTGTAATTTTGTGTTATAATATAGTTGATGAAAGGATGGAGTCCATTTACTACAGTCAAAGTTTCCAAATTCAATTTTTCCATCCTTATGTACGTGTGAAGTTGTGTTTATGATTCGGCCTTGTTTTGAACGTTTTAACAAATCGAGAATTAGATTTGTCAACAGAAAGTGTCCAAAGTAATTTGCAGCATAATGATACTCCACACCATAGTCTGTTAGCTGAGCCTTATAATTCATAGGTGGCACTGTTCCAGCATTGTTCACCAAAACATGAATAACAGCATATTCACGGACAATTTCTTCAGCTAGTTTTCGTACCGATAATGCGCTTGCTAGATCTACAGTTTTCACTGTTATTTCACCATTGGGAGAAACTGTTAGCAGTGCTTCTTTTACACTTTTTAAATGCTTCAGATCATCTCCATTCCAACTGACTGCAATCATCTTTGCTCCACGACGAGCAATTTCTTTTGCAACTTGGAATCCAATACCAGAACTAGCTCCGGTGATTAAAACTGTTTTTCGATACATCATATCTTTGGATTTCAGCCAACCTTTCGAAGCTGTGTGCAAGCGTAAAGTCAAAATAGCCGAGAAGAACGCGACCAGGCAAGCCGTTACCACAGTAAAGAGATCGTACATCATTTACATGCACCAGCATTTAGTTCTGAAGAACTACTTTGAATGGTTAGCTAATATAGTATATTTCTTTTAGATCGTTTCCTAGAAGTCTCTTCAAGTTTCAGCTACCGATTTTTTTCAAATAGTCTGCAAAAAATTGACCAGATTGCTTTCAGCAAAGAAAAATTGTATTTGCAATAATCTGCTAACACACGATGCACACGTATATCTGTGATTAAACAGATTTGACATTTATGTATAATTGTTTAAACAGACTTTGATGTTTATGTATAAACAATGTACACAGTGGCATAGCTAGGCTTGCGGCACCCAGGGTGGCACGAGTTTGGCCCCTCCCCTGATGAAAAATACAACGTAACAACCTTGTGATTTTAAATTTGTAAAATTACACAGTGTTGCACTGTAGTTGTGATAAGTCAATGGTGGAGATATATAAAAGAATAAAGTATTACCGAAAAAAAATTTGTGAAGCAATTACTCTCCGCATGCTTCAAAAGCTACGATAGGCCCTGTGAGAAGTTTCTGCAAATGTTTACTCAAGAAAGAATATTATCATAATGATACTTCACAGTAAACCCAATGCACCTGCACAGATATTTTGAAAACAAAGAAAAGAAAAACGTGTAAATATTACAAAGATATTAAATTACTAATTATCATCTTCCTTTGTAACAACTGCAATCTTTCAATAATACGTGCTCTGAGCAGTGATTTCATTGAAAAAGAAATTATGTCAGGCAAAAACTACACAAATATGTCGAAAAATGTGTAAATGTTCATTAGATTAATGTTAATAATATCAAACCCCGGCATCTGCAAATATGAACGATTTCTAAAACAATGAAAATGTAAACTTCATAATGCCTACACCAATAGATTCATAAATTAAGACTGACAGATTATGCGTCACTACGACTACAACAATTATCAATGCACAAATTAGACAACATTTGGCTACTGTACTCAAACTTTGTAATACACTTATACTGTTCCAACAGAATCAACTTTTTCAGTGTACTTGATTTAAATGCCGCCTTCTGAAAGGTGCACATCAGCTTCCCTTAGCTATGCCACTGAATGATTCTGCTTTGCTAATAAAATAGTCTTTAACAGTCAATACAGTATCATCACAGAGTAATTTTTACGGCAGACCAGATGAAAAAGAACAATATTATTAATTAGAAAAAACCTACCAAAAGTGTTTTCAAAGCAAATTTTACAGATCTAGTTATTTTTTGCTAAAAAGTAAGAATCATTATGCATATGTACATTTTCAGTTAAAACAAATGAAAATTCATGCAAACTTGTATGAACATCAAAGCAGGATATTAACAGTACTTGTAAAGGAGAAGTCCTCTACATTCACTCATGTCATATTTCAATCGTTTGCATCGCAATGTTTTGAATGCACACATAAGCTGTGATGTTTTTTTTACTTGCTACGCAATCTTCACGATTCAATGCAGAGTTACCAGTACTGCACAAGGCACATGAAAGACAGTCTGCTGCTAAGTTTAGTTACATTTTCATTAGGCCTACTATTTAGTTTCTTTTCAGATATGTAAAATCTACAAGTTACTTTGTAATCTTTCTCAGTCTTGTTACCTTTTGCCCTTTGACTTCATTCAATACACATCTTTTTTATAAGTCAGGTAACAGTTACCAACTTTCTCAATGACCTTGACCTTGGCATTCTGAACTCACTTTTAGTTTAAGGACACGTCAGCAACTCTGCTAAATTTCGATCACTTGTTTCAAGATACACGTTTGCGAACAGCTCGAAAGACAAATGTATGACAAGACATGGTCAAAAATGAAATGTGACTGCTTTTTTGATGACCCCTGCACTCACCATCATTGATCATCACCATCAATATCAATAACAACATTATCATCATAATTGTTATGGAGTGCTAAAATCGTTAATCTAGCTCTGCGTGAATGGAATAAATTCAAATAAAAAATAGCATAAATGTATGCATTAACTAATATTCGTTTCTAAGGAAAATCACATTAAAACCTTTAACAAATCATTCTTACAGTTCCTTATACTTTGTCTTTTCGTGTCAGGCCTAACCCGGAATTTCATTCTTTTAATCACCAAAACACCCATACAAGTTTTTGTCATGGTGTTTTTGCTTTTAGTTTGTTTTACTGCACGAAATATATTAATTTTATAGTTCTAAGTGGCTGGAAAAACTTTTTAACTAAATCCAGCTAGAATGTTCTTAAACATCGAGTGAGTTATGCATTCATGCACCAAATAACAGCAGAGCATGAATGCATAATGTCCTGGTCACTTATTGTCTGAAATAATAATCGCCATTGTAATTAATTCCATTGTGTTACTGCAATGAATTAGGGTAACTCCTCTGAATATATTAGGCTGGATACTTTATAAACTGTGGGTCGAAAGGGTAGCCAATGTAATGTATTCGGAGGCGGTACCCCAATTCATTACATTAATACAATTTTTGCATCACTTACCCAGACTTAGCATTTTCAAAAGTCCAAGAGTCAATCGTCACTTTGCTTGACACGTGAGTGAAGTCGTTTTAGACTTGATGCATTAAACCTACATGCCTAAATAAAAAAACAAAATTTGAAATGATCTAGACTTACAACGATGATTTTGCAGTTTCCATTTTTTATTAAAGATCATCTCACCTTTCTAAAAGAGAGCGACTTTAAGTTTATATTATTTTTGCATATTTCTTCTTTTACATTGCACATTATAAAAAGCATTTACATCCCTTTTTAACCATAGACTCCATACACTGTTAGAATTAGTATGTAAATAGAACACAAAAACGTTTAATACAACTCTTTGATGAGTCTTTATAAAAAATATAGTGATACTGAATGGCAAACTTCAAGCTTACAGTTAACTTTTTCGGATTTTGGAGTTTAATTTACGTCTTTCTAATGTAAGCATGTTTTTCATCAAACTGGTGATTTATAATTTGTCTGAACTATGCACAGGCATGATTATGTCTTTTCAAAGTCTCCCTGATTCTGAAAAGCTAATTAGTATACTTAATCTGTACAATTAAATGTGACTTCATCAAATGCTTCACTTCATCAAAATATTAAAGCTTACAAAGATCTTCCAATTCAGCGACTAGTAAAAAACTGTAAAACTTTACCATTTTTACAAAAATTCAAATCATACTTCTTTGGCAATTTTGATTAAAACATATAAGTAGTAACATCGTTGTTGCACTACACATGATATCGTCATGTCACTCTATCTCTCTCTCTCATGCATTTTGAAGCTCTCATTTTTAAGTTCATTGCACCATTTCTGCACTAACAACTAGTAATAATTCACATCTCAGGGTTTCTCTTACAAGCTTCAGCTTTTCAAGGCTCTGTAACATAATGTATGTGTTACAAATATGTTACATGCATATGTAACTTTTTGTATAATATAATATGTTAGTATATTGTACATTATGTTAAATTTCTCCATGTGGTGGTAAAATAAACAGTTATTTTAATGTTTATGAAAAAATTATTGATCTTGATTCATTGCTTTTTTATCTATTGTTTCAGTTTTTTTAACTCTGAAATTGATCAGTAGAATGCCACTAATTTACCAGATAAAGTGACATTCAGAGTTTAAATGTTTGCTGATGACATGAAGAGTATTAGCTTAGTTCAAGAATGGCGAATGAAATTTTTACACTGGTGAAAATATAAAACTTTGCATCAAGGAACTAATCACAATGAACTTGACTACATCATGTCTGACAGGTCTTGTCAGACAGAAAATCTGATTTTATCACACTAATCTAAATGCACACAGCAATTAAAACTGCAATAAAATATTGATTTTAGGCGAGTGTCAGCCTTCACTACAGAAGCTTTATGTATGAAAAAGTGGAAACAAACCACGAGACACGCCTACAGCAGCAAGAAATTGACATGCACCAGGGACGGTATGGAATTGTAATATGGACTTAAGTGCAAAAGGGACTTTGGAGAAGAAGTGGATAATAAGTTGTCATTCAACCACCACATTAATGAAGTCACCAAGTAAGCAAGAATGTTATTACTGAAAATCCAGATTTTATTTGTACAATATTTGTGAAACTTGGCTAATTTAAAATATTACTAATCAAAAGATTTATCATCTAGGTTATTCTGTTATGAGGTATGACAGGCATAATATTTTTCTTACCACAGCTAGAGATGGTGGCGCTATTTTTCATAAGACTCATTTTTCTATTATTCATTTACATTTAAATGTACTGCTGAAGTTGAAGGTGTTAAGCAATATGCCAAAGGTCAAAGTTGAACAATTTCATGTGTTTATCGCTCTTGTAACTTAGATCAAATTAGTACTTTTGGTGTTTCAGATATTTTTATATTCTCTAGATGAAATCAAACGTGCTACTGAACAGTTGTAATAGCAATGCAATTATTTGTGGAGATTTCAATCTTCCAAACCTCATATGGCCTGATTCAGTTCTGCATGGTCCTTTAGTTGTTAGAAACTATATTTGATAACCTTCTTACACAACATGTTTATGTCTATTTTCCCACTAGAAACAGAAATTTTCTTGAACTTTTAAGGTAAAACTGCCCTGAAGTTTTCATTTATTGTCTGCCAAGCCGGGTTTTTTTCTAGCACAATGACACCAGTATTTTCTTCTGTGTTGAATGCAAATTTTCAGGAATCTGTGGTAATTTATTAAAATGGTTTGATTTTTTCTTGACTCATCGTAGACAGCGAATTGTTATGAATGGCACAACTACAAACTGGCAACCTTCAGCTAACAGAATCCCCCAAGGTACACTTAGCAGCCCTTATTGCTTTCCTATGTCTATAAATGATATAAGATATTGTGTCCCTTGATACAAGCATCCCTTTATTTGTGAATGATCCTAAGCCCTATTGCCCAAGCTGGGGTGGCTCAGACCAGATTATTTTACAAAATGATCTCAATGAAATTAAAAAAAATGGTACAGTGAATGGTTGATTCAACTTAAGAGAAGCAAATGTTGATTATTATGTGTATGGAACAAATCTCACACACCATATTATAGGAGTGATGAAGTCATAAAAGAGAAATCTCAAAATCTATGACACACCAAACCTATGTTCAGTTCAATGAGCATATTGCACACAATGAGAAAGTCGCTAACCAAAGGACTGGTCTAATCAAACATATCATAATATATCATAGCCAAAGTCATTGTTCCTTTATGTAAGGAACCTTATGAGGTTTACAGTTAGGCAAAGATCTCGACTGGGATAATGTTTCTACTTTAGAACAAAGGAGGGCAACAATTAACTTTGTTAATGCATACAAAGTAATAAATGTAGACTGGTACATCATTCTATATTATTTTTTCTATTGCCCATACAAACAACTTAGAGGTCACGAATATAAAATCTTTGTTCCAACCATCAGGTCAAATATTTGTAACACTTCTTTGCTAACAGAGTTGTTCCTCATTGGAACAAATTGGATAACAATGTTGTAAAATCAGACTCTGCCAACAAGTTTAAATCAGCACCGAGAGGTGTGCGGGGCCCTGCAACAGTGCTAGCAAGCTTAAACCCGACTTTAAATAAAAGTTGTTGTTTAATTCCACTAAGAATTGATAAGAACAACTACAGACCAGTAAGCCTAACGTCACTAACTTGTAAAACACAAGAGAAAATTATCTGGAAACAACTGACACAGCACATAAAAGACAAAATATCAAGAACACAACACAGATTTATGAAAGGCAGGTCATGTATTACACAACTATTAGATGTCGTTGATTTATGGACCAAAATAATCGATTGTGGTGCTTGAATTGACACAATCTATTTAGATTTTGCAAAGGCATTTCATTCAGTCCCTCACAAAAACTCTTACTAAAGCTACATAACTCTTGCATCACGGGAGAAAATTACGTCAATGGATATAAGATTTTCTTTGCAATTGCAGTCAAAGAGTCAAAATCAACAATGCATTGTCAAGATGGGCACCAGTATTATATGGCATTCCGCAAGGCAGCGTGTTGGGTCCCATATTACTTATCTGCTATATAAATAATATGCCTGAAGTAATGGTAAATTATTAGACTGTTTGCAGATGATGTGAAGATAATCAGTGAAATTAACTTTCAAGCAGATGCTAAAAAACTACAAACTGACTTGAACAACCTACAAGAATGGGCAAATGATGTTCAATACATACAAAGTAAGATGATGCATGTAGGTTACCATAATATGTACAATAACTATGTTATGTATAATGATGAAACACCAGTTGGCTTAAACGAAATGGAGAGTGAGAAAGATTTAGGAGTTATTGCAGATAATAAACCAAAATTTGATGAGCACGCTGAAACAGTAGCCAGTATGGGAAACAGAATAATTGGAATGATGAAAGGCTCATTTGACTACATAGACACCGACATGTTTTTGCCATTATATATCACATTAGTAAGATTGATATTGGAATATGGTAACACAGTTTGGTCACTATTTTACATTTTGCATACAGCAACAATGACGGTTTATTGTATATAGAGTACGAAGACAGATTGTTGACACTGAAACTGCCTAGTTTAACATACTGTAGGTTCAGATGTGACATGACAGAAGTGTACAAGATCACACATGGCTATTGCGACACGGCAATAAAACTGGAAACAAGCAAAGAAGGAAGGACGAGGGGTCATGTCTATGAACTAACGGTACAACATAGTAGACTCAACACAAGAAAACGATTTTTCACAGTAAGGGAACCAGGATTATGAAATAAGGGCGCTATTACACTATCCTAGTCAATGTCCAGAGATATGAGGTTTTTATTTATGTGAAATGTTAACAGGCAGTAGCCTATGGAAGAGGACAACGACTGGTAACTGGTATTATTAGAACTGATCTGAATATAATAAAAAATCCCTGAAAATACGAAGTTTTATTTTTATAAAAAATACCCTGAACCACGAACACTGCAAAATGAAGAGGGACACAACAGGTACAAAATACACATATTGCTGTAGGACTCCGAGTAACCCACTAGCCGAAGTAGCCGGTAAAAAGCATGTGCTAAAATTGCGGAAAAGCAGTGTCGTACATGGACAGCCCAGTAGGGCACTGGCGATTCTTCACGAGAATCGAGAATTATGATGACATCATAAAACAAAATTTGTTTTAGGGAAAAAGTAACTTTATAGTCCTTGATAATTTACAAAATTAATGTATTTTTTACAATAGTATCGTCAGTATTATTAGCTCCATTAAAATCACTATAACACTATACTTAAGTATCTAATGCTTTAAATGAGAAACTACGCACACAGTTATTACAGAAATAATTGCAAGTTTAAAAATGAGACAGATGCTACTAAGCCTTCACAACACAAAAAGGTAATTCCTAACAGTTAGGAAAAGCAAAGACAATTAGTTTTAATAATATCAATAGCATTGTAACATGTAGGCCACAGAGATCGCTAGAATGTTTGCTTAGGAGAAAACAATTATTTGTCCAAAAGGTAGTGAAATGGAGCGCCTGTCTGTGAAGCTAGACAAAATAAAAATGATAAAATGACATACCTTAAACAATGTTTAAATCGCTAAAAAGTGTGTTTATTTCACTTCAACAACATTAATATCGAAATCAAATTTAATATTGTCCGTTCTACCAGCTCAGTATAAAATTCTTTTATTTTATCAAATGTATAATAAATTATTCAACGTGTATTGACGATTTTAATTATTATTATTATTACATAAACAAGGACAACGGACGGTGCCAGTACACTTAACGAGTCAATTCGCGACTGTCTCTAGTGTCCTACTTGGGCTAGCCGATGTACGCTAATTGTCCTACTTCGGCTAGTGGATTACTCGGCGCCCAACATCACGATGCCTTAAACGACAAACATGCCAATCCAAAAAGATAAATGATTTCAGGGCAAACACATGATTACCGATTGGTTTTCGATTAGTTGCACTGTTTGTAATGGCGGCGTCCGTGAGCACGTTTCCAATTCAATTTTTCAAGCGTTGTCTTATTTGTTGCGCCTTATTCCTGTCGTTTTTCTATTGTCATTGTGATAAACAAGTATTAAAATATTCAAATGATTCTTCTGTGCCTTCTGCTATTGCTGGGAAGCGAAAATATTTATTGTACAATGTCAATCCTGGGGAAGGATTTAATCTACGACGCGATGTTTATCTGAGAGTAGCAAATTTAGTTAGATTATTGCGACAAAGTGAGCAAGACTGGGTTCTTGTACTCCCTCCATGGGGACCATTGTACCATTGGAAGACACCTGGTATAATTCGTGAAAAAATTCCGTGGAGTGTGTTTTTTGACTTGGAAAGTCTAAATGGTTTCATACCAGTTATCGAATTTCAAGATTTCATCATCGATGTCGGGCCCATTCTTGATGAAATAGTTTACTTACAAGCATACAAGGAAGGATGGACTTCGGGAACTTGGGAGGAAAAGGTCGATGAAAGAGAGTGCCTGGAAGAACCAAGATATATTAAAGAGCAAAGTACTGGTTTATATGAAAGCTGGTTTTTTGGTTTTGATGAAGTGCGTGCAAAAAATTTCCATTGTGTATCTGCTCAAGGTTTTGCATCGATCATGACAGAACCACTAAGAACTAACTATTCAAAAGCAACGTCTATTATGATTGACAGAGCTGAGGTATTACTGCATGATGGCTATGGCGATGTAAACTATTGGAAAGCCCGAAGGAGCATGAGATTTGCTAAACATTTACGGGACATTAGTGATGAATTCCGTCGACATAACTTGAAATCAGATGATAAGAGAGATAAAACAGAATTGAAGAAAAATTGGAGAGCACAAAAAAGAAATCACGGTTATGCTATTGGTGGACCCTATGTTGGGGTGCACTTACGGCGGCGAGATTTTCTTTATGGCCATAGGAATGATGTCCCTAGTATTAATGGAACAGCTCTTCAACTACAGAAGGTTTTGCAGAAATATAAGCTGGATGTAGTCTTTGTTGCAACTGATGCTCCCGAGCAAGAATTTGAAGAATTAAAGTTTTATATTCCTGGAGCTGTTCGTTATATTCCGTCCAAACAAGTGCTTCAAAAGTATGGTGATGGTGGTGTTGCCATCATTGACCAATGGATATGTGCTCATGCTAGACACTTTATTGGTACATCAGTTTCCACTTTCTCATTTCGAATTCAGGAAGAAAGAGAAATTCTTGGCTTTAATCCCAGTACAACATTTAATCGTTTTTGTGGAGATGGTCAGGATGTTTGTGAGCAGCCGTCACAGTGGCTAATTATGTATTAATTTATGCAGTGCAATATGTTTTCCTCTCAGCTTCACTGCCTCTGTTTTTGTATTACAATGATTATTTATATAGCTTAGTTATTTACTTCGTAGGAGGAAGTCACCATACAGTATACTTGTACATCTAAACATGGCTGATAGCCCGAGGCATCTCTAATACTCATTACTTAGTGTTCCACATTCAGCTGTATCTTATCAGCTTAGTCCTTCAAGTTAAATAAATGAAAAACAATGCCCTAACAATAATTGTGTTGCAATTGCTCTTAACATCTGTAGACCTATAGTTGGTGGCTATAAAATTTAAGTTATGCTTAACCCATGTTATCTTTTCGTTCTTATCTACTTTTTCACATGTCCCATCTGTTTGCATTTTTCTGCTGTTTTATTTCTCTAGACAATGACTCTCCCACACCAAAACTTGACAAGAGCCAGCCTAGTAAAGCCAGCTGAAAGGCTTTAGATAGTGGCATGCTAGTAAACGAAAGACTCGAGAGGCTACCAACTGTTTATGTAGGTTACCTTCCATTAATTTGAATCAAGGAATGTAAGAATCTCTTGCATTAGTAACAGTTGCAGTAGTTGTCACCTTATGCAACGTCTTATGTTTATGTCTAGTACCTTCAATTTTCAAATGATGGACCAAGTAAAAAACATACGTGAGTACTTGTTCTCTATTTATTACACTAACTAAAATATCTATTTATTGTTTAGTGGACAGAGATCATGCATAAACTCGCTAAAAGCTGATGCCACTCTTACAGATATTAAAAAATAAAATTTTATTATTCATAAAATTATTTCCAATAATATAAGAAATTATTTAAAATCATGTCATCTTTTATTAAATTATCACAACTTTACTGCAGAATTGTGTATACAAAAGTATCTTAATATATGATGCAAATTTACATGTTCAATCAATTCATAACTAAGTTATTAACTAGAGTGAAATATATATCTTAAACTTAAATACATAATACAAAATTACTGCGTCTGCGTACCAAAGGTATTTCTAATATTATTATGCACTTACTGTATGTAATAAAATTTCTGTATCACACAAAAATAGTATGACTTTCTGAGTTTTATATTATACTTTTAATACAATCTACTTGTAACACGTAGGTCATAAGAATTTGCTTGAATAACATCAGTGAGAACATGCTTGCATTTGCTTTAAAGACTCTAAAAAGGTGGCTTAAAAAGTAAGTCTGAACGTAAAAATCAATATAAAATTGACTACATTGAAACAAAAAGAGTTAAACAATTGCTTGCAAAATGGAATATCTAAATTTTACTTATGATCACGAGAAACATATTGCATAGACATATACTTGTGTTTATAAAATTTGAAAAACTCATGGTCATCAACAAATACATGCAAATTCGAAATGAGCAAATACTATTATATTGAATAAAAGTTTTATAAATAATTGGGCAAAAACTGAAAGAAGGCCTTTAAATGTTATGGAATGAAAAGAAAATGAAAAGCTTTGCTGCTCACATTAAGCACAGCATCGCCTGGAAGAAAATTTCTGCCTGTGTGTCCGTAAATCAACTGTAAATGGAGCGTCTGGGCGGTAGTATGCATCGCCAGATCTCTTGTAAGAATTCACCGCAATAACGAAGGCCTGCTCCACATTGCATGCCTCTTTTGCGCTCGTCTCTATTAGTGGACTATCCCCATTCTCGTGACACCATGCCAAAGCCATTTCACGAGTCACTTCTTTATCACATTCAGGAACATCACTTTTATTACCAATCACAACATATGGAAACGACCTTTCGGTATTAATTGCTGAATAGTTTTCAAACTCTCGTTTCCAAACACCAAGGTTCTGGAGTGATTTTATATCATCGATTGCATAAGTCAGTAGACAGACGTCAGCACCACGGTAAAACGGTGTCCGAAGACTCCTAAACCTTTCCTGTCCTGCTGTGTCCCATATCTGGAATCATAATAATTCAGTAAAAGTAAAATTTATTTGAGAGCAACATAATTCCACATTCTTGGAGGAAACTGAGATGAAAATACATGTGTTACATGCCAGGAAACAATAGCTGTGTTTTAGTCAAGTCTTTTACCTGAAGTCCAAGTGGAGTCCTGAGTCCTTAGGGTTGAAGTCTAAACTGAGTCTCAAGTCACCATGCCCAAGGACCGAGTCAAGGTTCAAGTCTTTATGCCCAAATCCGAGTCAAGTCTCAAGTCATTATGTCCAACTCTGAGTCGAATCAGGAGTCATAATGTCTGCTATTGTCTGCGTTTAAGTCGAATCCTAAGTCATGTTCATGAGGCCACGTTCAGCTTCAAATCAAGTTTCAAGTCAAAGTATCGAAGATTTAATCAATTGCCAAGTTCCTGTTTAATAGCAATAAACTATTCTTAATTTTGGTGTTATTGTGCTTATTAATGCAATAAATTAATTGCGTAATATTAACATTTTAAATTTTGCTATAAATCAGACAATCCATGCAAGACAAATTATTTTACAGACGGTTTTATATTTTAACAGCAATTTTGCAGTTGTGGTATACTGTGTACCTATAATCACAAAAGTGGCATTATAATCAGTAGTATTAATTACAATCTACAATTACTTATTACATTTAAGAAATATGTCAAAATTGTCAAATAGGTTTTTATCTCACAAACTGAACTCTGAGTACTCTTACCAATAAACTCACTTTGACAGGAGGCTCACTCTATTAATAGGCACATTAGCAGCTTAAAAACCCCATATGATGCATTTTGTTTTGTATTTTAAACTATGTATGTTTAACATTGTATTATCATGGAAAAGTTTTAAACCGAGTGTAGACGTAAACACAACTGGTGAACTGAGAGGCTTAGAATTTCACTTAAGGCACAATATAAAGACATATTTGTGTAGAAACTGAACACCGTTCGAACATAGAATCGAAATGCTTTCGTACATGAGGTTGTAATTACTTAGTTGTAATTCGTCATTTTGCGTCGGAGTGAAATCGCAAATAATTTACTAAGAGTGCAAGTATTGCCTGAGTTTACTGGCGATATCTAGGGGTTTTCAAGGTTTGGGATGGGATCAAGGTTAAGCTCGGTAGTGGTTTTGAGATCGGGGTTCGAGACATTATATGAGTTTGAGGTCAGCTTTTTGCTGGGTTCCTGATCAGAGTTAGCATCGAAACCAAAAGTTCGGGATCCGGGTTCCCGACTACGAAATATACACTTCAGTAAATGGAGACATCACAACAAAATTCAACAATTTTAGCTCCAGTCTAATAATTATATGCGCCCAGAATCCTGACGAATAATGGTGCCTAGACTGTGAGCAGATTCCACCCTAATTACACCAGCTAATTAAAACTTGCATTGAACCTGAATACTTCACTATGCTAAATAAACAAAGAGAAACCTAACGGTCACCTTTTTGCTGTGACATTAAAATAACTGTCAGAAAGAGTGATCATGTATTAACTGACTAAGAAGCATCAACTGCTTGGGTGGATTTAGATAGTAAAGATAGTAGTACCAGTGAGGCAAAATTCCCAAAATATTTTTCGAAAGATGGTCTCATTCCTATTGCATATTTCCGTGAATTGTTCCAGTATTATTGGCAAACTAGGTCACCAGAATTAATTAGTCACACTCGCCCTTTGTATATCCAGCAAAAAAAGTCATGTTTACATTAAAGGTTTTAAAAAATAGTGGTTAATAAATGCGATGCAACTGTGGCTAATAAAATCTTAATAAAAACTATGGTCTTGCAAAATTTAAGCAATGGGTGATTTGGTAAAATGGACATTTTTCTCGAAATGCCTCAAAAACCTAAAATAAACATTGTTTTTCAAATACTATAAACTTTCAAATTTCGGGACAGAGGTCAGGATGGGATAAGAAGTTCGAATATGGGGTTCGAGATGCAGCTAAAGATTTTAGAAAAGTTCAAAATCGATATTCGGGATCCTGGCGACCTTGATCCCGAACACAGCAATATCAAAGACACAATCAATTTACATAACCTCATTGTATATTATTTTAGAAAATAAATTGAGTTATTTAGTACATAATAGGCCTGTAACGACACAATGATGCATGATATCTTTCATTGCGATATGCATATCATCAAAATGCACTTGTATTGATAATCTGAGTCAATGATATTCATCAAATTTGCCTGACCGGCTGCTGATAAAAACGATGTGAAATGATTCAAGCTGTAGCTGTAGCATGTACTGTAGATAGATAATAATTAGTGCATTGAAAAATAGTTGACTTTACAAAGGTACTGCTAGTACCCAAAGCAGTTGAAAATGCAAGATGTTTAATTTGTAGTAGGCTAATTATGTTATTTCCATGTAAACTTGTGAAATGGCAGACGTGAACCAGAAAATGCATGAGCAACTTAAAGTATTGATAACTTTTGCTTTTCTGGTGGCTTACAATGCAAACAATAGCCTATGCATTACTCAAGTAATAAACAGAAAATCAAACAGTTAATAGAGATTATTTTGACATTTAGCAATCCTAAAACTGTTGATTGCTAAATAAACATATGAATATAAATATATTTAGCACTTATTATCAAGAGCTTCATCTTGTTTTTTTTATGAAGCCTGCAAACATTAACTCTGGTGTATCGCGACTATATCGTATCATGACCTAGGCGTATCATTACAGCCCTAGTAAATAATGTAATTTATTTTTTAAAAGGCATCTTTAAACTATAAGCTAAGGTAACATTAATTAATTGTAGCTAATTATGTTTACTGGTCACTGATCACTGTAGCCAATATCTGATCCTGATAGCATGTTTACCTGTAAAGTAAATGTTTCATTGTTTACAGCAATGTCTTTGTTCATAAATTCTACTCCAATAGTATGATACGACTTATCATCAAAGCGATTGTTGATAAATCGATTCATCAATGAGGTTTTTCCAACTCCACCATCCCCCAATAGCACCACCTGTGGAAATTGACATAACATGATTTTTAACATAAAATGTTTTCCAAGTCTATGTTTAGATCAAGATTGTTATTCATTAAAAAATAAAATATCTCAAATTTAGCTTGTAATATGGTGCAATTTTTTTTATCACTTTGTAAAGTAGATACGATCAGTCGTCTTGAATTGCTGAACATTTACTAAGGACTCAAAAAAACCAAAAATAAACTTGATAATTAGAAGCTTAAAAATTTATATTCTATTATCTGTTGAGTTGACATTAAATAGATTTAATTTTTCTTGATACACCTATGACACTGCAGTATAATGGTTGCCTGCTTGCCGTAGCTAGATAAAAATGAAAAATTCATTTCAGATACTATTTGACAATACTGCACAAAATCTTATAATACACAAACATACAAACATATTTTTTGATCCCACCAGAAACTTGAAAAAGAAAAGGTTGCACAAGTTACTAACAGTATACTGCAGCTTACCTTTAATACTGTAGTTTTTGGACCTGGCGGTCCAGCTCTTGATCTGGACATCTTTCAAAAATTAGCAACCACTTTTTGTGAAATCTGCAAAACAGAAACAGATTTTTAACGTAAAGTAGCAATTTGAATTTGTATCAAGTATCTTAGTGTACATTCACTTCTGAAAATTTTATTACCCTAATATCACATCCCATTTTAAGTACGGTGAAAAGTATACATTTTAGTACCTTTCATAGTGCCAAAGCATTTCTGATAATTACACTATAGATTAAAAATTTAATCAATGATGGAGGAGCCCAGCTAGCGATAATATCACAAATGAACATAATTTCAAAGGCACAAATATTCCATGAACAGTTTGCATGTGTTTGTGTTTATGAAAGCAAAAACTGAAAACAATGCTGCTGTACAATATTCAGTGTGATATATAAAAACTCGGCAAATTACTGCTATGCACGCAGGAGGTCTCGAATGTATATACTATGTCACAATTGAACACTTCTGGACTGTTTTTTTGTGCAACGCCTTTCCGAGATGCAGGTACGTTAATGCTTGTCTAACTACGGAATGGCGAAATACACGTAACAATGAGACACTGGTGGCACGAACTCAAAATTACATTCCCGTGGAAATAATTCTTTCACCTAAATCATTCTTGAAAAAACTGTATAAACCCTTTCTATATTTTATAGAGTAGATTGTTTTGATCTGTAGTTTAAAATTTGGTCTAGTTTTCCTTTAAACATGTTTTAAAAAATTAACAGAATAAAGTTTTTTCAACTAGCAGGCAGCTTAAAAGGTACTTTAAGAATAATCTGCTTGGGTGATACGAAAGATACTATTGATTGATTGATTAACCGTACTAGCAGTCAGTGGCTGATTTGGTTCTCAAAATATCGGTTGTCAGGAGACAAAGGGGACCCACCCACAACTAAAATGCTATCATTTAAATTTTACAACGAATAAATAAAATTTATAAAAAAATACATAACTGAAAGGTGCAATTAAAATTTTACTCATTGCTTACTTTCCATACAATAATTTCCGGTGTATAAAGCAGGAAACTTTGTACAGGCCTACAACCTATACAGTGACAGTATGTACCCCAAAATATGCAAGACACCACTACATCTCCTAGTGGGAGAAAATGCAAACTTAATAACTAGAATCCAAACAGTACAGGGTTATTTTTTCCAAGCTACTCTATGGATGAGAGATTGGTGCAAAAAACAGATATTAGGGTTTACTCACCACGAAGGGGAGTTACAAGGATAGTATAGACACTAAACATACTAAACAGCATTTGTTTTCATATAAGATACATGATAAAATCAAAATTAACTATGCAGTAGGAGTTTCAGTTGAGGATGCTACAAGTGAATGTAGTAGTGAAAAGCAGTTCAAAGCATCAAGATTTGTTCAAGACTTTGTGCGCTACAGAAAAATTATAACAGGAAGACATGAATGAAAGCTGTGAGGATGAATAATATTTAAAAATGCAATGCTTAGAAGCTCTTGTAAACTATTATCACATGCCACACCAATGAAGATAAGCAAAAGTAATCAGATCACTCATACTGTCACTTGGTGCCCTTTCTTTTGCATCACAAAAACGTTGTCTTCCCCATTTGTAATTGTTGACTTGTTGAACTATGCGCTTGAGAGAAAAAATAAACTGTCTATGTCCATAAAGTATAAAAATAGCAGAAAAATTAAATCTGTGACAAATGGGGTTGACGATAACAACACCACACAAATGACAGACAGCTCACAAAACAAGGTAAAGCCATGCTTTAGACAAGGCGATATAGTCTAATGGTAATGTGTCCACTTTCTGTCTGGGAGGTCGTGAGTTTGATACTATAAGATATAAGACTTATTTATTTCACACATGTAATACAATACAAATTAGCCATTAATGAACCTATTTTTTATAGAAAAAATGTGTGAGGACAGTGTACGACTATAACAACCCTAAAAAATACTGCCCTTACATATTGTTCATTTACAGAATGCAGATAGTGAAACCGGGTCATATCAGAGTTTAAAAATGGTGCGTGCTTCTTTGCCCTGCCTGGGCATAGTATTTAGTGTAAAAGTGAGGTAGCG